>VXAA01002715.1:49569-113628 GCA_013399115.1 Anseranas semipalmata | reverse complement strand
CCCGCCCACGGGCCCGCCCCCACGGGGCGCGGGGCAGCTCCCGGCGCGGAGAGGCGCGGGCACCCCCGGCACAAAGCCCACGCAGCTGACGCGCACCCACCCGCTGCAGGGACACACGCACCCCCCGCCACGCCGCTCCGGCAGCACACGCGCACCGCAGGGACCGAAAGCAGGATTTCATCTCTCCGTACAAAAATTCAGCCAGCGTCTCGGGAAAATCCCAAACTCCTACCATCCAGGAAGGCTATGGGCACAAAGAGGAGGCAGATGAGGTTTTGCTCCCTGTAGAGTCTGAGCTGCGCTTTAGGGCAGGCTGGAAATGGAGTGGTCTTCCCCCACTCACTGCTCGCTCTGTGCTGTCTAGTTTTGAGCATCTAAATGATCTGAAACTGGGGGAGGGGAAGAAGAAAAAAGAAAAAGAAGAAAAAAAGAAAAAGCCTGCCCCTGCCCTGTTGCGGGCCTTACCTCAGTTCCTTGCTGAAGCCACCTCTCAGTGCAACAAAAGATCCCCAGTGTCATGGGTTTCAGGACAAAATAGTGGATTAAAACGGCAAACAGGCTTGCATAATGGGAAATCCAAGCCTCCAAACAGAAAAACAGAAGTGGGAGATATGCACTGCACTCATCATGGAAAAAATTACCCTCTCAAGAGCCAATCATCCCAGTAAATTCTTCTACTTCAGGGAATTTTGGCAGTACCACAGCTTGCAAACCTTTCTGCTCACAAACACCCAGGCTGGCCAGTCCTGCTCTTTGCTTCCGCTCACATTTCTTATTCTGATCAGTTATTAAAATAGTCCAGAAACCCCACAGTAAGCAGAAACACAGAAAAACACAGGACTCCTCCACTTAATTTGCCACATTGCTGGAAAGAAATCTGCCTAACACACCTCCTGCTTCTTCTTTCAAGCAAACCACTCATTTGTTCACAATCAATTTACTGTGTCTTTTTGCATACAGGATCCCAGTGCCGGTGCACCCAGTGAAACGAGTAAACTAGCTCTCTGAAATGCATTAATCATGACGGAAACCTGCCTTATAGCAGAGTGCTGTGCTTCATCTGCATGAAAGGAAAATCAGCTGTGAAAATCAGCGGCACAGCTTTGCTTATACATCTGAGGACACAGGTGCCTTGACCCCTAAACCTTGCCTGTGAGACCCTCCTGCCAAAATGACTAGGTCGAAATGGCTGAGCACTGCCAGGAGGCAGGGATGGGAGAGGTCGGCTGTGTTTCCACCTGCCAGCCTCTCACCTGGAAGAACGGTAGCTGTTGCTGCTGAATTTCCAGACAGACATCTCCACGTGTCCTGGGCCACATGGCTAGCCCAGCTAACTCCAGGTGGACATTACGTTAGAAAATGACCGTGTTCCTACATCTCTTTGACTACCATGCTGGTGACTTGTCCTGGGATGCTCACCCCAGCTGGAAAAACCTTTCCTGTGCCAGCGGCTTTGGGATTATGGGTTAATGAAAATTCATTTTCTTTTTCTAGTAAAGTCATCCTTCTCTTATGTCCAAAGATTTCAGTGGAAAATAGTGCATCCTCAAATTTTCATAAAACAATTGTTCTTCAAGATCCGAGATCAAGAATGACAGCTTTTTGGGTGGTTGTAAACTCCCATAGCTTCTCCAATACAGTGGTTGTCATTGATCATTTTATCAATGGCCAAGAAAACTTGCAAGTTTTCTCGCAAGGCCCTCTCAAGTGGAAATCAGTATACAAAGCCTGCTATGATGTGACCACATGTCCTGGCCAGCCATATTTCTTCCAATGTATTATTTTCCAGAACACTGAGTCAGCAACAAGGTTTGGAGAAACCCTGAAGGCACAAGGGAGACTTCAGGCTGAGAGAGTCTTCAAGCACAACCCCCAAGAAGAGGAAGACAAAAAAGCATAAACTGTCAGGGAGTTTCTCTGTGGTCAGAAAAAAAAATGCAATACTCTCTCAAGGTGGGTTCAGCGTCTCTTAGAGCCAGCAAAGCAGGCTTGTGTCAGCAGTGATTTTTCCTCTGGGGGACTTAAAAAACAGCAACAACAGAACAAAATAGAAGGCTCTGCGACACCTTTTATCAGCTGTGCTCATTTCCACTTGTAGCACATAAATCTCCTCCCAGCCATGGGCCCTGATGTGCTGGGGCTTCCACCCGGCCACCCTGCCAGGACCCCAGCTTTGCCCATGATGCCAGCTGAGAGATATCTCATGTGGAAACATGATGGCACTCTCTGTGCTACAGCTGGTTTGCCTGGTCATACACACCGACAAAGACGTACCTGTGACGGAGCCAGGGGCAACCAGCACCTGCCACCTGCCTGACAATAGAGCAAATGGTGATCCTTCAGCAGGCTCTGGGGCATGCTGCGAGCCAACAGGCTACTTCATTCAATGTGCACATCCCTGGAAACTGCCTCTCTGTGCACCCCAGACCTTCTCCCACTCCAGATGCTGGTCACTTTGTTTGCCGTGCCCGTTTTTGCAAGCCCATGTGCAGCATTTCTCCCCCAGCCCTCCCTTTCTTGCAGAGCAGATGTGCAATGTCCCCAGGACTTCTCTTTGGTTCTGTGGAGATTGCTGCCACCTTGACACCCTGTTTTGCTGTAGGAAGGAAATGTATGGGGGGCCATAGGTGCCCCTTTTTTTCAAAACAACACCATGATACCCAACTCCAAAAAAGTCCTAAAATCCAGCCCCTCTTTCCTGGGAAGAGTAGATTAAAAGCATCAGCCATTAAGAGATAAACCCTAACATGTCCTCTGAACCACCCACCATGGGAATTAACCCCCGGGCACATCTGGAAGCCCAAACTATGATCTCTGTGCAGACAGGGACCCATCTACATTGTAGGACCTAAATCAGCAAAGCAATCCCTTGCAAAGGCAGCAGTCCCATCCCTACCCCCCCACTTGCCTTGCAACAATGAAGGGCCTGAATCAGTATGCCCATCAGCGACAGGCACGGCAATGTCTTTGCTTGAGAGACTGTGTCAAAGGGGGAGCTTGCTTCTCCGTACCAAAGAGCAACAGTGGCTGTTAAGAAATCATGGGATAATAGCCCCTTTGATGGATGCTCGGTTTGTGCTTTCAGGATGTAGTGTTCGTGGTGGGACTAGGTAGGGGGAGGGGGTGCGGAGGCATATGACAGTGCTGATAACAAGTGGGCTTTGTGCGCTGTGGCCAGGGACACCCACAGCTGCTCCAGCCTCCTCTCCTGCCTGTAGGAGAAGAGGCTACAAAAGCCCAAGCAAATGAGTGTAACTCAGATAAGATTGTAGTGATTCAGTCCCTGCCTCTCTTCAAAAAGCAAAGCTGCAGCATGGCATCTCCTCCTTCCAGTCATGCAGCAGCTCCAAGGAGGATAGCCTGCCCTGGGTGGTGCTTTGCCTCCTGGAAAGGGGATGCCCTCGAGCTGGTCCGTTCAGTTTGGATTCCCTTTCCCCCTGTAACTGGGGAACACTGATAGCCCATGTTGGCCATGGTCATTGACATATGAAGACTGGGGGTGGGCCACCATGACAGCCAGGGGACCAGAGCACACACTATCTACCTGATATTAACTCCATGTATCCCTGGCTTCACTTCACCTGTCATCACTTGATGACTGTGGTTTTTTTTCTTATGTCACGTATTCTTTGTGGATGGGGAGAAAGTGATGATGGCAGCAATCTACAGACTGTCCCCCCCACCCCCNCCCAAAAAACATACACACTTTATTTCTGTAATCCCTGTCCCAACAGCACACAAGCATGGCCTCCCAGACGGCATGTGTGGTTGCTCTTATTAAGCTTTAAACAGCTGGGGGATTTGGAGATGGGATTAATTATTACAATCCAGGCTCAATTAGTAAAGGAAGCACAGATTACAGCTCCCATTGGGACAGACATGGGCAGGACAACTGCAGAGGGTTGAGCACAGGGCAACTTGTGCTTCATCTGCAAATAACCAAGCTGCCAGCACTGTGTTTCCCCCATCCCACCCACAATTGCTGTTGGAGTGGGCAGCAATGGGAATGCTTGCCATTGTAAAGCCTTGCCTTGTACCCTGGACCCAGCTAAAACCTGCTTGCCTGCCTGTAGTCTGGGAGAGGGAAGGACTAACCACACCAGGGAGCGAGAGAATACATGCATGCAGGTGCAGAAAGCTGGCAGCCAAACAAAGGGAGATCGTGGGAGCAGATAGGGGCACGTGCAAGCTACAGTGCTTGTCAGCATGGCTCTGTGAGAACCAAAGGCAAGTGGAGGGGGAGTGTGAAGGAGCCAGTTTCTCGTTAATGGCAAGAAGCTAAGATGCACCAGCAATGGGGCACCACTGCTTTGTTTAAAACTGGGACCTCACAGTGGGGCTTTTGTTATGAATGCTCTTTGCTTGGCCAGTTGTGAGAAGCGGGGACTCACCGGGTGACTGGGGCATTCTGCAATGTCAGACTTCCAAGATGCCCAGCCGCCCTGGGAAGGGCCAAACCTGCATGGATGCCTGCCAAGCATACCCAGCCTCAGCTGGCTCCTCACCTCCAAAAGCTATCCTTACATCTCTCATCTGCCTTTTTGGGGCATTTTAAAGATGTATAGACCCTCATGTAGAGGGGAGCTGCCGCCAGCCTCGCCAAAGACAGGCCTCCACTTGCAGAGCTGGTGAACCGGTTCCAGGGGTGCGAGTTGCATGGGCAAGCTCTCCCCCACACAGATGGGTTTTGTATAGCCCCTATGCATAGCATAGACTGGCTGCAAAACACCAACTCTCTGCAGAAAGCAGATGGAGTCAGAAAGGGCCCAAGCCACTGGCTTGCTGCTGAAGCCAGGGCTAAGGACAGCCAAAGGCAAGATGTTCACTTATTTTTCAGTTCTCTGAAGACAGGAGTCAGACCAGTCAAAGGTAGTGAGGGTCAGATAAAGCAACTGGTGCAGGAAACACAGCAAACCAGACTTGCTTTCCCAGCCTTCTGTGGCTGGGGAGAACAGGTGTGGCAGAGCCAGCTAAAGGTCCTTGACTCGTGCCAGGCAAATGCTGTCAAGCACCTTCTCAGATGCCATCTGGGGCAATAAACCCACAAGGCTCTTCCCAAGTCCCATCACAAAGCTAGGGCTCTTGCAGAAGGAGCAGTAGCCTCCAGTACTGCAGACCAGTTTTGCTGGGGGTAGCAACTACTACCCTGTCTCATTTCAGCATAGCCCCTTGTCTGATGCTCCAGACATACTCAGAAAACATAGCTAGGTCTGGAAAAGACATTGCCAAGGAAGTGGCAGACATGAAGCACTGCAGGAGAGCAGCCTGCTGATTTCTGCTTCTCAAATAAGACTTGCTTTTTCCCTTGCTGCTCAACGGTGTTTGGTGTTTACAGGCACTGGGGAACATTTGCTCCTTGCATGCCTTCCAATGGAGCGTGGGAAAAGCTCTCACCCAAAGCAAAAAAACATGGGAATGTGCTTTCAAGTCTATTCTTCCTGCTCTCTTTCTCTCCAAGTGAAAAGCCCTGAGCTGGCTTTTTTCTTTGCAAGGCAAGTTTTCTGGCCAAGGCAAACTGGTGTTTGTCTCTTGTGCTGTCAGAAGGGTGACAGGCAGGCTGAGGGGCATTGCTGTAGCAAATCAACGAGGGCAGAGGGAGTCGTAGCAGGGTGCACAAGGCCTGTATGCACCTTACTCCCTTTTAAATGAGGGAAACAGCACATTTTAGCTTCAGCACAGGGAAATAAATGCTTGGTTTGGGGAGATATATAGAGCCATTTGTGCTCAGCTCACTGATGCAAGCAAAGAAGAAAGGGGAATCATTATGAAAAAACACATCTGTTGCCATCCCTGTTTACTGGCTCTGGAGTGAATAGGTAGCAAGCAGGCATACAAAAGCATCCTCCCCTGCCAGGAGCAGTGACAGAGTTTCTTGCATCCCTAACTCAGCTGCCACACTGGATCCATCCAATGAAGGTAGCTCCTGCACCAGGCACATGCAGATGTCAGTGTCATCAGCCCCCTGTGCCAAAAGGGAGAAGGGCGGAGAGCTCCCAAGGACTGGAACAGGAACCACGTGCCAGCTCAGCTGCTCGGTCCTTGCTGGTGCCTCAGCCTCCAAAGAGCCGGCAGGAGGATGCTTCCCGCCCCACCAGGGCAGCAGGGAACCAGCCAGTGCCTGCCTCCCCTCCTGGCCTCTGCACCTGGTGCAGCAGACCGCACTAAGCAAGTCTGGCAGGAGGGCAAATAGCTTCATATGGCCTATTTGCAATCAGGCTAGTGTGATGCAGGGAGGCAGGGAACTTTCAAGCAAAAGAAAGAGGCGAAGTCATGTATTTCTCCACCTGGGGGACCAGAAATCACTCCCTCTCTAGAAAACAAGGTTGAGGGACACAACAGAATTCTGTAGGACTTGCAAGGCTGTGACAAACCTGCAGAAAATAAAACCCTCAGGGAGCTGGCCTCTCCCTGCAAGCCAGGAGACACTGCAGGGAAGGGGCTTGCTGTGCCTAAGGATGCTGCTGGGAGGGAAACGAGGGCACCCTTAGCCTCCCCCCACAACCCTCTCTCTCCCCTGTTTTGGGGCAACCCTGCAGACCAGCAAAACGAGGACTGCAAACCCTGGTAAAAGACCCAAGACACCCACTCTATATATACCCAGACAAAAGAGGGAAGAACACCCTTTATACCCAGAGACTGAAGGCAGATTTCACGTGTGTTTCCAAACTGCAACCTGTAGGTAACCTGACGCCCCCAGCACAATTTTTTTTTTTGTGTGAAACTCCCCCCTGCAAGAGGTGCCTTAGGTGAGCAGCTGCAGAGGCAGCCAGATCCAGAGCTGAATGGAGGTGTTTGCTTTCTTCATCTTCCCCCCCCACACCCTCTTTTTAATTGTTTGCACATCAAGAAATGACTTGCCGTATTGCAGCTTCCCAAAGGGAGGCAGGCATTAAACTCGTAACCCGAAACTGCCTCTCAGAGAGACAGCCAGCACCACCTCCCTCAGTTCCCACGTCCTCTCCCCAGGCTCATTCCCCACTGAGCAGCAGCCTTGTCCTCCCCTTGCTCTGCTCACCTCTTCAGCAGCTACACCCTTCACTGTTAATGAGCACAGAGAAAAACAGCACAGAACTGCCATTCAGGGCCTCTCTCAAACACCAAAGCATCTCCATGCATTAATAATCCCTTTCAAAAACCCCTTCCTTGCATACATTCCTCCTCTCTCACCCTCAGATGCTTTTCAGGAGCAACTGTGATTCATCTGAGGTGTGAAACAGCACTGTAAAATTTTAATGCAGCCCGAACATGATGTGAGAGCGCTCAAGTGTCTTTTAAGCAGCTTGTCTGTCTCCAGCAGCCACTTTGAAGGTAGGATCACTTCAGCGCTGCATGAAGAGCTTCAAAGAGAATATTTGGGACTGATTTTGACATGACTTGGGGAAGGCAGCAAGCCTCCAAGCACAGTTCCCTCAAAGGGTGAGCACCAGCCTGGGTTGGTCCAGCTGGACTGTATGGGAGGCACCAGGAGGACCAGAGTTGTGTGTGGCCTGAGTCACGGGGGTCAGCACCTATAGGATACCTACTGAGCACCACAACCTGGTGCCCATCTGCACAGACCCCCATGGGAAAGAGGTTTTCCCAGACCTCTGGTTACATTGCATGCTACAGCAATGGTGTGCCCCCAGCTATGTTTTCAAGAGCTGGGAAGCAGGGGAGAGTTCCCTGTGCCCCAGAGGGCCTGTGTTGATAGGAAAAGTATGAAAATAAGGCAAAACACTTGGGTTAACCCAAACAGAAAGAGATGCTGATAACACCCAAGGACTCCTCTATGGCCAGGACAGGTAAACAAAAGGGAAACAAAAAAATGTCCCAGAAAGTGGAGCTAGGAGACGAATGAACAGGATTAAGTAGCATAGGCAGAGGGGAAGAACTTCAAGAGGGGCTTTGGAAGCCCCCATGAGCTCAGCTAACAAAAGTCCCTCATCCATTTTGCTGATTTTCAGCATCTCGCATGGTTCGTTGGCTCCCTAGGGCTGTCCAGACCCACTAACAGCACAGCACTGCCCTCATGCAGGGAAATGCTTTGGTCCCAGAGGCCTTCAAACCCAGCTTGGGAACTTCAAAGGCCAAGGCAAGAAGCAGAACCCCACATCTCCAGGCATCCTACCACAGGGCAGCTGGCTGGTCCTAGTGCCCTTGCATAGTCTCTGCTCAGATACCACGCGCAGAACATCAACCAAAAGCACTTTGTCCTGAGTAGCAAGGATCTGCTTTGGTTCTGAGCAGCTCTCACTGCTTCTTCCCAAAGCATCTGTTCCCATTTACTTGCCAAACTGGCCCCAGTGGAACATATCAGCCTGGGGCTGCTGAAAGGATTTTGGGAAGGTGCAGGCTGCAGCCCTCCATATCCTGTGCCATCAAGAAAGGGAGGGTGAAATCCTCTGAGAGGAGGGTAGAGTAGGTAAGAGCCCTGGGGGTACGGCAGCAGTTTGGTTTTTCTCTGCAAATTATGCAATGCAGGAATGCCTTTCTTGAAAATGTAAATGCAAATCACAACAACACCCCCTCTCCTCAGCATGGAGATAGTCAGAGGTGTAGGTAGACAGGCAGTGCTGGCACACAGGGCTGGCAGGGAACAAGGTGCGAGACCTGCCCCCCAAAACAGGGTGGCCTGACTCAAGTGAGGGGGAGAAAAGGGAGAAAGCCAAGCCCAAGCCTGAGGCAGCACAGCCGTAGGCATGCAGGCTGGGAGGTGCATGGGCAGGGAGGCTGTGTAGGATGGGGAGAGCAGCCCCCACATTTCAAAGGAAGGGCTCTTTCCACATCAAGGCAAGGCAGCCCCAGAGGCTGCAGAGGGGGTGTCTGGGTGACTTCAGGGCAGCTAACTTCTACTGCCCTGCAGAGACAAGCCTGAGAGGACCCAAACTGCGCAGACCTGTACAAGGTTGAAGGGAATGCAACTACCTGAGTCCCAGGTTTACATTAAGGTGGTGCAACTTTTGAAGGTAATATTTGGAGTCTGGAGCTACCTATGGAGAGGGATCAACCTGGTATTGACCTTGGGGTTGTTTCTCACTCCAAAAGAGGCTGTTCCCCTCTTCAGGGCTACCACGTTTCCCTGCAGACACCAGAGGTCTTCACTTAGGAGGACGAGCAACTGCTTCAACACTCCCTGAGTGTTTGCAGTTATTCAGAGAAGAGCACCTGACGCACGTGGCCTGGCTGTCAGGGAGGAACAAGCACAGATAAGACCCCACCCTAGGTTGCCCCTGAGAAATCCCAGAGAAGGATTTGATCTGGGGAAAATTAGTGGATCTCAGAGCTGAGCTATATTTGCAAGAGGTTTGGCAGACACGTCTCCTAGGACATTTTCTAAATGAGAGCTCTCAAAGTCAACTGGGAAATGAAATCAACTGGGAAATGAAATCAACCTCTTATCCGAATTAGCCCAGAGGTGGAACAGAGACACCTTCGCATCTACAGCAGGCTTGCTTAAGCACACTCACCTGCCATTTAGCCTCCAGCGGGACTGTGTCACCCCTAGAAACATGTCAGCGAGGTACTCAGGCTGAGGACAAGTCTTGCAGCCCAGAAAGCCAACTGCATCCTGGGCTGCATCAACAGAGGAGTGCTCAGCAGGTCGAGGGAGGGAGGTGATTGTCCCCCTCTACTCTGCCCTCGTGAGGCCCCACCTGGAGCACTGCGTCCAGGTCTGGGGCACCCAGCACAAGAAGGATATGGACCTGTTAGAATGGGTCCAGAGGAGGGCCACAAAGATGATCAGAGGGCTGGAGAACCTCTCCTATGAAGAAAGGCTGAGAGAGCTGGGGACATGCAGCCTGGAGAAGAGAAGGCTCCAGAGAGACCTCACTGAAGCCTTTCAATACTTAAAGGGGTCTTATAAAAAGGATGGAGAAAGACTCTTTGCTTGGGTAAATAATGATAGGACAAGGGGGAATGGTTTTAAACTAAAAGAGGATAGATTTAGATGAGACATTAGGAAGAAATTCTTCACTGTGAAGGTGGTGAGGCACTGGAACAGGTTGCCCAGAGAGGTTGTGGATGCCCCATCCCTGGAGGTGTTCAAGGCCAGGTTGGACGGGGCCCTGGCCAACCTGATCTAGTGAGTGGCACCCCTACCTATGGCAGGGGGGGGGGAACCAGATGATCTTTAAGGTCCCTTCCAACCCAAGCCATTCTATGATTCTATGATTCTATGATTCTGTGATTCTTAGGCCCAGTCTGTGCTCTCTCAGTTGCAGGAAGATGCAAGATGGTGACCTATCTGCTTCCCTGGGGCCTGTTGCTCCTAAAAGGTTGCAGTCAGCAGTGCCTCACAGGAGACTGGATACAACTGAATGCAAATTATGCGTTGAGTGCAATTAAAGAAAACAGCAAAACTCAGTTAGCTAACAGCCACACCTTGAGAGTGGCTGACACACCTATGAGCATAGGCATGTCTGCAAGGAAATGTCAGAGTTTCCACGTGCTCACACCCTTTATACTTCAAAGCCACCTTCTGAAGCTCTAACCCCTCACACTTGTGCCATGGGTCCAGCTGTGCAGAGCCAGTTGATTCTGCTGGACAGCCCCCCCAGATCTGGGGACAGCTCCTCCAACAGTGTGACAGAGCAAACTGTTTGGATGTTGTAGCCCAGGCTGGCTGGAGGATGCACCTCCAAAAAGCCACTTGTGACCTGAAGTCTGTAACACTTACAGGCTTTCTGGCACAGGGGGTGTGATGGGTGATGGTCAACAATGCAAAGAGACATACAGGTACAAGAAGGCACGGCCATACTGACCAGAGACCCCCTTGAAACTCACACAGGACTCCTAAGGGTTTATGCCACATAACCAAAATGACCACATCTTCCTATACCTTGGAGCACTACCCCTTGCTAATACTGTTGTGCTTCTTCCAGGGCCCACAGTAATGTTCCCACCTAAGAGCACCCAAGGTCCATGGAGGCCACAGTCCTGTCTCCCACACTGGCCAAAATGCACAGGCGTATGGAAATCTCCTGGCCTCCAGCAAACTGTCAGGACTTCTTGGGCTATAGTTGGTGTAGCTGGATTTAGTATTCCCAGACTCCTCTTTCAAGAACATCTCCAGTTTCCTCTGGAGCCCCTGGAAATTGAAGGAGCCATTCTGCAACATCCTGCAGCAAGCAATTCTGCAGCTCTACACTGGACTGAGGGAAGAACGATCTCTTATGGCTCATTTTGAACCAGCCACCTGCTAGCTTTCTTCAACATCTTCTAGGTCCTCATTCTTGTTCTGGAACTGCAGTGCACACTTATTTCTGCTTCAGCATATGTGGATTTACCAACCTTTCTTGCACTGTCCCTCAATGATCTCCTCTTTCCTCATCCCAGGCACAGCACCAGCCTATCAGTGTTCCCCAGTGGAGTGTATTCACATCCTAAACCAAGTAGTAGCTCACAGCAAACAGCACGCAGGGATGAGACAAAGCACTGGGCAACCATAAGGCTGGTTGAAAACCACAGAGCAATACTGTCTGTCCCATGGAGGGTGTCACCTATGTAGAAGACTGATGCAGGCTGTAGTGAGAGTCCCATCAGCCCTGAAACAGGGCAGGGACATGAAACACCAGTCTGATTACTACCAGAAATGCTGAAACACCAAAGTACTGTGCCAGGCTGTGATGTGCAACAGGCACAGTCCTTTGGCATTGGTACCAATTGGCTCTCGGAGCAGAGCAGAAAAAAACACAGTGGGATGGGAAGATATACTGTATGTTTCTGTGCTACCCCCTTTCCCAGGGGCTGTTTTTGCAAAGATAAGATTCAGCCTATCAAGAGTGGCATCAGACAAATGAATCCCCCTCTGTATTTTAACGGTGCACCTTGATTTATGGAGCAGTCTAGGAGCAACTCTAGCCAAGGTAGGAAAAAAGCAGGGATGTGACCTCACGGACCAAAAGTGGACCCTGTTTAGCTTTGCAGCTGTAGCTGACATCAAGTTGAATGTCTCTCTGAAGGGTCGGCTCTGCAAAGACAAGACTGTTGTCACATTATTGGGATGGAGGCACCAGTTGGTGGGTGAAGCTCTCTGTCTGCTGTTATGCCAGACAAACTTAAAACCAAAAGACCTCTGTCATAAAACAAACAAACAAACAAACAAAACAAAACAAAACAACAACAAAAAATCCTCTCTAAAATCAAGTACCAGTGATGGATACTGGTCTCTTCCTGGATGGAAAGGAAAGCTCTGCTCTCTGCATGAGGTTTACAGCTGCTGACCTTGTCTTCTAGCTCTGTGGGCCTGCAATACCTGTGTCCCTCATTCAGACAGGCGAAAATGTGTCTATGAATGGTTACATATTTTGTGGCTAGAATATTTTCAGAGGAGCCAAGCGCTGGAATTTGTCCTATGAGTAAAACAAGCTCCTACAGAATGAGGTTAGCGGATGTTTCAGGTGATTCACTGTCTTCTGATAACTGCTCAGCTCCTCAGGCGTCACTGGCATGCAAAAACAAGGCAGGCCTGGGTGAATCAGAGGGCTGAGGGAAGAGTATCGGCAGTAGTTAGCAAAGGCATGCAAGTGTTTATTCAGGGCCAAGCTGTAAACTAACACTGTTTTCCAAGTCTGCAATGAACTTCCTGGAAAAAAAAAAAAAAAAAAAAAGAAGAGTCTTTGCTGCCAGATTTGGGGTGTGCCTTGGGAGAAAGCCCCTTGCTCCATCTTCCAAAGGTAGGCACTGGAGTGGAAGTCCAGGCTGAGCCATCTGTATGTAGTACCTCCTGCTTCCAAAAACATGTCCAGTGAGCCTTCTGTGCCAGGCAGCAAGTGATAAGGCCTAGCTGGTGCTTCCTGGATGATCCTGGTTGTCTCCAAAAGATGGGAAAGTCTTTTCTTCCATGTTCTGCTGGCCTCCAGGACACATCTCCAGATTCTTTGGCCTTGATTACTCTGCCAGGCACCTAAGCTACAACAATTTGCTCACTTCTACAATCGCCAAGAGTATTTGACATGATACTAGGGGTCTCGAGTACCCACAGGTTACTCTGGGAGGTCAGATGAACGTCAGGGTCTTGGAGGATGAAGGAGGGAGCAAAGAACTCAGTGCTAACTCATAGCTTCATAATCACTAGCTTCTCACTTTAATCTAGCAGTCAAGCATTTGTCACAGCAGGGAAAGGAGCAGAAAACACAGAACTTCACAATGCAGCCCAGTGGCCTTTCATACGTCCCGGGGAAAACTTTGTAATTATACCTTATCCTGATTACTGCTGTAGCAGTAAAGATAGCAAAACAACAGAACAGGCATCAGCACCCAGGTTACAGCTGGGAAAGGATGCAAGCATTCCCAGCCCTGGCCAGTAAATCTCAAATTCTGGTGCTCAGGAAGCTCAGCAACAAGCGTGCAAGTTCAGACATTTCTGTAAGGCTATTTCAGTGCAGTGGCAAGCCTGAGGAGGAATGCAGGGTCAGCTCTTCTGCATGTGTTGCGTTTCCATGACACGTATGAGTAATATATGGCCACTCAGCCGGGCACCAGCACCTGGCCAAAGAAAGAGAAGGGCAAAGGACTGTTGTGCCCAAGTGCAATTGCAGATGTGCTCCTGTTGCAGTTGAATAACCCAGGCTGGCATGTGTTGAATATTTTCTTTTACAGACCCATGGCAGCATTGTCAGGTCTGACCTCCCTCTCAGAGAAGGACTATCACCAACACTGAAGAAGGCCAGACATAGCTTTGTCTAGCCAATGCCCGGAAACCCCCAAGGGTGGCAAGCCACCACCACTCTGAGGATCTGTCCCAAGGCTGCATTTTCCCTGGGGAGAGAATTTTTTTCCTACTGTCCAGGCTGAAGATCCCAGTGCTGCAGGAGCAATTCCTTGCAAGTGGCTTTTTATAAAAGGGAGAGAGGAGAGAAAAAATAGATGAGCAAAGCAAAGATCTGAGAATTAGCAAAGCTCAGAAGTTTTCAGGTGGCTTTAGGACAAATCAGCTAGCTCTGTGCCCCGTGTTTGCCTTGACAATGATCACTTACCAGTGAGAGGACAGATTAGATGCTGAAAAGCTAGTGATGGACCTGAGAAGCAACCACTGGAGGGTGAAGAGGAAGGACCAGGTGAGACCATCACTATTGCTCATTTGAAGAAAGCAAATGGAAGAAACTGATGACACTGCTGCCTTTCTTGCATTTAGCCTTCACATAAAAGTTTAATCTAGAGATGAATAACTCACTAAAAGGATCAATTATCCTCCACAAACCACCAAGATAAACAGATAATTAGCTGAAACTTTGCAGTCTCTCTCTTAAGCACCTACAGTTGCTAAGCCAAACCCTTGCCCCGGCATTTAGCCATGACAATGAACAGAAAAGGGGGCTGGAAATGGGCCAGGATTGCGAAAGAAGAGGTTCACGAACTTTTAGCTAGGTGAAATGTGTATGAGCTATAGCAACGCCCGTTATCAGAGGAGGAGCCTTCTCCAGTTCCCAAGCCGTGCTCTCCAAGAACTGCTGGAGGGCTGGAGCAGGACCAAGGCAATGGCAAAGAATGAGCATAGCATCCTGTTTAAAAGAGTTGAATGCAAGTCCATAATTCAGTGCCTGGAAAATCAACATGCAGGAAGGATTAATACAGAGTCATCTAGGGACTAATATGTGGGCTAAGAATCAGACAACTGGGATTTCTTAAGAACCATTTTTATATTACACCATTTCAATTTCTTCTCTCAATGATTTGGCAGAAAATCATTTTGAGTGCTTGTCATACAGTGTAAGGATGTTTGCAGCTCTATTCCCATCACTGAATAAGTATCAGGGACCAAATTTGTGCCCCAGAGGTATTCATACTTAATGACTGGAGATGGTTCACCATAGCTTTACCCTGTCTGTGACTTCCGTGTCTGCCTGCCCCTCTCCTGGCCAGGGCCAGCTGCTCTCATGACAGCTTCACATTAGCAAAACTCCACTGGGCTGGAAATAATGTTGGGTGCCAAGTTTCCATGTGGCATGTGGTCTGCAACCCATGCCAACTTTCAGAAGGAGCTGATTCCCAAAGAATGCTGTAACCAGTGAGTGGCAGCCTGCCCAAGACAGCCCCAGACAAAAGCAGCCCTGCAGCCAGGTACAAACACCTGGCCACCACAGCCAGATCAGTGAGAAAGTCCTATCTGTGTGGCACAGGCCAACACTGCCATCAGAAACCTCTTCCATCTCCCAACTCGCCTGATCCTGGTTGCAAGACCACCATCCTGCAGCCCTCCATAGCTCCTCAGGTGCCCAAATCCTGTCCACCCATATGACAACTTCCCACTGTCACGAGTAGTAAGCCCCCCAGTCTCTGAGTGAGGGCACCCAGCACACCTAGGGCCAACCAGAAGGCAGTCCTGTGCCTTATATGAGCAGCAAAACCCACTGGGCACTTGGCACAGGCTGTGGCACACCAGGCGTCCTCCTAGGAATCAAGCGATCTCTTTGAGCTTTGAAGCAGCCTGCCATTTTAGGAAGAAAGATGATTCCTGTGACTTTTTATAAAGAGCTTTCTCACCCTGATGATGTTGCAGCAGCCTTTGAAATTCAGCTGCAGAATGTCTTCCAGATAGGGCTACCAGAGATGTTAATCTAGTGAACCTTTATTATGAGAGGACAGGAACCATGGTGAATGATGATATTCCCCCTCACACAGGTGATATTCCTCCTTCCCACTAGCTTGTAGGTAAGTGGCTTTTGCACCAAGCATGTGTGTTTGAACATTCAAATGATAGGTCTGGGAAGCACACACTGTTTTGGGATTGTAGGGGCTGCCTGTTGCTCTCCCCAGGAGGACACAAGACTAGGAAGGAGCAGATACTGCCAGAACTGCATGGTGATAACTTTGCCTCTGCTTGGTGGGATGCTGAGGTGCATAGTCCCCAGGACATGAGTCACATTTTTAGGCTAGGGTAAATAGGTGGGCTCGAGCCCACCCTCCATAAAGGATCATTGGGCTCTCTGGTTTCTTTGCCATCCGGCCAGTGCCCAGCCATTGTCCAGGGTCTTTTGCCGGTGCAGTAGCTCTGGTAAGCCATTGCGGATGCCTCAAGAGCTGTGTACAGCGATGCCAGGCTCTGCCTTCCCAGAGACACCTCCCCTCTTGCAGACTGCTCTCTCAACCTGTTTGGCAGTTTTCCATGCCTTCCTTCACGACAAAGCTTTGATGAGCACAGGTAATTTATTGCTATTGTCTAGCAAAGCGCTGGGTGTCACACACAATCTTAAACTGTTTTGTCTTGGTGCTTGTGCTTGATGCTCCTTTGAAGTTGCTGTTGCTCCAGGACATCTCATTTCCTCCTTTGTTTCCCTGATGGTAAATATACATGTTCCTACGCTTTTGGCTTGGAGTGATACCTCCCTAATTTTCTGTCTCGCTGAGTGCCCCTAGCCTTGTATTAGAAGTTCCACACTGTGATGGTACACTGGCACAGCACCAGCGATGGTAAGCAGATCTACTTGAATTTCACTCCTGCAACACACAGACACTCACCACCTCAGAAGAGGTCACCCCTTTAGGGGTTTCTAAGGCTTTTAATGACCTTCCTCATTCATGGCCCTGGAGAGCAGATGGCAGTGTGAAATCCCCAGACTCTGCTTTCCCCAGCAGTGAAGCGCAGTATTTAAGCAGCCGCTGCTGTACTGCAGCTTTAATAATCCCAGCAAAGGCCCAGCAGCTATGCTCCAGTCATGAGAGTGGTGGTGGCAAGCAATCTCCAAGCTCTGTATGGTCCAAGTGGGCAAAATTAAAGGTAGTAACTAATTTGAAAAAAAGACTGTCCTGGGAATACCCCATTGGCCTAAATCAAGGTATTCACCTACCCAATGTAAACATGAAGTTTGCCTTTCTCTAAGCAGGGCATTGCTTGGAGGCTTCTGGTTATCTTGTCCCATTTAAACCCTGTGATCTTTTGTCCTTTACAGGACCAGTTGCTGGCTACCTAGGGAGCTCGTGTTAGCTCAGATGCTCCAGACAGACATGCATTAAGGCATTCATGAAGCAATAAATTACAAAACTGCTGCAGTCCAGTGTCCCCTTGCAGTGGCTGCAGGCCACAAACCATTGAGCAACAGTCTATGTGCTATTTCCTGCACAGCTCTAGGAGTGCCATTCCTAAACCAGTTTTACAATTCCACATCACCCTCCAAGAGAGTGGAAGGTTTTGGGACCCAAAACTTTGGGCCTATGGTCACTCGCCAAGCTCTCTGAACTGGGAGCTGACTTGCTCCCTGCTGCCCAGGGTTACCATTCCCCTTATATTTCAGCCCACATAGCAGCAGTTGCAGGTAGACACAACTGTCTTTTATGGGTGACATTTGAAACGATGAGGTTTGATACCAAATGCCATGTCTAAACAAACAGAGTGTCACTCCCATTTTTAAAAAGGGTAGAAAGCAAGACCCAAAAAACTACAGACTGGTGAGCCTTACCTCTGTGCCTGGAAAGATCATGGAGCAGATCCTCCTGGAGGCAATGTAAAGGCACTTGCAACACAAAGAGGTGATCCAAGACAGCCAGCACGGCTTCACCAAGGGCAAATCATGCCTGACCAATCTGGTGGCCTTCTATGATGGAGTGACTGCGTCAGTTGACAAGGAAAGACTGACCGATATCATCTACTTTGACTTCTGTAAGGCTTTTGACATGGTCCCACATGACATCCTGATCTCTAAATTGGAAAGATACGGATTTGAAGGGTGGACCATTCAGTGGATAAGGAATTGGCTCAATGGCCACACCCAGAGAGTAGTGGTCAATGCTTCTATGTCCAGGTGGAGGCCAGAGATGAGCGGTGTCCCTCAGGGGTCTGTCTTGGGACCAATATTTTTATCAGTGACATCGATGATGAGATTGAGTGCACCCCCAGCAAGTTTGCAGACAACACCAAGCTGAGTGGTGCATTTGATACAACAGAAGGAAGGGATGCCATTCAAAGGGACCTAGATAAGTTTGAGAAGTGGGCCCATGTGAACCAAATGAGGTTCAACAAGTCCAAGTGCAGGGTGCTGCACCTTGGTCAGAGCAATCCCAGGCATGAGTACAGACTGGGAGAAGAACTTGTTGAGAGCAGCCCTGCGGAGAGGACTTGGGGGTTCTGGTGGACAAAAGGTTCAACATGAGCCAGCAGTGTGCGCTTGCAGCCCAGAAGGCCAATTGTGTCCTGGGCTGCATCAACAGAGGCGTGGCCAGCAGGTCAAGGGAGGTGATTGTCCCCCTCTGCTCTGCCCTCGTGAGGCCCCACCTGGAGTACTGTGTCCAGGTCTGGGGCACCCAGCACAAGAAGGATATGGACCTGTTAGAATGGGTCCAGAGGAGGGCCACAAAGATGAGCAGAGGGCTGGAGAACCTCTCCTATGAAGAAAGGCTGAGAGAGCTGGGGACATGCAGCCTGGAGAAGAGAAGGCTCCAGAGAGACCTCACTGAAGCCTTTCAATACTTAAAGGGGTCTTATAAAAAGGATGGAGAAAGACTCTTTGCTTGGGTAAATAATGATAGGACAAGGGGGAATGGTTTTAAACTAAAAGAGGATAGATTTAGATGAGACATTAGGAAGAAATTCTTCACTGTGAAGGTGGTGAGGCACTGGAACAGGTTGCCCAGAGAGGTTGTGGATGCCCCATCCCTGGAGGTGTTCAAGGCCAGGTTGGACGGGGCCCTGGCCAACCTGATCTAGTGGCGGGGGGTGGAACCAGATGATCTTTAAGGTCCCTTCCAACCCAAGCCATTCTATGATTCTATGATTCTATGAAATGGTATACATGTCAGAGACTGTCAGCGTTGCAGGAGGGCAATTCAGCCACAGTGGAGTTGCTCCTTGTCCTTTGCCTTTCTGATGTCCTTGAAGCACTCTTACACCATTCCCTTTCCCTACAAGGCTCCTGCACACATGCTCTGATTTATAACAGCATTGTTGGCTGGATGGGGCCTCTGGGGACTCTAGTGCAGCCTCACACTCAGACTGGACTATAGCTAATGTTAGATGGGGATGGCTGGTAGCTTTCTGTAGCTGAGGCTTGGAACCCCCCCCACCCCAGGATGAAGGCATCATCATCACCCTGGGGACCTATACCAGGACTGGACCTCCTTCTGAGGATGAAAACTTTCTGCTTCCATGGTTATTCATTAGGCTTATATAAAGACCCTCGAACTTTTGAGCATTCCTTGCCCTGTTATGCTGCCATGTCCCACCCTCCCCTCCTATAGGAGGAGGTATAGCTGTCTCCCTGACGGACTGCAGAGAACAGCAACAGGAGACTTTGGGGACTGAATTACTGGATTCTCTGTGCCCACAGAGCAGGACATGAGCTGGGCCACAGCAACACATCACAGAGACCATTCCTCCAGGAAGCTGATGAGGGACATAGGGGATGAGGATAGTCATGCTTTGACATCACTGCTGTGGTCCAGTCCTGCAACAGGGGACAGTTCACACCAAAGAGCTGGCTATGTCCAGTGCAGCCAAGAGCCCTGCAGCACAGGGTACCCAGGACTAATCCTGCTCTGCTTGTGTCTGTGCTTCACATGCTCTGCAGTTAGTGAATTCAGCTGGCATTTCTATATCAAAACCAATTAGTTTTGTCTCTACTGGTGGGCTGACTGCCTCAAAAGTGTCTGTTGATGGTATCACAGATGCTGAAGGTGTGCTGTGCTGCATGGATCTGACACACAAGAAGAAAAGTATTTTCCTTCCATTTGAAGGATTTCTCTGACTAACCTGGAAGAGTCCTGTGCTCTCCCCTAAAGTGGCCAGGATCCTCCTGTGGAGCAAAATCATGTAGTCTGCTGACCAGCAAGTAACATGGGAGCAAGATGCAACTATCCTTCCAGGTCAAAATGTCCATGTACTTTGCAAATACAGTGAGGGGATTTCCTACAGTCAAACCAGAGGTCCCATCCCACCACTGTTCTTTTCCTGTCCAACGTCAGAACAAAATTTCCATAGACCAGAGGTCCTGCTGTTTCTCAGTCACCAGCACAGGCATTGGACGAAGCTGTCTCCCTCCCAGGGCTTTCTTAAGAGAAAAGGTTTAAACAGTCTTTTTTTCCTGCAGCATGGGTCATATGCCCAGAGGTCTGACCTGCAGAGAGCTGCCCAGACTCCTCAGAAATATGTAAAGGCATAGTCATAAACCAGCTGTGCTTTGGATTCAGGCCTTTTAGCCCAAGGAGAGAGCAAAGTACGTGCGGGTGAGTCACATTTACAGTAGGTAGATGAACCTCGTCACAAAGCACTGCTTTTGCCTTGCCAGTTGCAACATGCTCAGTGCCCAGAGGCACTGGCACTGCCTTTAGCTCCCAAGATCTGTAGCCCAGGAGCTGGACAAACATGTACTTTCCACAGCCAGACACAGCCCTAACCATTCTCTTCTCCCTGTCTGAAAAGGGCTGCATCCTGAAAACCCAGAGCAAGAGCTTCATGTCCAAACCACTCTCAACCATTTCAGGACTGAGACAGACAAAAATAGAAATAGCTGCAAAAATGCTTTTTACATCATTCTCTGAATCAAAAGCAAAGACTCAGAAGAGACTCTAGGCAATCTGCAACTCCAAATGCAGCAGTTTGGAAGTGAGGGAGTTTAACAGATGAGTGAATACCTGGGGGGCATCTGATAATGCTTTCAACAACTCATTCCCAGGATTTAGCCTGACTAGTTTTCAGAGTCACAGCTGAGCTGCAGAAACAGCAGGAACCTGGGCACTCACTGAGATCTGCTGCTCCCTGCAGGTGTCATAGGATGCTGTCTGCAGAGTGTACAGGTATATGCAGTTCCCTCACACTGAGTTTTGAGTCGGGAGGAAACAGCCAGGACTCCTATGGGCCATGGTCTGAGCATGGTAAACCACTGCTGGGTCACAGTCCTGGAGGGGGATCTGCCAGCATAGGACTTGCAAGCCCTTTTATGCCCAACACAGCCTCTGGTTTCTGATAACCTCTAAAGTGCAGCCTCAGGACTGCCATGTCCGGTCCGGAGTGTGACAGGTCAATGGATAAATGTGAAAAGCCAATAAATCTGCTCACAGAAGTCACAGCCCGAGGGCTGGAGAGCAGGGGCATGGAGCTGCTGCTGCCTGAGCTCTGGGGAGGGCACACGGGTGCCCGATCCTCATTCAGCTGGCAAGGAGGGCCGCAGACCCTGTCTTGCCTAGTGGGCTTGTCCTTGGTGTCCCAGCAGGCAGGCACAAAGACAATACCATGTCCAGGAAGGAAGTCAGGAGCTGGTCTGAGAGAAGCCCATTGCAGATGCAGCTGGTTGCACAGTGCAGAGCATGTCCTGGCTGCCATGGCTCAAAGGCAAGGAGGAGATGATGGGAAACCCAAATTTCACACTCCTAGAAACACCCCCACTCCAAATTCTAGGATAAAAAGCAGCAAAATGAAGCTGTCAGAACCAGATCCTTCAACCTGGACACCTGTCTAAGGAGGCTTCTCTGTTGGATGGAGACTGTGGAGAAGCTTAGACAACCAGGTCTAAACAACCTAGCATGGGCTGTTTGAGCCATCCTGTCTCACTCCCAGTCTGCAGGGATTCAGGGTTTCAGCACAGAGGCAAATGCAGATGGCCAGTGGTCCTGGCCAAAGAGCTGGACTGGAGGAAATTGTCACCCCAAGTGCACCTGGCTCCTGTTCCCACCCAGCCCCCTTCTCCTGCAGCAGGCAGGATACAGGGAGCTGCCAGGCTCTGCAGAGCCATTGCAAATTCAGAGGGCAAAGGATGAGTGGCCAGGGCTCAGGTACAACATAACTCACATCACATGCAGGTGGCATGATGCTGTGGGGGCATTCAAACCCCTGGGACACGGGCACTGAGCCAGGTCTGGTGTCCCCTCCAGCCTTGCAGCCCCACTATCTTGCTGCATATGACAGAGGTGAAGCCCCGGGGTCAGCAGGATGTAAACAGGAATTGCCAGCTGCAGGCTCCTGCTAAACAACCCTGGCCCTGGCTGTTCCCAGCAAGGCAAACAGGATGCTGAGAGATCCTGCTGCTGCTGAAGACAAGCCCCACAGCATGGCAGGAAGGGGGTGGGAGCAGCCCCCTCACAAGTAAATGACCTGCTGGTCTCAGTGTCGCAAATTCAACAGACAGCATAGTGCTGCCTTTGTGCAGGGAGGCTCTCCTCCCCTCCAGAATCACTTTTTAAAAGCTCAGCTGGACCTGGGAGTCTGGATCAGACTGGGGATGGAGAGAAAGCTTTGGAGACTGCTGTGGGTGTGCTTTCCCCACCTGTGGCCATTTGTGGAACATCAGGTAATGCCCAGCTCTTAAGCCAAGCTTGTCTCAGTTAGTACGATAAGGGTGTAACCCAAAAGCCACTGATCCTACACTGAGCCACTGTCACTTCAGAGACCTGTCCAGTCAGAGTCATGTCACCACCAGTGGCCAGAAGCAGACACTGAGGGAGGCAGGGAACAGGATGATCACAGTAGTGTTGCCTCAAATGCATCTGCAGCCTTCAATGATGCAGGATATGTGTGGCTGGAAGCAGCAACTTGACACTCAGTAGCCTATCCCAGATTTATTTTTTTTTTTCCCCTGGGAACTGAGCACAAGCTCTGATCATCCTACCCTGGATCTTTTCCACTTCCCGTTAGCTCAAGGCCTCCTGATGGTACTCCAATTTACAAAGGGGGGTTAAAAAAAATGCAAGCCTACTCAACCAGGCCTGGATAAAGTTTCCATTATGGTCTTAAAGAGACGGCTTTGCCAAGGTAGGAAAAACTAAGTCACAGCCTTGGAGAAGTAGGAAACACCAAGTAAGGTAGCTCTCCCCACCCAGGAGCTGGGAAAATGTGGGAAGGAAGGCCACTTCAGCCAGCCCATTTTATCTCTGAGACCAGATGGCTTTGAATGCTTCCCCAGAGCTAGGAAGGGCAAGGCTCTGCTTTGAACTGCTTTTCACACCACCTCATTAAAAAGTAAAAGGGAAGAAATGAACAATCTATAACTCTGTAGCATTGGGAAACAGCTCTGTTAATCCCATTTCCTTCCCGGAGCTTACTCAGGGCAGGTCATCGAGCATCAGAGCCACATCACCTAATCTGCTTATTGTTACCCTGTAATCAGGAGCCCAGGCACCAGCCCAAAGGGCAGATACACAATGCTCTTGGGCATTACTAACAAACCGGAAAGGCCCAGGCTGTTAAACTTGACCCTAGTTCTTAATTGCAAAGCTCCAGGCACCCGGTGTCTACTTGTCCTTATGGGGCTGGGTAGCCAAGCAGTGTCCACCCTCCAAACCCAGGCATTCGAGAAGAGGGGCAGAGTATTGCTGGAGGAGCAGACGAGAGGAGAAGGAAACCACCCCATTTGGGAAGAAGCTGCAGACAGGTGCTGAGAAGCCCGAGCGGGGATACCTGTGACACCCCTTGGGTGGCTCACTGCCAGCCCCTTCTCTACGCCTTCCTCTCCTGCAGAGGGACTGTGTCTTCTCACAGCCAGCCTCTACGTCACGTCCAGGTGGAAAGAGAAAACCAACCTCCTGCACAAGTAATGGTTAGAAGATTTCAGGTGCTTTCAGAGACTGCTTGCATCAGGGGATGGAGGTCCCGTGGCAGAAGGCAGCCTCTCAAGGTGACACATTAGGAAGGCAGCATTTGCTACATTGGTTGGACTGACAGCTCTGAGGCACAGCATCCTCTATAATGGTGACAGAGCACTGTAACAGGTTTCCCAGAGAGGCTGTGGAGTCTCCTTCTCGGAGATATTCAAAACCCGCCTGGATGCGATCCTGCGCAATATGCTCTAGGTGACCCTGCTTGGCAGGGATCTCCAGGGGTCCCTTCTTAACTACTCTGTGATTCTGTGAGGCAGTAAAGGGTGGCTTGGCTTGGAGCAGGGTAAAAGTTTAAATAAGTTAAAGTGATAGAAAAAGAACCAGCAACCCCTAGCTTAGTTTCTCAGGTAAGTGCAAAATTTTACCAAACAACTTGCTGTGTATGACAGAGCCAGGTGTCCCTGATCTGGAGCTAAGCACAGCTGGCTGTCAACATCGCTGCCTGGCAGGCAAAGCTGGGGAGATGAGCCTCTGGCTAAGTTCAGTCTAACCCTGCCTCCCAGCTGGGCTGAGCTCCAGTGGTTAACAGCTCCACAAGCAGTTCCCCAAATGGTCTAGCACCCACAGAGACAAAGGGCTCCTGGAGCAGTCAGGCAACCGAGAGGTAGCCAAGGCCATACACCCACTAGTGCAAAGATGCTGTGGGGAAGACACGCAGCCAGCCCTCCCGCTTGGCCGGGATCGATCATCCCAAATTAATCCACAGAGAATGCTGCCCTCTTTTGGGCCCAGCATGACTGGCAGAAATTCAGGGAAACTGGGAGACGTCCAAGACCAGTGCTTTTTTGGGAGCAAAAGCCCACATAGGGAACCTCAAAATGTGGCGACTTACCCACAATTACCTCAGCGGACATCCTAGGGACTTTCCCTGCTGAGAGCTGGGCTACCACACCTGCAGGTTGCCTCCGAGTGCTGCCTGGGCAGGGAAGAGCAGGGACGAGCTCAGGAGCAGTCCCTGACATACAGGGAGATGCTTGCTGGGAGGAAGAGTGAGACTGGGGGTTGGGAAGGTCTCTTGGGCTGGTGGAGGACTGCAGGGTCCTTACTGATTCTGAGAGTTGCTAGCGATTTATTTTAATTAATGAATTAATTATTTTCATAAACTGATTCACGCCCCCGGCATCCCAGCCGCTCTACCTGTGAGGGGAGAGTGGAGACCAGAGTGTCGGTGGCTTCTGCACATCGGTGGCCCAGCCGTGCTGCTGAAGGGTGCTGCCCCGCAGTGCTAGCTGGGGCTGGGTGCTGGCCAGCCCTGCCTGCGGCTGTGCTGGGCTCCTCCCTGCCTGCACTTCCTCCTGCTGCTGGCACCTCCCGCAGCCCAGGCACCACCAGTACCTGCTCTGCAGGCTGCCCACTTCACTGGCACCTGGGACTCCCGCCCTGCCGCACGATAACCCCACCACCATGGAGTGAGCCTGGGCACCAGTGCTCTGCCTGGGTGAGGGGCACCAGCAGCAAGCCTCTACTCCCCTGGGGTCCACACCGACCTCTCTGCCTTCAGCAAGCAGGAGCAGAATTTGGAGACCTGCCCTGGATCCCACTTCACCCACCCTCCAAGCATGCGGACGCCAACAGCGATGATCGTGGGTCTGGTGCTGTGCCCTTGTGGGCTCCTACTGACGCTGACGGGCACGCTGACACCCAACTGGAGGCAGGTGAGCCTCATGCTTAACCAGCCCTCTGACCTTGTCTTGGAGCAGGGCATTTGGGACCTGTGCAGCGAGCGGCAAAGCAGCCATGATCGCCGCTGTGGGCAGGCGGACGAGCTGGGCTACTTCAAGGAGGTGCCTGTGCAGGTGGCCCGGGGGCTGATGCCCACCTCACTGGTGCTCACCCTCCTGGGCTTGGTGGTGGCCACCCTGGGGGTGCGCTGCTGGCAGGAGGAGCCCCAGCACCCGGTGGCTGGTGCGGCAGGGCTTGTGCTGCTCCTCTCGGGGCTGCTGAGCCTTGTGCCTACCTGCTGGTACACCCATAAGCTCGGGGCACTGCCTGCACCATCTGGTGGCACACTGGCTGCAGGTTACAGCTTGGTGCTGAGCTACTTAGGAAGCTGTCTGGAGATCTTGGGGGGGCTGGCCCTCACCCTCAGCTTCCACCGTTGCTGCAAGAAGTGGAGGGCCTCCAAATACCCCCCCAGCACTGTGCTGGAGCCTGGGCCATGCTCCACCAGCAGAGCCTACAGCAACCCCTGGGACGTACTGGAGGATGAGCGAGACGAACGGCGCTGGAGGAGCACCCTGCCATGCGACTCTGACTTGTAGTTCCAGCATGAGGAAAGCAGTGGGCACTGGCCTGCCAGCCTGGTACTGAGAGCAGTGCTGGCTCCTGTCTCTCCAAGCCGTACCCTTCTCCTAGGGCACCTCAGACTAAGGACCCAGCTTGAACCTCTGCAGCCTCCTCAAAAGCCTGCTATGCTCCAGGCTCTACAACTGTGCCAAAACTGTGCTGGGTCGAAGACCAGCCCTTGCTCCAGGCCCTCCATGAAGCTCTTAGCTCATCCCCCTGCACAGTGCAGCGGCTCAGGCAAAGGCAGCTTCATTGCTCTCACGTGAGCAGGGCACGGGTTACAACTGCACGGCCTGCAGGGTAGGGAAGAGGGGAGGGGAGCACCTCCCACATGTTTCTGCTCAATTCAGGGCTGTGCAACCATCAAAATAAATGAAGAGGAACAGGTCTGGTCTGTCCTGTGGGGTAGTTATGGGCTTTCTGCCAGGCAGGCTGGGCTGAGAGCCAGGAGGCACGGCCAACACTGCTCCCCCATGCTTCACCTGAAGCAGGGAGGAAAGGTCTGCAAGAGGACAGGTGGCTTTTATAGCCACCATCCTCAAGGACTTTTCTCCCATGGTTAAAATCACCTCAGGAGGAGGTTTCTCTTTCCTTGAGCACAGCCACTTCGGGGAAAAAGAAATCAGAGAGGAAAAATAGCATATATTTCCCTTTCCATCATTAGCTTGGTGCAAGGCAGTAAAACTAGTCTCACTGGTTTGTAAGGGACACCTAAGGGGCCAGAACTGCACTATAAAATTCCACTCAGCAGCCTGCATAACAGGGCAAGAGCTGAGCTGAGTCGAGCCAGCCTGCTTGCAGAGCTATTAGGCCAGATTTCTACCCCAGCTGAGCCCAGAGCACCCTCTCCTCCTCAGCCCCCCCACAAACAACCATGGCACCAGAGATGCTGCACGATGTTCCTTTATGGAAATACAGTGTCGGGGCAAGACAGTCCCTTCTTGAGTGGGGCTGGCAGCTCCTGCATAGACCACAAATAAGTGCATCAGGGATGGGTTTAAGCCAGCTTCCTTGGGTCCACCCCACACCTTGGCACAGAGGTTCAAGCCACAGGAGGAACAGGACAGCCCCTGCACCGTGCCAGACTCCTGGCATCCCCACATCCTGCCCCTCTCTTGCCTCAGCAAGTGTGCCAAGCAAGTGCTGGGCATGGGGAGGGCTCTGCATATCTGGGGGAGCCTTAGGGCACCCCAGAGGGGCAGGAGGATCCCTACCAGGGCCTACTCCAGGCACTGCTCACCTCTTTCCCATCATAAGCTTCATTCACAAAGGTATCGCTCTTGGGGGCAAGCTCTTCCTCCTCCTCATCCTCTTCCTCGGGGTCACTTTCACGGTGGTACAGGGTCAGCACCCGGGTGGAAGCAGTGCTTGAGGTCCTGTGGAAAAAAAGAAAGTACCCTCAGAATGGCAGAGCCATGTCTTAGAGGTGGAGCAGATCTCAAGGTCCTGCCACAACCCACATCATTAGCCTCCTGGGGTGATTGGAGCTTTCCATGTGGCAGAGGAGTGCACCAGACACCACTCTGTCCCGGGGCAGACAGACCCTGTCTCCCTCCATCCTCCAGCTGTAGCCAGCCCAGCCCAGTCCCATTGCTCACCTCCTCCTCCTGTCCTGCCTCCGCATGTAGGCCAGGGCCCCCACAGCAGCTGCAGCCAGCAGCAGGAGCACGGCTACCCCCAGGGCGATAGGTCCCGCCACTGGCTGCACCTCTGCCTCCTCGCAGTAGTCACCGCGGTAGCCCAGGGCACAGTGACACGTCACCCGCCCAGCCTCAATGGTGCAGTCCCCACGCAGGTTACACGTCTCGCTGCTGCAGGGTATGGCCCCCAGCACTTCCTCAGTGTTCGGGGTTACCAGGAAGGGTTCTCCATGCTCCCAGGGGCCAGGGGCTGCAGGCAGGCTGGGACCAGGCTGCTGAGGCTCAGGTGCAGCTGACGACAAGGTTGGTTTCTCCTCTTCCACACGGGACATCCCTGATGGTGCCACCATGGGGACCCGGGTCTTCAGCTCCACAGAGGGGCCTGGAGGAGTGAGCATAGACCAGAGACCCAAGTGAGACCCCCGTTCCCAACCAGGGCAGACCCTGACATGCCCCAGCAGTGGGCAGGCACTCACAGTCCAACTCATCAGAGCCATCGGCGCAGTTGGGACGCCCATCGCAGACCTGCTGTCTGGAGATGCAGCTCTGGAGGTCAGCACAAGCTTGCAGTGGGGCCGGGCATGGCGGGACCACCACGCACATCACGCTGTGCACCAGGCGGTACCCCAGGGAGCAGCGGCACTGCCGCCCTGCAGGGTTGGGCAGGCAGAGCTGGGTGCAGCCCCCGTTGCTCTTTGCACAGCCATTGGTGCCTGCCAGGACAGCATGGATTAGCAGGGCCTCCGCTGGGCACAGCTCAACACTCCAGATGCTGGGGCAGCCCCAGACCCACCTTCCTGTGAGAGCTGACTGTAAATCCTCAAGGCTACCAACTCCTGCTCCATCGGGAACCACCAACTCTTGGCCTGCTCCAGTCGGCTGTGCCAGACCTTGCTGGAGCCTGGGAACACACAGGAATCAGCGCTGCCCCACCTCCTCCTACACAAGTGCCCGGCACAGGAGATGGGGCTCCTCCAGCCTGCCCTTTACCCAGTACCCCACAGGCACCAGCAGAGACCCCGTGTCCTGGGGCAGTAGGAAGAGCTGAAGGAAGCCTAGTGCCCCCCAGATAGGCTCACCGTTGTTTGAGGTTGTGGTCCAGAGCAGAAAGCCGTTTCCAATGGCAAAGAGCGAGAGGCCATGCAGTCCTTCCCGCACCAGACGGAAGTGGGAGCCATCCAGCTCAATGCTGACAATTGCACCCCTCTCTGTGGGCACAGATGCAGGGGGCATCAGATGCGAGGCACAGAGGGCTCAGGGCTGCCCCTTGGGGATGCGTTACACCCCACAGGGTGAGCACTTGCAGCCCTGCTACCCTCCACGATGCCCCAGGTCAGTACCACACTCACCCCGATCTGCCCAGTATAGCCGGGTGCCAGCACCCCCAAAGGCGAGGCCAGCAGGAGACCGGGCTCTCCTCCAGACCACTCTGCGGCCAGTGCCATCCATGGCTGCACACTCCACCGCAGCACCAGGCCCGCCGCTCCCAGCCACCGTGACAAAGCACATGGTGGAGGCACGAGGGCAGAGCGCCAGCCAGGCAGCACCCTTCAGCCCCTCGCTGAGCAGTGCCAGGGCCCACCGCCCCCCGGGTGCAGCCACATGGATGCTGGCTGGCTGACCCCCGATCCAGTACAGGTTTCCGCTCAGCCAGTCCAGGGCCAGGGATGCCACTGTGCCCTCTACAGCCACCACCTGCTTCCAGGAGAGCCGGCCCGAGTCCTTCAGGCGCAGCAGCCCAATGGAGTCACCCCCCACCTCTGCAAAATACAGGCTCTTGTCCTTCACCGCATAGTCGACGGCAGTCAAGCGTCCCACCTTGGCCAGGGGCAGGGCCCGGTGTGGGGGGAGGCCTTGGGATCCAGCCATTGTGGGCAGGTCCTTCAGGTAGACCTGGAGGAAGGAGCCGGTGCTGGGATGGGGACCATGCTCCCCCAAAAGCGGCTAGGAGAGCAGCCCCCAGGCCTGGCCCCGCAGGAGGGTACCTGCATCACAGCTGCTGGTGACACCAGAAGGGCGAAGGCTGAATCATGGAGGGGCAGGCAGGTGGTCTCATCAGCGGCCAGTGTCAGCCCAGTGGGGCACCGGCACTGGCCAGTGTGCCGGGCGCTCAGCAGGCACAGGTGGGAGCAGCCACGTGCTGTGCATGGGTTATGAGCAACCAGGCGCAGGGCTGGGTGCATCACCTGTGGGGAAGAGCAGTCTCAGCCCCACAGCCTGACCAGTGCCTAGCAGCAGAGCTGAGTACAACCAGCATCATGCCAGGCTACCAAGCCCTGCACACAGCCCAGCACAGGGCAGGATGGACACGCAAAGATGCTCCGCAAGAGAACCAGTGGCTCTTGACCACAGGGACCACTGTCCCAAGGACCACAGCGATGGAGCAGGTGCAGCTCTCAATGCCTCCACACCCTGGGCATGGCGGGGCTGTGCAGGCTGTAAGCCCCCAGAGTGGGTGCAGCAGGGTTCAGGGCTCCCCCGGGTAGGTACCTGGAGGCCATGGGGCTGCCCATGTCGCTTGAGCAGCACTGTCCTGTTCTTGCCAGTGGCCTTGTCCACCTGCTGCACCGACCATGCCTTCCTCTCTGACCAGTAGAGCTGCCCCTCACATATAGCTGCTGCGAAAGGGCTCTGGACCCAGCCCAGCTGCAGCACCTGGAGGAGAGGCTGTAAGCACCAACCCTGGCACCTGACACAGCCCCATGGCTGGAGCCCCTGCCACACACCTTCACATCGGTGCCGTCCAGACGTACAGAACCAATGCTGCTCAGCTTCTCATCCAGCCAGAAGATCCTCAAGGTGGGGAGGTCAAGGGCCAGTGCTGTGGGCCAGCCCAGCCCCTGCGCCAGCAGCACACGCTGCCAGCTCCCGTCCATGGTGGCCTCCATCAGCCTTGGCTGGCTCCCCACCTCTGACCAGTACAGCATCCTGGCAGGAAGAAGGGAGCTGGCCCACAGACCTGCCACAGCATCATCCCAGTTCCAGGGCAGTACCAAAAGGACAGCACAGGGTTTCCCATTCTATCAGGAATGCACTAAGAGCTCTGCCAGGGCAGGGGCTGACGCCGGGGCTCTCTCTCCCCCATTTATACAGCCCTGACAGTACCCAGGTGAGGCTATCCCAACGCTCCCCCAGCCTGTCGCCTGCTTCTACGGGGGAAAATGGGCCAGGGCAGGGCTAGCAAGGTCTCCAAGTCCTCTCACCCCAGCTTTACCCTGTAAGAGGCCGGAGCACCAGGGAGTGGGGTCGGTCCAGGTCTCCATCCAGCACCACAGTGTACTCTGGTTTCCCTCGCCAGGCAGCCCCCAGGCGAGTGGCCAGCACCTGCCCTGCTGCCCCATCTGTCCAGTACAGGTTCCTCCCGAGCCAGTCCACTGCGATACAGTCCGATCTCACACCTGCAACATGCCCAAGAATCAGCACCCATAGGATAACAGCTGCATGGGGCACAATGCTCCCAGCCTGGGTCTTCACCACCCCAAGAGCTCAGGCTCCTCCCAACCCTGCTCCCACCAGCATCTCTCCACACAAGGGGACACAGCCTGGCACTCCAACTGCATCCTAGAGATTGCACAGCCACAGATAGGCCAGCCCAACCAACCCCATGCTGTCACAGCCTACCTTTCACCAGTGTGCCCTTCTTGCCCGAGTCGAGGCCCTGCCAGCAGATGCTCTCTGTGGCGAGGTCCATCCAGAAAACTTTCCTCTCTACTAGGTCATAGTCAAGTGAGAAGACAATACGCTCCTTGTCAGAGGCCAGCAGCACCTCCTCACGCCCACTCCGCAGGCCGTAGGACAACACCTCTGATTGCACCGCCACCAGCAACACAGGCTCTGGTCCTGGGGTGACACAGAGCCCCTTAGACCCCGCTCAGCACTGCTGGCCCCATGGCCCCAGGGAACACAGCCATCCCAGGCATCAGAGCCTGCTGGGACTCAGACCTACTGCACAGCATGTCCCCCTGATGCTAGCCACAAGCTGGCATACAGTAATGATGGCCGCATGGGACCTGGGAGGCCACGTGGCAGGTGGAACAGGCTCACTCAGGGAATGACAGGGCTTCCCGTGAGCAGGAAGCGCACAAGGAAAGGTACCCACTGGCTCCTGGTGTACCCGAGAGCACCAGGGTCCCCAGTGCTGCTTGCTGATCCCAGGGCTTACCACTCAGTTTGCAGACGTGGCCATCGGGCTCCAGCAGGTAGCCAGCGAAGCAGCTACAGCTGTAGGAACCCGGGGCATTGAGGCAGATCTGGCTGCAGGTTCTCTCACCCCACTCCATGCACTCATCTATGTCTACACAGGTCAGGCCATTCTCAGCCAGCCGATAGCCCGGGGCGCACCAGCACCGCTGTGGGGAAAGGGGTACGCAAGGGGCTCCCCGCTGCAGCTAGGCCAGGGCAGCACAGCAGGGTAACCCCCCCCGGCCACAGCTGTCCACACTCACAGGGCCGCGGGGTGAGGAGTAGCAGAGTTGGGAGCAGCGCTGCTGGCAGGGCAGGGAGCAGTTTCCCCCCTCATCTGAGCCATCCGCACAGTCCTTCTGTCCGCTGCACACCAGGGATGCATTCAGGCAGACCCCCAGCCCGCAGGGGTACTCATGACTCAGGCAGGGAGTGGGCTGGCCTGCAGGGACACACAGGGGGAAGCTGCCCCAGGCCTCGTCCACCAACTCCTCATGCTCAGCAGGGTCTGCCTAGGGCCACAGACTGCCCAGGGCAATCTGAGCTGTGCCCACAGGGTGCCCAGGACACATGGCAGCAATGCCCAGAGCTGTGCCAGTAGCCTGCCTCCAGGCTATCCTAAGGCTGAGGCCACCAGTCCTATGGGGATAACATCCACCCAAGGCCTGGAGGCACCACCAGCACTGGGAAGAGGCACTCGGCACACAGGACCTTCCCCCTCGGCACAGACAGACCAGGATGCTCTCCCACCCCCCTCCATGCTGGGGACCCCCAGCTGCCCCCAGGTGGGACATGGAGGGGACACACAGCGTGTTGCTCACAGCTGGCCTCATCACTGCCATCCATGCAGTCAGTCTCTCCATCGCAACGCCAGATGTTGGGGATGCACTCATGGCTGTGGGAACAGCCCCACTGCTGGTCTCTGCACAGCCCTTCCTCCCAGGGACAGCCCTGCAGGAGCAGGGTGTGAGCAGTGCCACCAGACCTCTGGGAGAGGGGACGGGGGTGCCCCCACCACCCACCCACCTGCTCATCCGTGCCATCCCCGCAGTCAGCGGCACCATCGCAGCGCCAGGCCTCTGGCACACACTGCCTGCTGTGGGGACACACCACCTCACCCGCACGGCAGAGCAGGGGCCGGGGCACGGCGCAGCCCTCCTCGTCCGATCCGTCCCGGCAGTCACGGTCCCCATCACAACGCAGGGCCAGGGCCACACACTGCCCACTCCGGCAGGGGAACTCAGCTGGGCTGCACTCCTTTGGCGCTGTGAGCAGGACCAGGGATGAGAGGGACACCACACTTACCCCACACCTGTCCCATCAGCGCAGCTGTATTGGAGGGTACATCCCCTCTGTCTGCTCAGCTCCTGGTCCCACAGCCCCGGGAGCCTGCGTTGTCCCAGCTAGCCCCTGGGTCTCACCGCAGCCCTGTTCATCAGCGTGGTCCAGGCAGTCGGCATGGCCATCACACAGCCAGCTCTCAGGGACGCAGCGGGTGGCAGTGTCACAGCGCAGGGCACAGTCCTGCGTGGGGCTCCAGCAGCCTGCCTCATCTGAGGCATCAGGGCACTGTGGCACCCCATCACAGCGCTCTCTAGCCCCAACACACACAGCGCCGCTCGTGCAGCGGAAGGCCCCTGGGGAGACAAAGGGCTGTGCTGAGTCTTCTGCAGGCAGCCAGGGTGTCCAGACCCTTTGCCAGCCCTCCAGTCCCCCAGCGGACCTGGAATGGCCCCAGACTACATGGACAGGGCTTCGTCCCCCCTAGCCAGCCCTCCAGTCCAGCAGCCCAGGTCCCGGGCAAGGAGACTGAAGTGGTCTCAGTTTATCCATATCTAGGTCACTACTGCAAGCAGTGAGGCCAGCCCCATCCCCTTCTGACCCACAGCACCCCCAGCCTAGTGCCAAGCTCAGACCAAATCAGCAGGCCACATCACAAGCCTTGAAGCCCAGGACACAGTTCTTCTCAGGGCCCCATCCCACCTACCCCACCAGGAAGCAGCCAGAAACCTTGGCACATTGCCACCCATCTGTGCAGGGGACTGGAGAATGGCTCCTACCTTGGGTGTCACAGAGCTGGGCACACCCGTCCTCATCAGAGCCATCCGCACAGTCCTTCTCTCCATCACACACGTACTCCTGGGCCACACACTCAGTGCCGTCATGGCAGAGCATGTGTGTGCGAGGACAGGACAGATGGGGGACCAGGGTGAGGGGGTGTGCAGGGCTAGGCTGGATGGGTGGAATGGGGGACACTACTCGTGCAGGGATGGTTCGGTGCTGGGTGACAGTAGTTAGCTGTGGGGCAGTGGGCTTGGTTGGCAAGGACTGAGTGGTGGTGGTATTCGTAGTGGCTGACTGCACAGCGGTGATCTTTGTTGGTGTGGTCTGGGCGGTGGTTGGCGCAGAGGTCTTGGTTGGGGTGGACTGGCTCGTGATAGTGGTGGTTGGTGCAGGTGTGGTTTTGGTTGGTGTGGACTGGCTGGTGGTGGCTTTGCTGGTTGGTGTAGTAGTGGTGGGCGCAGTGGTGGTCTTGCTTGGTGTAGGTTGTGTGGTGGAGGTGGTAGGCCAAGCAGATGTGGTGGTTGTGCTTGTCCTCAAAGTAGTGGTCACAGGCGGAGGGAGTGGCAGGGCAGGCCCCTTGCTTGTTGGCACCGGCAGTGGCACAGGCACTGGAACATGAGCCTGGATTTGGGGCTGTGCCTTGTCCACGCTCCAGGTACCTCCAAGAACAACCCACACGGCCCCCAGCACCCAGGCACCCTGCCCCAGCTTGGAGCAGTGTGGGCCACCCAGCCACATGAGGTACAGCACTAGGCATGGAGCCACAGCCACTCTTACCTGAATGCAGCTCCATGCCCACGAAGGCCACCACTCCCTGCACGCCTGCTGCTGGCACAGACAGTACAAGGACCAGCGTCCTCCGGTCCCACAGCAGCAGAGCCGTCTTGTTAACTGACACCAGGTATGGCTCCAAGGCAGCCACAAGGCCATGGGACCAGCTGGGTGCCAGGGTGACCACTTGCCGCTTGGTCAGACTCAATGCCCTCAGGCCTGTGATGCAGAGGGATGCTTAGGCCCTGGGGTTCGCAGGCACCCCTTGTGGACCACCCTGTGCCCCCACAACCCACAGGTATGGCAGGGACCCTGTGGCTGAGGACAGGAGCCCACCCACGGGACAAAGTCTGTCCCAAGAGCATCCCACTGCCCAGCCAGGGACCTGCTGCTTGTAGGGCATGGCTGGTCACTCCTGCCTGTACAGCAACCACCTCTGCTCCCTCTGCACCTCTGCTCCAGATCCCTCCAGGGCTCACCCAGGACCGAACTCCAGAGCAGGCTGAAGGCCCTGCTATCCATGGCTGCGGGCAGCTCTCCAGGCCACGTCTCGTTCCAGGCATCTGAGGGGGTGCCTCCAGCCAGGCTCAGCTGCTGCAGTGGCTGCCCGTGAGCCAGCCAGTACAGAGCCCCCCGCTGCCAGTCCAAGAAGAGGTGCTGGATGCTGCTGCGAGCACGGTGCAGGATGCGTGGGGTCATGTCAGGCACCTGGGTCACCCCGATGTCCCTCCGGTTACATGCAAGCCAGTACAGGTTCCCTGAGCGGATGTCCACGCGGGCAGAGCAGACTTGGCAACAGCAGGCAGGCAAGCAAGCAGTTATGGGGCTGTCCCATGGCCCTGCTCCTCTGCCTGGGTCCCCCCCCGTCCCTACAGCCAGGGCACAGCTGTGCAGTGCCTCAGCACAACCCCAGTGTGAGCACCAAGGGACTGCTGTGCTCTGCACCAGAAGAGCTTCACACCTCTGGGAGTCCCAAGAAAGCGAGCATACCCCAGCATCCCTCCTCCATCACCCCACAGGATCTCACCTGGCAGCCCAGTCGTGATGGTCTCTCTCCTCCCAGGGTGCCCCACGACACGCAGCAGAGCCCCACTGTCATCCGTACCATAGAGCACTGACCTCTGCCAGTCCATATCCTGTAGGCGGAAGGACTCCTGCCACTCCTGCACTCGTCGGCTGCGTGCTCCAGGGCCCACCTGCACCAGGGAGATGGCTGTCCCTGATGAGTACACGATGGACAGCTCTGTGGGGCACAAGGGCGGTGTGTGAGCATGGCTCCAGGGGCACTGGATGGGCACAGCCCAGGCAGTCTCTGCAGCCTGGCTGGGTGCCTATCAACGGCTGCCGAGGCACCAGGCCACACGCTACAGAGACAAGGGGGTCCCCTGCTCCCATGCAGCCTCGTTGCCCCCTCCCCAGGGTACAGATAGCAACCACTCACCCCTCTCCCAGGCCAAGAGCCTCACTGCATGGGGCACAGCAAAAGTAAGGGCTGCCCAGTGCCCCCAGGCCAGCCTCAAGCCCCCTCACGCTGCTCCCAGGGCACCTCCTGAACTGGCCCTTATCTGCACTTTGTTCCCCTGGACCGGGCAGCCAGCATGAACCAAGTCAGAAATGTAACACCACCAGTGTGTGCTGAGAACCTTGTTCTGGCTGCAGCCCCTTATGGCCCCCACAGGGATGAACCCTGCCCCAAGCAGACCCTGCTCACCTGCACACCTCCCTGAGGGCAGGAGGTAGAGGCCCTCTGGACACGCACACTTGTAGCCCCGAGGGTGCACAGGGGACAGGAGACAAAGGTGACTGCACAGGCCCGGAGCACATGCAGCGGTATCCCCTGGGAGTAAAGGGGACATTAGGCGCTCAGGCAGCTGTCACCCCTCGTGCCTCTCCCCATACCCACAACCACAGGCTGTCCAATGGCAGGATATGGGACAGCTACCCCAGGCAGGGTACCAGCTTCGCATGGAGGGCTCAGCTCAACCCCATGCCATGGGGCTCAGCAGCTTTCCTGTGGGTCAACATGTCCCCTCTGCCACAACCCCACAAGGCAGCCCTCACCACAGGACCAGGATAGCCATTAGGTAGGACCCAGGACCCAGCACAGTACTCACGCGGTGGCTGCTGCAGCACATGCAGCACAGTGAAAGCCGAGACGGGGGCACGGAGCAGCACTGCATGCTCCTGGGGAGAGGCCCGACTGGCCGACACCAGCTCTGTGCCATCAGCCCAGAAGAACCGGCTCTCGAACACAGCCAGGCCCAGCGGCTCTGTGTGGCTCCGCAGGACAGCGGGAAAGGAGTGGCGCCCACTGCCATCCACCTGCAGTGTCTCAATGGACTGTGGACAGGCCAGAGCACAGTGACCATGCAGCAGCCCCACACCCTGGCACAGGGAGCCTTGGCTGCAGAGCCAGCACTGCCCCACACCCATGGGACTCACAACGGGGCATTCCCCCTCCCAACCCCAGAATGTGTGCCAGGGCACTGCTCCCTGCTACTTCCCATGCCTTGGCCATAGCCTCAGGGGAACCAGGGCCACCCTCCCCACTCCTACCTCATCACCTCCCAGCACATGGTGGGGCTGAGCCCTGCTGCCCTCCATCTCTACCTCCTTGTACTCGCTGATCCAGTACAGCCTGCCAGCCACGTGGTCCAGGCTCAGTCCCACAGGCTCCTCCATTGACACCACTGTAAGCTCCCGGCGGTTTGAGCCATCCATGCCAGCTGCAGCGATGACCGTCCGGCCCCTCTGCCCACGGTTGACCCAGTACAGCGACCTGGGGACAGGCACTAAGCACCCACCTCGTGGCATACCCCCAGGGCTGCCAAAGCCCCACCACAGGCATGCTGTGGTCAGTACAGACATTGCTCAGCCAGGATCCCAGGGCCAGCCCTGCCTCACTCACTCCTCACCTTGCAGCTGGATACACTGTCAGCTGCTCCGGTGCCACATCCTTCCTCAGCACTGTCACATAGCCCCGGCCATCACCCAGCCCCGCGCAGATGGCTGCAGGGTGGCTGCTGGCCCAGTACAGCTGCCCTGTGAACCAGTCCACGGAGATGCTATTCACCTCTCCAGCATCTGCAGAGACAGAGTGGTTAAGGCACACAGCCTCCACTCCTGGCCACACGGCAAACTCCTGGTTGCCCCCTCCTCTACAGGAAAGCAGGACTGGGGTGGCAGGCCAGCTCTCAGCACCCATCTCAGCCCTGCTGCAGGACCCAGCACCCTCGCATCTCTGCACCTGCATAGAGGAGCTGCGCGCCCTTCCCCGGGATGTGGGCACAGAGCTCGCCCTCTTCTGTCAGCCAGTAGTAGGTTTCCCGGAGCAAGTCATACACCAGGGCACGGGGTTCAGTCTCAGTGGAGAGCAGGGGCCGGTAGGCCTGAGTCCGCACGTCCAGAAGAGCCAGGTCCTCCCCAACAGCCACCAGAAGCTGCGTTGCATTGTCTGCCAGGACAAGAGGGATGTCACTTGGTGAGTGGGAAAGGAGCTAGCTCGGGGCACTGCCCAGCCTCTCAGACAGGCCCAGGGTCCCCGGCACACCCCACCTGCCACTTCGCAGGCGGTGCCATGCCGCAGTGTATAGCCCTCAAGGCAGGCGCAACTGAAAGCACCCGGCGTGTTCCTACACACCTGGCTGCAGGGGCTGTACTCCAGGGAACACTCATCAACATCTGCAAGGACAGGCACTACTGGGAGCCCATGGCACAGATGCCCAGCACCCTTCAGACAGCACCAGCAGCCCCTGGCTGTGGGCACTTCCACTACCCACAAGGGACTACCTAGATAGTCCCCAACCCCCAAACCCACCAGCTCCAGCTGGGACATGACCTACATGCAGCCTTGTCGGGGCCAGGTATGACATGTGGGCAGGAGCAGGGCTGAGGCAGGTGCTCCTGCACAAGCGCTGGCTCCAGGGAGGCCCCATTCTCAGTGGCCAAAGCCTCCTGTGCCCAGGGCACGCACACCCTAACCTCTCCTTACCAGCACAGCTCTGCCCATCAGCCTGCAGCGCCCAGCCAGCCCCGCACGAGCACTGCACACCCCAGTGCGTGTCAGCACATGTCTCCGCACAGCCCCCATTGCGCACAAAGCAGCTCCGTCCTGTGGGGACATGGCAGAGAGGTAACATGATGTAGGACCCCACCTGCCCCCCCTGCCCCACATGCTCACCACATGTGCTGGGCTCATCAGTGCCGTCCAGGCAGTCATCCTCATCATTGCACATCAGGGACTCCAGGATGCACTTCCCCTCATCACACCGCACCATGCCAGGCGGGCAGGGGGCTATGGCACACACAGCTCATGTTAGGAGGTCACAGTGATGCCAGGTGGGCGCTGGGAAAGCTGTGGGTCCCAGACTCATGGGGAGCCCCCACAAAGTGTCTACAGGTTCCTGGAATGCCTGCCACCATCCCACCTTCCTCCTGAGGCCCAGGAAGGCAAAGCACTTTACGCATACCTGGACAGGTCTCACCCCATCAAGGAGCATCTGGGGTGCCCACTTACCACAGACATCTTCATCTGAGGAATCGCCGCAGTCATCGATCCCATTGCACTTCCACTCGGCCATGATGCACACCCTGTTCCTGCACTGCCACTGCCCGGGCAGACAGGGCTGCTGGGGACACCCCTCCTCATCCCAGCCATCCTCGCAGTCCTGGTGCCGATCGCACAGCTCCCAGTGTGGGATGCAGTGGTGGGTGCCGGGACACTGCAGCTTCTTCGCCCCACACACTGAGGTGACAGAGCAGCACTCACACCCTGCCTGGTGCTCCCAGACACCCCTGCTCAGCCCCCCAACCCCCAGGTACTACCTACCACAGTCCTGCTCATCAGAGCCATCCAGACAGTCAGCAGCACCATCACAACGCCAGCTGCTGGAAACACACTGGCCATCGTCACACTGCCAAACGTGGGGGTCCCCACCACAGGGAGCATCTATGGTGACAACACATGGTCGCTGGGACCTACTGCCCTGGTGCCACGTGCCTCTGGGCACTATCACAAAGGTCCCCTCTGTCCTGGCAATGCCCAAGGGGGGTCCAGTATACGTCCCCATGCCACAGACATCCCCCAGGAACTCTGGGGCACACATGTCCCTGCAGGGTGCCATGCAGGAGCCACCATCAGAAGCAAGCAAGGGCACCTCTGGCCTGCCCTGCCACATCACTACACACAGCCCCAGGGCTCCTTGATGCCAGTGCAGCACAGCCCGTCCCAGGCCACTCCACGATACAGGATGGTGCCCAGCGCCGCAACTCACCACACAGCTCATCCGTTCCATCAGGACACTGCTGCTCTCCATCACAGAGCCAGGGAACTGGGATGCAGCCAGCCCCACAGGTGGCCTGACGCGAGGCTGTGCATGTGGGGCTGGCAGGGGCTGGAGGAGTAAGCCATGCGGGTGGTCAGCCCGGGCGACCCTGCCCTGCTCCCCCACCTGCTCGCACACCCTTCGCAGCTCCCACTTGGGGGGCGTGGGTGCCCCAGCGCAGGCCTGTGGAGGGGCTGCTAGCCCCAGCTCCCATGCCGGGGGCTGCAGCCTCCCATACCCCCCAGGGAAGGCAGGGACCCCCAGCCCCTCGGCAGGGCACGGCGGTGCAGGGACCCCTCCCATACTCTCACAGTGGGAAGGGACGCCCCAGGGGGCAGGGACACGCCTCCCCCCCAAAGCAAGGACCCTGGGATAGCAGGCGGGGACCCCCCGCAGCCCCTCGAGGTGGGGCAGGGCCCCCCCGCCCCGGCCCCCCTCTCGCCCCAGCTCACGGGCGCGGCGGGCCCCAGTCCCGGCGGCGGTGCCGGGCAGCAGCAGCAGCGGGAGGATGCAGAGGACGAGAAGCAGGCGGAGCGGCGGGGGGCGGTTCATNCGCGGGGGCCGCGCTGGGCCGGAGCCAGGGCCGCCCCGGTGAGCCCTCGGAGAGCGGCCGGGGGCATCTGGGTGCCGGGGCGCGGGGAGCACCAGCCTCGGCCGAGGCATGTGCGGGGCCCCCTGGCCCCCCCAAGACGCGGGGCTCCAGAGGGCCCCCGGCCCCACTGGCTGCCCTGGCCCCTCGTTATCAGCGTGGGCTTGTTGTGAGAGCTTGCCGTGTGAACCAGGCACGAGCACAGCTGCAGCAGGCGTGGGATCACAGGAGAAACCTTGAAAACAGGGGCACTGTCCCAAAACACAGACTTCTGCTGGCCTTTGGCACTGGGAAAACTTGCTTCCAGCACAACAAAGAGGGCAACAGCAGCAGCAAAGGGAGGAAAACAGCCCACCAGCAGGATAAGGCACCTGTGGTGGCCTGGGAAAGGAGCCCCCACCACCACCCCAAGGGCAGGGCAGAGCCTGAAGGCTGAGGAGGGCTATGCGTGGTGGCACAAGCGCACACATTGTACACAGCCATGGCCTGGGGGTGCTGGGTGTCTGCCCTCTCTTTGCCTCCCCACACAGGCCCATCAGCTGAATGTTGCTAGCTGCTGCTGTGGGTACATGTTCACTGGCACTGTTGCCTCTCTAAGAGACGTCCAGGCACACACAAGGGATGTTTGCTCAGGGAGGGAGAGGTCTAGGATGATCTCCTCCATGATGTGGAAGAAGCTGGGCACCAGCCATGTGGCCAGTACAGGACAGGCTCTGGCATGGCCATCTCAGTTGGGCGTTCAGGGCTGAGGCACCAATGGGTAGATGAAGCATCCTGGGCAGAAGGGAGATGCCCCAGGCCTGTGACACAGCCAGAGAGACCCTTTGTCCCAGGATGTGGTGCTCTGAGTATGCTAGGTACACCCCTGTGCCAACAGTGTCACAGCACAGGCCTTACTCACCTCCCTGCCAGTGCTACAGTCCAGAGGGAGACCTATCCAGCTGTCCTCCCCCTAGGGCAGCATCCTGGTGGCCCTGGGCAATTGGTTCCCCTGGAACCTGCAAGGGAACAGGAATATGCATGTCCCAGAAATAGTGACCTGGGAGAAGAGCATCCCTGAGGCAGGGACACCAGGTAAGGGGGTCTTGGTAGTTGGGGGAGGGAGAGGAACTAACACACCATTCTTTAGTTTGCAAAATGAAAATGTGTTCAAACCATGCTTCCCTCATCCCCCCCACTTTTTTCTCCTCCCCCATCTGTACAAGCTGTGATCAGGAAGACACACAGAAGAAGAGATTAATAGGTGGCACATATATTGTCCGTCATTTTCTTTTTCTGACAACAGAAAAAATGTCATTTTGGTCACATAAAAGATCATGTGGGAGGTAGTTGCAAGTTTTTACACCTTTTCCATCTATCAACTTTCATAACTCAAAATTCCTTTTCTCTTGGATGTGTTGCAACTGGTTGCAATCACAAGACACCCTTCCTTCCATTTTAAGCTGTGGCCTAATGACATTTGGTATAATTTTCTTTCTTTAGTGTTGCCCCTCTCAATATTCCCAGATGGAGATCATCACACTGAATTTAAATGGAGGTTAGTGCCTCAGCAAGGAAACTTCATCCTTTTATCATTTAAGTTTGGTGTGCTGTTCTCCATGCCCACATCACTTCTTTTCAAGTTAACCATATGTATGTGGGTCAGCTCCGACATGCAAACAGCCTACTAGCTCTTATTTTTCCAAAGGAAAACCTTGAGAAAAGCATTTCAACAGTTAATCTCCCTATTTTTCATATCAGATCATTTGACTAATTGACTAATTGAAACAGAAGCTGAAAATAGTTGCAATCTCTCAAAACTTGGTTTTCTGGCAAAGCTGCTACTAATGGAAAACAACATGGCAAGTGCCTATAGATGCAACAAAAGCCAAGAAGAGAAACACTTTGGTCTAAAATAGCAAGGAGTAGCACTGAAGGGAAATGAGGAAGGCAGTAATTTAAGCATAGGAAAAAAAAAACAACTGCTTTTCCAAACATCAGCTACTAAAGGCCATCAGAGACCGGAGGTAGGGTGGAGAAATGGTTGATCTGACCTTGTCCAGTTTTGGTGTGCATTACAAGTGAGATTAATGCAAACGCTGCCTCTACTTTGCTGGCAAATGTTGCTAACAGGAGCTGCACACTGCAGCACTTAGCTCAGCACAGGGTGGGATGCCAAAGTCTGGCTCAGTAATTCCCTCTTACATTTCTCCATTCATCTTCGCCTATGACTTAAACTAGAGAGGAAGGAAAGGGGTGCTCTGGGGCCCTGGCAAGTGCCCAGCAGCTTTGCCACATTCAGTGTTTGATTTTTTTGACATGCGGAAGCATATCAGAGCCAGGGGACATGCAGCCCAGGAAGCCAGATGAGACAGAAATAACCGGAGAGCTGCATTTTATTTATTTATTTACACCTCTCACCCTAGGCAGTTTTCTTATTAGAGACTGGCATGTTCCAGTCCCCTTGCTTTCCCAATTTTGCCCCATTTGCACCATCTGGCTCCTGCCTTCCTCCAGCCCCTTTCTTTAGTTCCTCTCCATCAGACACCTTCCCCATCACTACAAACCTGGCACCAACCCTGTCACAGCAAAGCTGCTGCCATCACCATCCATGCTGCAGGACAGTCACTGCTAACATGCTCATAGCAGTTGTGATGACCCTGTTGAGAGACTTTGTCCTGCCCTCTGTCTGCATCAGTTTCAAACAACACTGTTAAAGGTTTGCTGGCTGTGATTTTAGCCATCTACCCCTCCCAGAAAGCAACCCTTCTGCCTTACAAGCCACTGTTGATTGAGCTAGAACTGAAGGAAAAATCTTCCTGAAACCCTCCTTTCTCCTGCTGTCTTTAATGCCAAGTTTCATTTCTCTGAGCAGGACCACAAGCTGTGCAGCAGTGCCCAGGAATTACTTCTCCTAGTCCAGGGTCTGGCCTTTTTCTGACTCACGGCAACCCAAAGCATCTTCCACACTGACCACAACCCTCCTCTGACACTGGCAGGGCTGTGCCCAGAGGGGTAGGAAACCACTGGAGACATTGTCCTTCATTTGTCATTTTTCTACTTTGGTCTTAGCATGCATTGCCTCTCTTTGTTTTGTTTAAATATCCCTCCAATCCATACTCTTGCAGCCAGCATGTGCCCTGCACCAGCCCCAGAGCAAGCAACAGCAAAGGCATCTGCCTTTCTGGACATTTTAATAAGCAAGGAAGTGGTCTCATGTGTGGTACCTCCAGTCTCCAAGAGCTTCAACACTGACTGGAGGAGCACGAACAGAGACCTGTGGGCAAGTCCTGCCACCTCCCAAAGGCCAAACAGCCCTGGAAAAAATAACAGTTCAAACTTAAGGCACTGTTGGGGAGGACTAGAAAATATTAGTACTTGCTAGGATGCAACCTGGCAAGAAAACGAAAGCAACAGCATCCTTTACTATAGTATTCTCTCCATTAATTAACAGGGTTAATTCAGAAAGGAATGACATTCAGGCCATTGGAGAACTAATTTGATGAATACACCAAGAGAACTATATCCTGCTCTCCGCAGTAATAACAGGAGCTCTCATCATGCTAGAAGTGGATGGAAACTTGCTGCATTTGCCCTCATGTCATTTGTCTCAGAACAGAAGAGGATGATATTTTTAACAAGCAAGTGAATTGCCAGAATAAGGAAATGGAGATGTTTTTGACCTCTTCAGTGGTTTTGCAAAATAAACCCAGAAGGTACTGCTTGGAGTCCAATGGGCCTAAAAATATTTGCTTATTTTCTAAGAACTCTAGGCCTGTGATTGAATCTCCCCCACATCCTGTCATCCTGCTCTTCCCAGGCTCTGTGAGATCTGGGGATGGTGGAGAAGGAAATCAGGACCTCTACTTACAGGTGCCACAGCCCCTAAAGCATCTCCAGGGCTTCACCCTCTGGCATTCTTCTGTGATGCCTTCTCCATGCAGCCACTGGGGAGCAGCAGAAGGCTGCAGGAAGGCTGTGCCTTGTCATCCTGTTCTTCCTAGGCTCTGTGAGAGTTATCTGTGAATCCTAGGGAGAATGGAAAAGTAAACCAAGGTCTCCACTTACAGATGCCACATACACCTTCCAGCTCCACAGGCTGCAGCCAAGCCCTGTTCAAAGCCTCATGCACCCTCACTGAAGAGGTGGGACAAGGTGATTTTGCTAGGAGGCCAAGCACGAGTTTGGCCTAGGACAGGATGATGGGGGAAGTCTCCAGGCCCTGATAGCTCTGACCTGGCTATGGGGACATGGTTCTTCCCCTTCCTTTCCAGTTTTGCTAGTCCTTCCACCTCAGGAGAGGGAAGGAAAAATCATTGTTAGCTCACACCAACAGGGCAGGAATATCTCCCCAGCGTCGCAGACATGCAGGTTTCTCTGGTGAACAGCTGTGCTAGTAGGACATTTGGACTTGGTTACACACACACACGTAGGCAGATTCATATAGAGATTCACACACCTACATAGATATTGAAGGATTGTTTCCAGTCCTTTGACACCTTGCTCCATTGCAGTGTCTCCTGCCAGGTTGGCCCACAATGTCAGTTTACCTTGGACACAATAATTAAAGCTGTATGCAGTGCTGCTGCCACCTGCCACCCCCCACCCTCCCTCCTGCAGGTTATGGCCAAGAGCACTGGTAGATGGACAACCCACCCATGAGCAGCTGAGGGTCCCTTGCACAGATCATAGAATGATAGAATCATGGAATCATTTAGGTTGGAAAAGACCTCCAAGATCATCAAGTCCAACTGTTAACCTAGCACTGCCAAGTCTACCACTAAACCATGTCCCTAAGCACCACATCTACACATCCTTTAAATACCTCCAGGGATGGTGAGTCTACTTCTCTGGGCAGCCTGTTCCAATGCTTCACAACCCTTTCAGTGAATGCATTTTTCCTAATATCCAACCTAGCAAACCACCCCCCCACCCCACCCCCCGGTGCAACTTGAGGCCATTTCCTCTTGTCCTATCACTTGTTGCTTGGGGAAAGAGACCGACCCCCACCCCACTACAACCTCCTTTGAGGCAGTTGTAGAGAACAAGGTCTCCCTCAGCCTCTCTTTCTCCAGTTCCCTCAACCACTCCTCATAAGACTTGTTCTCTAGACCCTTCACCAAATTCATTGCCCTTCTTTGGACATGCTCCAGCACCTCAATGTTCTTCCTGTAGTAAGGATCCCAAAACTGAACATAGTATTTGAGGTGCAGCCTCTCCAGAGCCACATACAGGGGGGCAATCAGTTCCCTACTTCTGCTGACCACACTATTTCTGATACAAGCCAGGATGCTGTTGGTCTTCTTGGCCACCTGATCATACTGCTGGCTCATATTCAGCTGGCTAGCTACCAATACCCCCGGTTATGGGGGGATAAGATGGGTAACACAGCCTGCAAATGCAATGCATTTGCAATGCAGTGGTTGGATAAGGGGCAGCATCCACCGCTTATGACTGCAGTCTGAATTCATCATTATAGATGTCTTGTTAGTTCTCATGGGTAGTGGCTGACCCTTCACCATCCCCTTTGGCTTCATCTCTGTGCCCCACCATGCTTTCTGGCACAGCACCTTCACTCTTCACTGCAGCCATACAAACTTCTTGCTCACTCCTTCATCCTGCTTTTAGCCAGCCTGTCGCCTCACGCCAACATGTTTCTACCTTTCACATCCAGGACTTGGCAGGTCCAACTGGGACCAGGAAACTTGGAGGTTCCTTACCCCAGAGCATCCAGCTGGGCACACCTTGTTCTTCCCCCAACACAAGTAAAACTTTTCAACAAAATGGCAGAGGTCTTCCTTTCTATTCTGTTTTTCCAACCTCTATTAACTCCAAGTTCCTCCTTGATCATACCCTGTCTCTAGTTCCACATTCAACACACATAGTGAACATCCTAAGCAAAGACATGCTCTGGTAGTGTTCCTCAGCTGAGTCCATTATTTAACTAAGTAGAAAGCTAAGTAATGAGAAAAGGGCCTTCTCTACCAGAAGCAGTGAAATCAGCATTGCTCCAGCATCACACATACCCGCTAGCATCACACCACCGTTTTTAGCTGCTTAATAATACATGCCAAGAGAAATAAATGTCTTTGTCATCTCCCCTTTAGATGCACATAATTTCACAAGAAAACATCTGATTCATCATTACTTGGAAAATTAGCTTTAAGCTGGCTTTAAGAACAGCTCCTCCCTACCCAGCTATGGTCAGATTATTTTTTTTTTCCCCAGAAAAAAATTTGGCTTTATGATTTCTAACAGCTTTCCTTCTTCTCTATGTATTGAAGGCTGCATCTACACTTGGCCATGCTGCTAGGTGCAGCTAGAGCAGGGACCAGCTCATACACATTGTGGTTTCTCATCCAACCTGCTCATGCGTGTTCCCTCCACAAGCATCATGGTACAGGTGAGGATCTGAATATGCTCAGTCCTCACTGTCAGCAGCACCACCGGTGTCCTGGACCAGAATGTCCTCCTTGACTCAATGTATTGCCCTGGAATCACTGATGCCAGCCCTGGTTGTCTGCTCTCAGTGTTTGCATTAAAAATTTACTTATATCGATTGCACCAGACCTGGGGCAACAGTGCAGCCCACTGCTATGTGAGGCACACTCCCATGCAGGGAGCAACAGCAAACCTCATCCTCTGCCAACCCTTCCAATATCACCTCTTTAATCACTCCAAGCAGTACTGAGAGCTGCAGAGCAACAGAGGAGGCTATAAAACTTGCTAATCTGCTCTCCTCTCAGACTATCACAGCAGATTTCATTTACTGCCAGTGAGCAATAATTCTGGGTCAATCTGTGCTCCACATGTTACCTCCCTTTCTTGTTCCCCTAGGAGCTTTCAACAAAATTAAGGGGGAAAAAAAGGCACAAAGAAGAAGAAATGATACTTAAGGAAGAGAGAAAACTGGGGAAACATGCCATTCTCCCTGAAACCTCACCCAGGCTCCACCGACCAGCATTTCTTGAGCCAGACAAGGTGTCTCCATTTAATAGCCCTTGATGGCTTCTTCTTCAAAGCTTCCCTTTTTGAACTCTTGCAAGCCTCAATATACCACAGAAGGGACCTCCTTCTCTCAGCTCTGCACTGTAGAAAGAAACCAGCTCCTCTTGCTTCCTTTTAATAGGCCACCCAAAAGTTTCACCTGGTGAAAAGACAGTTCCTCTTTGCCTGCTCACAGCTGTACCTCATCTGTTCTCACAAGACTGAGAAAACACAAGACTGAGAAAAACCCATTAATGACTTCCTTCATGATCACCATTGCTGGAAACAAAATATTAGCTGTATGTGAAGCGTGCCTTGCTGTCTGTTCCTCACACTGCTAGAAAACCTAGCATAGAAAACACCTTTTGGTGTGGGGTTCCAGGAATGGCATGCTAACATCAGGCTGTCCTCACATCACCTTGAGGATATTAGCATGGAAGACCCAACAGCTGTGATCGTGCTGGCTGGACTTGGTACAAATCTGACCTCTTCCCAAGCATGTGTTTTGCTCAGGGACATTTGTCACCTTCCCCAGTCCTGCTACATCTTCTGACCATAGGATTGAGATGAAATGCAGTAGGATGGAGTCAGCCCTTTGCAGTCTGGTATTACCTTGCAGTCCGGTATTACCTTGCAGTCCCTGCCTCCAAAATTGATCACCAGCAGCTGTTCTTCTTACTTAGCAGATACCAGGGAGGTGGGCAATTGCAGCAAGAAGGGCATCAGCCCAGGCAGCTACAGCTCTTTGCTATTGTAGGGCCCACATTTTACAATGGGCTTTGGTATGTGTTGTATTTAGTCTTCCCCAATGAGTGTCTGTTTGCCTTGAGTCTGGAATGGGCAGAGAAATCCCAACACTCAGGCAAAGGGGAGGAGTACTCTGGAAGGATCCGATGGAAGCAACAGAGAGCAGGGTTGCTATCCCTCCTTGAAATAACACTGCCTAAATCCTACTAATTGCAAAAGTCCCATGCAGGATGAGCATTTTGGCTGCATTTCATGACTCACAGTGGCTCTGCTCTCTGACAGATTAAACTGCACTGCACAATTCTTCACACTGACTGGGCTTTTAGCTCCACGCGAAATGCTGCTACGGCCATATTGCCCAGAAGCAGACATTCAGGGAGCTGGGGCTGCATCCAGAGCATCTCACTTAATCCCATGAATTCCAGTCCCCACAAAAATAGAAACAATCGCCTTCTCACAGAGGAGCTTGCCATATCGAGTTTCCAGTGCTCACAGCAACCAAGATAAATTAAGTATTATCTTTGTGGCTGGTAGATTAAATGCTCTCTTCCCTTTAATGTTAAACAAATGAGCAATTTTTTTTGTGTGTGTTTTTAGGGGTAAGAGGGTTGTAGTATCCCCTTATCTTTATGAAATATTGTACCCACTTAATTTTTTGCACTGACAACATGGAAAGTGAGCTTGAAGCCAAAAATGGAGTGTGTTTGCCATGTGTAGCAAGTGTGTTGGTAGAGAAAGGCTGGTTCAGCTAACCAAGCAACCCGCATTATTTAAAATAGTCTTAAACCTACACCAAGCCCTCTGGTTAGCATATCATCTCTGGAACTCAGCATCTGGGACAATGCTGCCATGGCAAGCTCACCGGAATGAGACTGGGAAACAAGTGGAGGATAGGGCCCTGTAACTGTGGCTCTGACACTGCCTCATTTTAATATAACAAGTATTCAAATGGGCCTGCCAGCACTGCTTTGGAGGCTAGTCTACCTTCTCAGGGCAGGGTTTCCATTTTCAACATGTATTCTTTCTTTCATTTTAGTGCCAGAATTTTAATCAACTTCAAATGAATAAATGCAAAAAGTTGCCTACATGCTCACTGCTGCTTCTGTAAATTTATCTTGTCTGGGTGGTTGTTGGTGAGATGTGCTGCAGGCTCTGCCTGGAAAATCCAAAGGAAGATTTAAAATCTCTTGCAGTTTGGCCTGTCTTTTCAAGCAGGATGCCCGGGGGCTATCAAGGACCTGATTTTTAAAGCCTTCTCAGAGACAGGAAATCTCCTAGGAGGTGCCTGATGCACTGGGAAGTGCTGGTGCCCACCCTCCAGTGGCCTGGTTCCACTTGGGCTGCAGGTGGTCTCTTCATTTTCCCATCAGAGCAATGTGGGAGTGTTGGGGCTGAGCATTTTGCCATCCCTTGGAGGCAGTGTGCCACTGGGTCCCAGGACATAAAGTGCTGCACTCATTTTCTTCTTTTAGGTTGGTATCCACTTTCATTCCTCCCAGCTCTTTCTAGTTTAACCTCATTTCCTACAAGCTGGAGTTGTTTGATACTGGCCATTCAGTCTGACCACTTATTTGTCTGCATTTCCCTTTCTTAAAACCTTTTAAACCCACAGGCCAGCCCTAGTCCCAAGCATAAAGGTCTCATTCCAGGAAAATCAAACCCATAGAGGAGAGAGACCTTCTGGCAGGACCTCCCTTCATCCCTGCAATGCCATCAGCCAAAGACATGGAGCCATAAAGCAATGTGGGGCTCTGCTTTCCACCAGACGACTTGCTTTTCCCCTGAGCCCTGCAGCCCTGAGTGCCCTTGGGATATGTTCTTGCCACTGTGAAGGAAGAGCTTCGCTGGGAACAGTAGGCTTGTGACATTCAACACGCATCTTTTCTGCAGTGGGTGGATACCGCCAACCCCTTTGGAAAGCCCTGGGGCCAGCTGCAGCAGCACGCCTACTGCATACTTGGGCTCTGGGCAGCCACAGATTGCACCATCCAGCACAAATGCATGACCTGGCTACTTTTTTCTGGGAAACAAAGACGTGTGAGAGTTGGGACCGTGACTCTTGTGCTCTTCCTTCCTAAGAGTGGAGCTGAGCTGATCCAGCCAAACGTGTTGCCTGTGTCCTTGCGGCTTTTTGGGAGGTACCAAGGGGCAGATGACACTGACATGGGCAGACAGCACTGCCTGAGATGACTGAGGGGCAGATGGGGAGGGTGTGGGAGATGTTGTCATGCAGGAAACACTGTGTGCAATCGACATTGTGTCCCACATGGGTGGAAGGAGAAGCTGTCCTGAGCAGGCTGTATGGTGTGGATATACCAGGGTAAGGGCAGGGCAGCCCAAAAGCTTCAGCATGTGTGAGCCGGCCACATATCTCTTGTACGCCAGGATGCAGATTGCCTCATTCTTGATGAAAATGAGCATATTTAGCCTGGCATCCACCATCACAGCCCTAATTCCAATTAAGGCTGTCATGGGACTTTCAGGGAGATAAGAAAGGCTGTAGGGGATGAAAAGCAATTGGGACAAGCTCAAGGACTGTGAAACTTCCTCCCCCATTAGCTGCACATGCATATAACCTGCCAGGTTGTTTGCTTTTTCAGAGATAACCCTGAGGTTACACACTCGGGAGCCCAGTCTGTCTGAGCCTGCCAGCCTTAACCAGCCTCAGTGCAGAGCCCCAAGCTCAACCAGCCTCCAGGGCAGAGCACAGCACAGCACACCAGGAGCTGAACATGAGGACCAGAGGGCATGGTAAATAAGTGTGGCTTACTTAAGCAGCCCCAGTCTGGCAGCAAAGGGTAAAAGAGCAGGAGTGAGACTTCAGCAGTTCTTAGCCTTGCAGGAATTCCACAAAACCAGCCACCAGATGTTTCATCACAGGTCCCACCCACCTCCAGAGAGTGGGGCTAAGTAAGATGCTCGGTCTCAGTGCAGATGTCCAGGGTTTAGCCCCTCATGGGTGGCTGGTGTTATGTAGTCCTTGCTGAGTGATGCCAGCCTGGCAGGGCACAAGCACTTTACACAGGACTTGCTGCACTATGTCCCAGGGGTACCCAAGAGGTGATGGAGACATGCCAGGGCCTGGATGCACCCCACCAAGATACTGAGGGTGGGTGTCTTCATGGAGGGGAGTCTGACCCTCCTGGCTGCCTGGAGGGGACATGACAGCCTGGTGGTTGCTCTCTCCAGCTGCAGCCCAAGGCCTGGCAGGGAGTTGTGTTGACTTTGTGTTCCAGGGCTGCTCGGGCACGTGTACAGAGCTCACCACCCCTTGCAGCAGCTATTCCCAGAACAAACCCGCGGCTTCAGTCCCAAAGCTAATAGCTCACACAGCACGCTGCTTTCATGTGACTGATGGCCAGCGTGGACCCCACAGCTGCCCTCCTGCTCCTCCAGGCAGTGAGGTCAGGGGATACTCCAAGCCAGGCCCCACTGGATCCTATAATATGTGCCAACTACCCCAGGGGAGCTTCAAGACCCTTCCTCAGATCCCCTGTTTCACCATCACAGTCCTGCCACTAGGCAAAGCAGATGGACCATTCCTATCAGCTCAGCACTGCGCAGAGCTAAGGTGATTTAGTCTGAAATTCCTTTATGCTCCATTTCTGGCTTTTGGAGCCTCTTTCCTTGCCAAGCTTAGTTTCCCGCACTTAAGAGATAGTACAGCTTTCTACTGCTGCATGCAAATCCTTGTTTGACTCGCTCTTGAACAACACTACAGGGCAGAGAGGGAATGGAAATATAGTGAACCAGGAGCAGAAAGGAGGAGAAGGATGGGCAATTGCAGCCAGTTTCCCAGTAAGTCTGCATGGGTTCAGGGAAGGTATTGATGCCAGAGGTTTTTTGGCATGTTTCCATTATATCTCCACTGGATGTAAAAGAGGCACTCTAACTCAATGGAGTCTTTCAATCACCTCTGAAGAGCTGTGACTCCCACATTCCTCTTGAATTTGGAAGAAGGGAAATACAGGTTTCCACTGCCATCCTCCAGGCCTGCCTGGAGGAGAAGTCTGTGTTAGACTAAACTATGCTCTGAGGGGGACCCAGAGCAGCCAGAGGAGAGGGATGCACAGAGGCACTTGCATAAGTTGCAGCTGCCTGTGCCTGAGGCGGATCAGCAGCAACCTCCCAGGGAGTCCAGATGCCAGGGAACCATGGTGCTGCTTGCTCGAGGCCTTTTCTGAAAGGTGTTTGCTCACCGCATTTGTTTGAAGCCTGGAGTTAAAATTGAACTCGTTGCACGTTAGCCCTGCCCGCCTCAAATAGCACCTCCCACCAACACAGGGGACTTTGCAACAACACTCACAGGGCACACATCTTTGTTGGCTACAACTGCTCGATGTGAGCACAGTCAGTTCAAGCACCAGCTTGCTTTTTCCTCCAAACTGAGTCCAGACAGAGAATGAGAGGCATTAAAAACTGCACAAATCTGGAGGGAGCTGAACTTCCTTTTCTCGGGATGAAAGGGAGGGCAAGGCTAGGATATGGTTCACCTACTGCTTGAAAAATAGTCTCCAAAAAGCCAGAGTCACATGACAACACAGTAGCTGACTGTCACTTTGCTTGACACTGGTCTTATCTAGCATTCTCCTCCCAGATGCCAGCCTATGCCTGTCCCTAGCAGTCTCCAGCTCATCCCAGAAAGAAGCATACTTCACCTCATTCTGTGGCCAGTAGATTAACATATCTCAAGATATCTCAGATGAAAAGAACTTGGGAAAGCTCAGGCCCTCTTTTGGATGACCTTTGTTCACTGTGGGACCTGGTCACTGGAAAAAAACCTGGGTCTTACCTCCAGTTAGACCAAAACTCATCCAGCATAAGAAAGGCAAACTGCAAGGGAGTCTCCAGTAGCTGCTCCAGTTCTTGGAGCTGAAACCTGACTTTGAACTGCCCCTGAATCTACACTTTGCTCCGACACCAACACCTGCACTGGCTTTGGGTCAGACACTTCAGCCCAACCTCCAGGAGATTGCCTGTGGACAGGATGATGATAAGCACCACTGCAGAGTCCTGTAAAACATGGAGACTTCTGAAAACCATCTTTTCCTCTCTCCCTGTGATGTTCCCTAAACCAGGCTAACACAGTAGCAGCCCATGATGAGAATGCTATGGATGGCTGTGCCTCTAAAACCCCACCACAGGGAGACAGGGGCTGAGGCCAGGGAACTGAGAAGGGCAGAAGGGAGAGCTGTGCCCTACTACAGGGCCTGGGACTTCTCAGCGGGAGGCTGGGGAGGGCTGCAGAGTTTTTGGGGTCCTACCTTGGTGGCCAAGCTTGGTGACTTCTTGGATGACATTCTGACAGCAATGCATTCACATTTGAAGCTCAGAGCATGTGCCACAGAGTTCAAAGGGATGCCTGGCACTCTAAGAAGCAATATGAAACACAGTCTGCAAGCAGATGTAACGGGCAAAACAGTCCAATGTGCATGGCTCAGCAGGCAGGGCCGTTCTCTAGCACAAAGGGGTGCCAGGGAGGCCAGTTTGAGCCCTGGGGACTGCACAGGAGAATGACCTCCCTCCTCTTGCAGCTCTGTGTAGGACAACCTCCCCAGCACGTTTGAAAAGTGGTGTGTGTCACTTGCCCCATGCGAGTCTCCTCGGGACTGAAACGTGACACTGAGTGTGTGGGGCAGGTGTCACCTCCTTGCATACCAAGCCCTGCTGCTCCGACCCATTTGTCCATATGAGGCATTCCCCAGCTGCCCTTATCACTATTTCAGGACCACTTGAATTCCTGGCGCTTATCAGGCTTTTTCTAGATACTTGAATCTCTGAGCTCAAATGCCACCAGGCACATCTGGGCCCTTCCCTCCCCTTGCTCTGAGCTCCCTGCACAGAAGCTGGGGTGCCAGCACTGGCAGCTTTTGGAGGATTAACTTATTTTTTGCTCAGAGGAGCACAGAAACCACAGACTCTCAGTCTGCTACATCTAATGCCCCTGTTTACTATCAAGCAGAGACGCCTTTCACCTCCCACAGGGTAGGCATCTTTGATTTTTTACACCAGTGATGCTCACCAATGCCCACCCTGCAGGTCTCAAGTCTCTCAATACAGGGTGGTTGGAGTTACCAATACCAGAGGCTGCTCAGGTGCTGGCTTTCCGACTGAATTGTGAGGGTGGGGAAGTGTCATCTCAGGACGGACATCACTACCTGTCGCCACAGGTGGTTTCAGGCTATTTGAAAACCCCAGGAGCATTTCTACATGGGAACCCTCAGGCTGGGAGGAGGAATTGGGCAGCCTTGCTCTTCTCTCTGGAGCTGTCCCTTCACCTCTGCAGCTGGCTCGTAAGATTTCACCTTCTGTGAAGTTTTCCAGGGAGAAATTCCAATATATTTGTGACACCAAGCAAACATTTTTGTGAGTCTTTAAGCTCAAATGTGGTCCATCATCCCCTGCATCCTGTCTGGTAGGGAGCTACGGCAGATGCCTGAGGAAGAGAAGAGCTGGACAAGCCTGTAGTAATTCAAATCCAGATTACTTTCCCAGCCAGCTCAATTTGCAGATCAAGGATTTCCTGAAAAGAAGGCCATGTCTTTGTGTGCAACAGTAGTTTTTTTTTTCCTTCTGTGAACGTGTCTGGTCCCTTTTTGAACTCAGGTCAGTTTTTAGCGTCCACAAGGTCCTGTGACAGAGAGTTTCACACCTTATGTACACCTCCCTTACAAATGGAAAAATAAAGAGTGGTTTGATGCTAGCAGCTGATAGAATGACAGGAGCTCTGATATAATCTTCATTCATGCAGTAAATCTTAGAACGGGGTGAGAAGTGAAACAAACCACCCAAAATTACCTAAGACTACAGCATAGACTGTAGCTGAGGATGTCATAGGTAACAATTATAGCCAGCATAAGCCCATCTTGTCTGCAATGGGAGCTAAGGCAAGTACAAATCTTCAGAGGTGCAAGAGTCGCATCACGGTTTGTGGGCAAAGGTCTGTGAGACAGATTACTTGCACACAACCCATAGATATGTTTATTTGCTTTATGCAGAGTAAGATACCTTTGTATTAGTAATAGATGCATGTGTTTACCTTAGATTGGATTAACTTGGTTTTAGCACATCTGATTGCTTCCTACAGACTAGTAAAATTTTATATTAGTAATACATTAATTAAAGGAAGGGCTTTGCTGTGAGATAGTGTAGTGAATTCACATTCATATACTACTTCCTATCTGCAAACTCTCTGAGACCTTTATTGAAGTATTTTGAGCCATCCTTGTTTTCTTTCTTTCTCTTTCCTTTCCTTTCCTTTCCTTTCCTTTCCTTTCCTTTCCTTTCCTTTCCTTTCCTTTCCTTTCCTTTCCTTTCCTTTCCTTTCCTTTCCTTTCCTTTCCTTTCCTTTCCTTTCCTTTTCCCTTTCTTAGCTATACAATGTTGGAATTCATACCACACTGATATGTGAGCTCTCCATGTCTTATCTGCCACTCATTGTTCTGTATTTGCTCGTTATATCACATACTCACAATTTTAAGTAATGTCTTTTTTGCCCCCATTCCCCTGAGACGGGTCCATGAACTCCCGCAGCTCACATTAAGGGGGATCAGTAGCACCAGTGTTTTGAGAGGGGCAACAGCTTCAAATGGAGATATATAGTCATACAGCCATAGACTTAGGTAGAAGGGAGGTGGTGTTCCCCTCCCCACTCCAAACAGGGCCACCCTCACAGTCAGGTCAGGACTTTCAGGGCCGCATCCAGGTGAGGCTTGATGGTTCCCAAAGAGAGATGCCACCACCTCTCTGAGCCATGTCCTACTGCTGCTTCATTCTTCTGGAGCAGAGTGGTTTCCACCTACCCCATCAGAGGTCCCTGTGTTGCAGAAGCACCTGTTGGCTCTTGTCCTTTGAACAGGCACCTCTGAGGAGGGTCTGGCTCTGCCTTCCCTGTCTACCTCGCAGGCAGTGGGAGGTGCAATCAGATCCCCATCAACTGTCTCTCCTCTGGGCTGAAGAAGCCCAGCTCCCTCCATCTCTCCTCATACGCCATGTGCTCCAAACTCTTACCAACTTAGTGACTGCTGCTGGGCTGCAACCAGTCTCCATTTCTCTTGTATTTGGGGCCTAGACTCGGACTCCAAGTACAGCCTTGGCAGGGCCAGGCAGTGGGGAACACAGCCCCACCAACAATTTAAGAGCCCCAGCTGAGGCCCACACTTTGAAAATGACCTGGGGAAGGCAATTAAATGTTCAGTGTGGCACGTTGACGTGTCACGCCACACCATCCAAGTGTGACAATAATAATAGCAATAATACGCCCGTAAGGGAGAGTGACCTACAAAACAAAGGAAGTCTGCTCAATAAATAGGATGCATGCTTGCACAGATAAGAGATGCTGGGGGACAGCAGCGTGGCAGCATGCTGATACACAGCTGTCGGGCCTGTGACAGACAGTTCACTGCAGCACCCATATCAGATGGGAAAGTCGCCTACTTTGCAACATGGATGTCAAGTGTCCTCCCTGCCCCGAGGAAATCGCCTCCAACCCTTTATTTAGAGATGTATTTTAAATATATCATTTAACTTTATAAATCTGTTTTATTTTTTCATGCACTTACATTTTAATTTGCAATTTATGTTTAATGTTTTCTATTAAAAAGTATATTGACCTTTATCGGTATGTACAAGCATATTTATTGCCATGTATTATATAAATACGTATTTTCATATTTATGAGTGCCTGTGGAAACACGTTCCCCCCATTACCCAGACTAGAAAGCAGCAATGAGCCAGGAGTACTAATGAACTTGGAACCTGGGCAATGTGAGAGCTGAGGCTGAGAGCAGCCAAGCACTGAAACCCAGAGCCAGCTCCATGATCAAAGCCTCTGGGTTAACTAAGGGCCAATGTTTGCTATTTATAGCTGCCTTAGTTCATGTATTAGCAGAGCTTTTAAAATGCTTGGAGGCAGTTTGGGTGCCAGGGTATCTCTGTCCTGCACATGCATCACACAGTTCCTTGCACAAGAATGGTGCAAAGCCCAAATTGTGTCATTGCACAGGCTGGATCAGGCCCTGTCTATACAGGAGGCCACTGGGAGCTGACACAAACAGCCTGGATTAAGCTGTTGTCAAATAGTATTTGATTATTTGATTTGATTAAGCTACAAGCTAACTCTGCACACCTTAATGGACTGTCCGATGGCCTGACTTCCTCCTCCCCTACCAAAGCCAACAGCAGGTTTCCTATGAATAACTAGCCTGCTTTCCAGACCCTGTCAGGGTTATTCCTGACCCGGGTGTGTCTCTCGTTTGCAGTCACATATCCTAAATTTTGCCTCCTCCAATCCAAGTGTAGAAGTACTTGCTCTGCTACAAAGATGCTGTGCATGACCAGCTCCTGTTAGGCACAAATGAGATTAGCTAGATCTTGGGAGATGGGGCAGGGAGAGAGCCATGTCTGCAGGATCCTAAGCACACAGATAGTAGGCAATGCCAAGCTACCTGCAGACAGTGGAGGTATTTGTATGCACCAAACCTGGGATCTCAAGTGACCTACTTACCTGCATTTAGTTTCTTAGCTGCAATCAGTTTCTGCAGGAAGGAAACTTCAAACTTCTGGTTAATTGGGTAAACACTTGAATATCAACATTTTTTCCTTGGGATTAAATTAACACTTCCGAATAAAAAGACCAGGTTATACTTGCAAAATATTTTCAAAGAACACAAATGCTGATGATGGGAGCAGCTCTAGCTGACCTTCTTCCTCAGCATCCTCTACTCATCTCTTGCCTATATTATTGACATTGCCTTTGGTACTTGCTTGAGACATCATTTAAAAGTCAAGCATCTTGTTCCTCCTGGTTTTCAGATTCCCTTTATAGTGAATGGACAGAGATAGGCAAGTCCAAAAAGCAACGGATCCCATCTTTTATCTTAGGATGAGAAAAAATTCTTCAGGTGCTGACCGTTGTCTGCTGCAGAAAAGAGAGCCTATGAATCCTTGAGGGGAGGTTGGGTTTGTATTTATCAAGAACTACAAACATCCCTCAGTCTGACCTTTTCTCTCTCAGCCTTCATCAGCATACAAGAAGTGACTTTCAAGCAAAGCACAGTCTCTCATGCAAAGATATGTCCTCTGAGTCCCTAAGCCTGGGTACGTGCAAGTTCCCAAGATGTCTGCCCCACCAAATAAGGTTTGCAATCTTTCTAGAGCACTGAAGTTAAAATATACATTGCTTCGCTATGACCTGTACATCTAGGTCAGATCCAAGTCCAGTGAGTCAGACACTTGCAGGTGTAAACAAGCCAAGTTGTTAATGCATCTGGACTGATTCAGCATACCTGAGTGGAGCCAAGCATCCCACTGCCTCTGCGATCATAGTAGTGTATCAATGGAAATAGCACCAATTCCTTTTAATACTCTCACCACTCCAACACGGCCCTTGTCCCTCTCCTGCAAGAGCACACAGAGAATTTGGAGAATTTAAAGTTCTTGTCAGGACTGTGTGTTTATGCCCCTTGTTCCCTCTGTGTAGGAGGGCATGTACCCTTTACAGATAAATTTTACACATTGTATCTGTGCAACCAGGTAATCCAGGGTTCAAGCAAACTGCAAAGGCGATGGAAAGCCACGGTGTTTCCTTGTGTCAACTGAAGTGTTGCAAAGACAAGAAAAGTCTCTGGGAGGTCAACCCAGATATCTCCACAGTGCGTGTTTGTTAGGGGAAGGGATACTCACATGGAGAAAAAAAAAAAAGGATGGGTACACAGTTGTTGCACTGCTTCGTGCAATCTTGGAGCAGACAACCAACCTCCTTTCTTTTGCTGTGATTTTTCCATGACTTCTCCAATGGGAACGAAACCTGTGGACTGCATTTTGGTAAGGTCTTGGAGCATCTCTCTGAAGAGAACATCATAGATGATGAGAGAACAGGAGTTACCCTTCTCTCCTTGGAGGGACTTACCCACTAAGCCTAAGTGGGCTTAATCTCTGGGGAGGAGGTTGTTCTAACCTGATACTCTGCATACAGTCCCTCTCCCTAGCACCGCTATAACATCTCTGACAACCACCTTGTATGCCTGGCCAAGGACTCACCTCTTTGTTGTTCCTGTCTGCCTGTCATTTGGGTGCTCTACTGTGATTTTGTTTCCTTGTGCTGCCCTTTGGGCTCTTCCTCTGCTGGAAGCCCATCTCCTTTTTCCCTGTGGGTAGCAGCTTTTCTTAGGGCATTTGCAGTAACTTATTTGCATTAATTTCCTCCCTCTTAACATCTCTTTTTGCAAGGAGTTTCTTGGTGCTTTTTGCTAGGCATTTTTATTATTAGGAACCAATAGTTTTACACTACCTGGTATTTCTTCATGACACAGAGAAACAGGCTAGGTTTTGCACCTGGCCCCACACTGTCTTCTTCTCTGTACACACTGGCCTGGAAGGGAAGGTGCCACAGTCTTCCGCAGGGCAAAGTACACATTCGTTGGGGTGCTTGACCATCTGAGCATGTAAGAGATCCAAATGGAGCCGAGCCAAGGTAAATATTCCATCTCAGCCCTGCAGCCAACATACTGAAGTAACTTCTTGCTTCTGGGCAGATCCAGGAGTGGCAATGGGGCCTCTGCCTTGGAGCACAGGCAGAAGTCTGAACCCAGAGCGGGATTTCCTTTGACACTGGGGCACATTGAATGCTCTTTGCCTTATTTCCTAGGATGGCCACAGGAGTTGGAGACCTATGGAAATAAAAGAGAGGAATCCCATCACTTGATGCGACTTCTCAAGGCTTTTCTTTGGTGGAGCTGTGTTTGCTATGACCCTACAGGAGCTGAACAGAGGCCTGGTAACATGAGAAGTTCCCAGGCAACACACATCAGACCTTGACATGCAGCTGTAGCTAAAACTAAGACAGCTGGTGAACTGTAGAGCAAGTAAAGCATTGTTTCATAGAGCTCTGTGTCCTGATGTCCCTCCCTTGCACTTTAATTCTTGCAGCTTTCTCCAACACTCCAGAATCAGACCCATGATGCATGCTACAGCTGGCCAAAGGGCTGTCAGTGCACACACTGACTGGCCAGCAGGCCACCACAACCAAGCCTCACTCTGCTCAGCAAGGATGTTCATTGGGTTTCTCCCCACCACAGTTGGTTCTCACGAAATCTAGAAGGGATCTGTAAGCTTCTCACCCTCCTGTCAGGTGTGGCTGAAACCAGTCTGTACATCCAGAAGGGACGAGGTAGGACTGACGGCCAGGCAGACACACAGCTCAGCCAGGGATACATCCTTTCCGGAGGATGGCAAATCATGCTGCCTACTGCCAGTGCTCCCGGGGCACTGTGCTGGCCTGGCTGACTCTCCCACAGTGCCCCAGTGCTGCCCAAAATAACCTTTTCTGTTTCAGCCAGGATTTCCTCCCTAATCACATGCCCTCAATGACAAAAATTACTCCGAAATTAGTTTCTCCCTCAGTATTTTGACATGAGGCAACACCTGATTGAAATTACTTCAGAACTACCCTCTTGGCCTTGTCACAGGCAGACAAACTTAAAAAAAAAAAAAAAAAAAACAAACTCCTCTGCTTGATGCAAGCACTGGAGCCTGGCTCAAAGACAACAGCAGTTTCTCAGCAATGCTTATTTGGAAATTGCTGGCAAGTGCCAACATTGCAACAGCATCCGCTGCACCACCACAGGCATCATCCGCAGCCTGCGGAGGGCACAAGGAGCATGGCACCTTCACCTGCAGCCCAAGGACATCCAGGGGATAGGGATACAGACCTTCCCCAAACTGCCCCGCCAGCCGCTCCCACTGGGCTGGGGCCACAGTCAGGTGTGGAAGGGCTGGGGCCTGGACCCACCATGCCACTAGGGCGATGGCAGACCACAGCCAGGGTGGTGGGGAGGATGAGGAAGCAGGAGGGGGCTGATGATTTGGGGAGGTGCAGGAGGCTGCAGATAGGGTGTCCCATGGCAGCAGCCCCGGCGCAGCTCCCCAGGCAGCACTGTTACGTCAGCCACTCCATGAGTTTACAACACTCGCCCTTGAGCCTTGGCCCCAGCCTGCTGCGGTGTGGACACGTTGCACAACACCCCCAGCCCTGCTCCCCTTCCCCTGCCCAGTGGCTGGCTGCTGGCGGCTAAGCTCCTGACAGCAAGGAGAGGATACTCTGACCACTCCTGCCTCCAGCGGGGAGCCCAAGCGGGTGGCAGGACCAGGAAGAGTCCCCAAGGACCTGCTCAAGCTTGCTGGTAGAGGTGGCTCTTGAGGGACTGCTTGGGCGCAACACAGGGGGCATCTTCCCACTCCCTGGAGAGCATGCAGCCCCTGGGGCAAGAGCTGGACACTTCCCCACAGCCAGTTTGTCTTTTGCATCAGGATTTCATGTGGCCATGGTGGCTGTGGCACTGAGGAGCCCCCAGGAAGGAGGGCTGCACCACGGGAGGGACGGAGCAGATCGTCCTTCCCTCCTGCAGCCAGCAGAGTCGCATCCAAGGGGTGCAGAAGCCACAAGGTCCTGTCCCAGGGGGCCCAGCACTGTGAACAAACCCCAGGTGAGAACTGGTAGGAGACAGGAACCCTCCTTCCTGAGACGTCCACCAGGGATGGGACTGGTTCTGCAGCGCTCCCCTAGGCCTGGCCACCCTCAGGGAGAAACACCTGCAAAGCCTCTTCCCCATGCCACGGAGCAAACAGGGAAGGAGAAGATTGCTCTTCCTCATCCCCCAACAAGGTGGGAGGGGTGGAAAGTTGTGGGGAAATCATTAAGACCACTGTGCAAGGGCTCAGCACAGAGCTAAATATAGCCATTATCTCCACTCCCAAAAGATAAGAGCCTGTGTCCACAGCTCGCCACAACGCCCTGCACCAACTTCCACCTACCTTTGCTTTGGATGCAAACTCCAGGCAGCAGTTGTGAAACACCCTGTCCTGCTCAAGGCAAACAGAGCTTTTGTCGCAGGGCAGAAATGCACCCCAAGCCACCTTGCATGCACATCTTTCCTGGCTCAGGGGGCTGGCTATCCAAAGCCTGACAGCTCCAATGCTGACCACCATCTCTCTGAGCACCGCTGCAGTGCTAAGCAGCCAGCAACTTGCATAGGCAGCCTGTGGCAGGGCAGAGCAACAAGCACAAGTCAGGCTGGGGGCTTCGCAGTTTTTGGGCTCCTCCATTAAACTTGCCATTTCCACCAGGATCTCTCTGGGAAATCCCTTTTCAATGTCCCATGATCAGCAATGCTGAGCCAGGCTATGGTGACCCTGCCTGGAGAAGGTGAGGCAGCAGTGGAGAAGACCCATGGGCCCTTTTGGGTCTCCGTCCATTGCTCCTGGCAAATTTGGGTATGGTGCCCCTCATCCCTGCTGCAAACCCTGTCGCTAAGTAGCACGTGCTGAAATTCCACGCACTCTCAGCACATAAAATGTTAATCTACGTCTGCAACAGTCCTGTAGTGGATATATCTCTCAGCTCTCTCCCTCGCTTCTTTAAATCTTATCACTGCCTTTATCTAAAAGCAGGAACCCGTGAGGCTAAAACAATGGTTTTTCCCCTCAACAAAACCCTTTTGCCTTGCAGAGTAATAAGTTTATTAAATGGCAGCTTAGAGCAGGAAGTCTCTGGGTTTAACAATAGCTGTGTGTGCTTCCACAAGTTAATTAAAAACAAATGTTGACGCTTCAATCCTGCTTTTATGCTCTGTAAGGGAGGCAAGAGAGAGCAGCGTTGCTCACGAGTGTTCAGTTAGAGGCTAGATGTGGCAAAAAAAGAGGTAAATACTGTTACCCCCAGCCTTGTCATGGGGAGAAGGTAGACGCACCATCCCCACCTCACAGGAGTCTTTATAGCCTCCACTGCTTGCCCACGGAGGCAGCTGTTGTTCTGAAAGCCACTTCCCTGCCAGAGCAGCCAGCTCCATGTACATCTCCTGCACTGCTGAAGACACTGCACGGAGCAGCATCAGGGAGCAGAGGCGGCAGCTTGCAGCAGGCGAGCAGCCATGGAGCTCCCTAACCTAGCCGGCCTCCTGCAAAGCAAGCAGGTGTCTCTGTCAGAGCATCGAATTATCCCACGGACATTTTTGGAGTGTTGGAAACACCTTCCCAGCTCTGTGCATTTGCCTGGATAGAGACTGTCTTGGGATGGGCCTCTGGGCCAGTTGGGTCCTACAGAAGTTTTTTCCTAACATTCCCTAAGCCATCTTAAGTCATCTTAAGAGACAGCTTTCTCATGTCTAGGAGAAAGTCATTTTTTCCACTCCATGCCACACATATTGCCAGGAAAGAGGATTTGGGAGTATCCCATAGAGATTTCTGCCTAGCGCCAGCACAGCCCTGCAGCCTGGAGCTGTGGTCACAAGATGTGGATGTGTGAGTAACCCTCGTCCCGTCCCCACCCCTCCCTGCACACTGAAACATCCTGGGCCAGCCCAGCCGAGGAGATCAGTCCCCGGAAAAGTCTTTCCTGCCTCAGGAAAACATTCCTGTAGGTTTGGCGCTTGTCCGCTTGTTTGTAACAAAGCCCACAAAGCCCCACTCTGTACTCTTGAGAAGCCAGCCCTTCCTCCTGGCTGGCACTTGCCACTTCTCTTCCTTGTTTTTATTGCAGGTACCTGTGCCAAAGCCTTGGTTACACCAGTGTCACACCTGAGAGGGTCCTCACACAGCCCTTCTGTCATCCCACAGCATGCATGGAGCAAACCCTTCCTTGGGACATCGGCTTCTGTCTTCCCACTTGTGCCTGGACAGGCAGGGTGACGGCACCACTGGCACAGGGGGACGTGGCCCAGCACACTGCCCTACGTATTGGGATGGACAGAGACTGCGAGCATCCATGGCTTGAATCAGAGCTTGTACCTTCTGCCAAAACAAGCTAACCCTGCTCAGATCCAAGCTCCCCCGGTCCCGAGGAGGGGGTCCCTTAGATTCAAAAGGTTTTTCCAAGCCTGAATGCAGTCAGGCCCACTCGCCACCGGGACTAGCAGCGGGGCGGTAAGCGTGCGATGGCGAGGAGCCGTTGTCATCGTGCCCCCGCGGGGCAAAGCCGACGGCCAGCGTAACA
>VXAA01002715.1:20041-49306 GCA_013399115.1 Anseranas semipalmata | reverse complement strand
CGCGGCGCGGCGGTCTTAAGGCGCTGGGGCTGGGGCCGCCCGGGCGGCGGCGGCGGCGGCTCGGGGCCGGGTGGTTCCGGGAGGGGCCTCATGCACTGCGCCAGGTATGGCCCCGCCGGGGCTCGCGTCCTCCGCCCCTCTGTGCGCCACGCTTCGGCGTTACCGGCTGTCTGCCGAGCCCCTCGGGGACTCCGTGGGCTCCGTTCAGGGCTCCTCGCCGTGTCGGGGCGTCGGCGGCTTTTGACGGGGCGGGACCCCGGGCGCTGCGGGTGGGTGTGAGTTTGGTGCCGGGGAGCAGGACCACTGGGGCTGCCTTGCACCCGCGTCTCCCGGTGCAGGCGCCTCACCGCCCCCACGGCTTCGTGGGCTGCCGGCCCACCCCTGCGAGGGGTGCGGTGGGGTGCGGTGGCTGTCCCCAGGGCCCTGCCGCACGGCAGTGGCTGCTGCCTACGAGTCCTGGTTTGCATAGCCGGCGTCACTGCTTTCCTTCCCCCAAGAGGAAGGGAGCACGGAGGCAGCGGGGTATCTGCAGCTAGTGCCACGCTCTGTGCCAGCTTCCCCCAGCAGAGGGGCAATCTATGTGCTTCTGGTTCCAGCTCCATGTGAGAGGACCAAACATCTGTCCCTCATGGGAAAAGCGGGAGCAGGGGTCCCTCTCCCACCGGGCCCTGGTGGTAGCAGGGTTAATGCACTGCCTGGGCTTCAGATAAACATTTGTGAGAGCTGGGCTATGTCCTAGGAACAGCTTGGCCTTTTCCGAACCCGGAATGGAAAGAGCATTGACAACCAGGGTGCTTGACACAGTGGCATATAACATCTAAAAGCTTCTAAGCAGATGACCTAGTAGCTGCTGCATGTTGAACCCCCTGTGAGAGGGGCAGCAGAGGGAGCCCATGTAAAAATAGTGCTGGAAGCAGAATGGAGGCAACTGAAGGACTTTGTTAAATGTAGGCATAAATAACTCCTTTGCTCTGACTTGCTTTCCCTTCCTGAAAATAAAGGAGAGAAGAGTGAGCAGGGACACATTCTGGAGAGAGTAAAGCTGAGAGAAGACATTTAGAGGTACAGACAACTCGGGCTTTCCCCTTTCTTTTTGAGAGGAAGGGGAAAGGAATCAGCCCCTGTAACTGCGTAGGGATGCCAGCCTCTTCCCACTTGCTTCCTCTGCTTCCCAGAGCTCCTTTTACTGTGTGAGCTTTCAAAACTACTTCCATGCTCCAACCTTCAAAGCATATGAAGTTCAAGACTGCCAATGTTTTTCCTGAAAGGGAAGACTTCTGTGATTGTGATTTGGGAATCAGCAGGCTCTGAAGTCAAGAGCAGAAAGATGTCTGAGGTATGAAACAAGCTGAAAATGGTAGATGGTCTGTAAAAACAGGTAGCTCAATCCAATAATAGGTAGGTAAAGCTCTTACTGCAGTCCCTAGCTTGGAAAAAGCTCCAAGTAATGCAAATCAGGCTGGATATTTCATGCCTCTTCATTTTATAAATTTGGGAATTACTGAGGCTTATGAAGGAACCTGAGTTCTCAGCAGCTGTGGGAATTTGGTTGAATAAAAGGATGCAACTAAGTAATGCAGATGAAACAGGCTTAGGTGAGAGAGAAGCATTGGAAGCTGCATTATTTTAAAGGAGGAAATGACCTATATATAAAGTGTGTGTGAGAGAAACTTGGTGAAACTAGGAAGAGCTGAACAGAATGTTGTTAGCAGACAGGTGGATCAGCTGTCTGTCCTATACAGCTGCCCTTGAGCTTCAAAGAAGACTCAAGGAGGAAATGCAGAAGGAGTTAGCTGGTGGGTGTGTTGGGAAGCAAGCCTTGGCACATGTACTCTAAATAAGCAGATGCCCTTGCTGAATGGATACTGTGAAAGACTGCTCAGAGCTACTCTGTTGGTGTTACAGGGTGGGGAGTTAAAGCACTGAATTGGAGAGCAGCTCTGTTCCTTTTTCTTGGCTCAGGGACGGCTATCAAGTACTAGAGCTGGCTGTGCTTGGCTTTGGCAGCATGAGCTCTTGTGCATCATGTGGTCAGCAGCCGCTGCTACGGCTGCTGGCTCACAATAGTCTGCATAGTGGGAGTAGCTTTGGAGCATGGTCTGTAGCCAAATGGGGGATTTACATTAAGGCAATATTGTGACTTTAAGGCATGGGTGCACAGAGTGCAGCACTGTGCTGCACCCCGGGGGAACAGGCTGGATGCTGGAGGAGGAGATGCCATGGTAGAAGGGCACACACTTCGCCTTTGGGAGGGTAGGACTTGTTTCCAAAGGTTCTGTCAACCTTGAATAGGTGAGCTGTGCGTGGCTGTGCCCTCTGGCTACACTGATGTTTCCTTAGGGCTCAGCCCAAGTGCTGTGGAGGCTTAAGGTATGTGTTCTGCAATAGAGGTAAAACCTTCTGGCCTGTCTGCGCTGACATCTGTTTTAAAGTACCGTAGGGGGGAGAAAGCTGCTCTTCTATAGGTGCAAAGCAATTTCAGCTAAGTCTACACCCTTTTGCTTTATCTGTTGCTATCCTTGCAATACCACATGCAGGCATTTTTGATGGAGCAGTTAGAGCAGGTCTTGGAGATGGTCATGAACAAAGTATGCAGTTCAACCAACCAAGTGCTTTTCAGCCTCTAAATGTCTGTGACATCTGGGGTTCTATATACCCAAGGTGAGCTGTGTACAGCAGCTTGTGACCAAAAGAGTTCCTGCCCCTACAAAGCCATCAGATGCAGTGGAGAGAGTCTTTGCTGGAGGGAGGAGAGTGCAGCAGGAATATGTGGCATTGATAATCTCTGGGTTTTGTGGACATCAGCAGGACTGAGCCGTGCATTTTGCTTTGGGTCAAAAATGTTCTAGAGACTGCTATTGCAAGCCTAGTAGGGCTGTGCCTGCATGTATCTTCACATGGTAACTGTAGCAATTGGAAGCGAATTTGTTCTTCAAGGGCACAGCAGGCTATGGTCCAGCTAGTTGTGCTGTAGCACACTTCCTAATTGTCTGTAAATTATGCTGTGTAAGTACCTGACACTTACGAAGCTTGAGGGACTTGTGGAGATGATGGAAACTAAGCTTCTTTGGGATGGATGGGGAGAACTGGTGTAGCAACTGTCTGACAAGTCATTAAAGTGCTTCTCTAACATAAACTGACCCTTCTTCTCATCTTCCAGAGTATTAGACTATTTTCCTCACAAACAAGCTATGGCTGTGGATGTAGCAATGCAGCTGTACCTATGCTCTTCACCCTTGAGAAGAGAGAGGTGTGCCTGCAACATTGCTCCAAAGCCAAACAAGCCATTGCGGCCATGCATCCAGCTGAACAGCAAGACGGTACTGACCGGACCAGAAGAGGCAGCAAACTCCTTCACACACAACAAAGTGAAGAAGAAGGTGTCATTTGCAGATAGCAGAGGCTTTGCTCTGACGATGGTGAAGGTGTTCTCAGAGTTTGATGATCCACTTGATATTCCTTTCAACATCACTGAGTTGATTGACAACATTGTGGGTCTGACAACAGTGGAGAGGGACAGCTTTGTCCTGGATTTTGTTCAGCCCTCTGCGGACTACCTGGACTTCAGAAACCGTCTTCAGACCGACTGTGTGTGCCTTGAAAACTGTATGTTGAAGGAGCGATCTGTTGTGGGCACAGTGAAGGTGAAGAATCTGGCCTTTGAAAAGACTGTGAGGATCAGAATGACATTTGACACCTGGAAAAACTTTGTAGATTACCCATGCCAATATGTCAAGGATACATACGGAGGGTCAGATCGGGACACATTTTCCTTTGACATCAGCCTGCCTGAGGGAATTCAATCCCATGAAAGAGTTGAGTTTGCCATCTCCTTTGAGTGTAATGGCAAAGTGTACTGGGACAGCAACAGGGGCACAAATTACAGGATCATACAGTCAGAACTGAAGTCTGCCCAGGAAGCCATTCGTCCCCCGCATGGCCCTGACTTCGGCAGTGCCTTTGACCAGTTTGGGAGCCCTCGGTGTTCCTACGGCCTGTTTCCTGAGTGGCCAAGCTATTCAGGCTATGAGAAGTTGGGGCCTTACTACTGACCTAAGGACAAAGTCCTGACTGACTGTTGCTGGTGTGTCTGCAGGCCTCGGAGCCCGTCTGAACATGAGGTGTGTTGAAAGGTGGAAGAAGTAAGGCTCCATGGAGCTCTGAATAAGCCTCCCAGCAAAGAAAAAAAAAGATGTGTAGTGTTCTGCTGGCAGTTGGCTTATAATCAGGGACACATCTCTGGTGTAATGGGCTGTCCTCCCTGTCTTAAGTCAGATAACTGGCTCTCCAGATGCTCAAAGGAACAGGAGGTGTTGCTTGCCTGTCTGTTCAGTGCTGCTACTCCTTCCTCTTCTGTAAAGCTGCTACTTTCCAGGGAAACACTACAGTGCTTGTATTGTCTGCCTAAGCTATGTAGTGGTGGCTGGTTTGTGTTGCTTGCTAGTGTTAAGTTTTTTTTTTTTTTCAGAATATGTTCTAGTATTATTTTTTAAGTGTGCTGTGCTTCAGCTGCAGGGTTCTCCTTGCAAAGCTGGCCTGTGCCTGTTGGGAAGTTATAAAGTGGTTGGCTTGTGGGGAACAGTCTTCTCATGCACTTCCTTGTTGAGGTCCTTTCTGCTCAAGGCAGGAAAGGTATTTTGGAAGTGAAAATACAACTGATAAGAGACGTAACCATACAGCCTGCTGTATTAGGAGACGTATGTGCCTGTGGGAGAGAATCTGATATGCCTTAGTCACCAGTTTTTTATCAGCTGATCTTGAAAAGCTTTCATCATATGCTTGATGTTACCAAAAATAGAGAGAAGCTGTAGCTGTGTGGTACTTGTAACACAGCTGTGGGTTGACAGCTTTGACTGCCTTCTTTAAAACCTTCCCATCTTTTAATAGCATGTGACCAATGCTTTTTCCCCTTGATGGACATCTGAAATCAGCTCCTGGCTTTGCTGGGCCCTGAGAATGCAGTACTTCCTCCTGTGAACTGTAAAGCAGGGTTTTATTCAGCCTGGGATGTCTGGGGCCCAAGGCCTGTGCAGGAGGCTGTGCTCAGGTGTTGTGGGAGCTCAAAACTGAGCACACAGCTACTCTGCCATGTCACGTTAAGAAAAAGTGACTATCATGTACCATCACTTTCTCAGTCGTGGCACTTCCACCACAGTAGGTACATGTGATCTCAGCAATGGTTTGAGATGAACAGGCTTTAGAAATGATGTTGCTTTTTTAAAAAAGATCTAATGTTTTGTTACTCCATGCCATGGACTACTTGGCAGCTAATGGAGTGGTGCTGCTCACATGCAAGGATGCTGTGGCTGTACTGGAAGAACATTAACATTGCTGTACTTCCCTCACTGCTCTAGCAGTTGCTGCCATTTCAACCCGTGAATGCCCAAGCATTGTGTTGCTCTTGTCATAAGTGGCTCACCCCACTTGTGCAAAGGAGTGTGAGGAGTAATATTTGGAGTTAACCTGATACCACCCCCAGATGTGAAACAAATGGCTGATGTGAGCCATCCCTCTCTTGAAAAGAGGTGGCTTGTCTTCTGGGCCTGTACTGAGATGAGATGCACAAAGTGCCAAACAGCCTCACAAAGTTGCTTGCATTACTAGTTGAGCAGAAAAACCTAATCCCTCAGCTCAAAGGGAGGGTGCTGAATATTTTGTAGAAATAGAGGTCAAGGGAATCTTACTTTTCCTAGTGCTTAAGCTTTATAAAGTTTTTGGGTGCCTACAGTAGCCTCTGGATTGGCTGGAGAGAAGCAGTGGGCTAGACTACTTGTTTACTTTTTAAACCTAGATTTTAGTTCTGGAGAATACTGTGTAAAATACTTATGCTGTTTTACCCTAACTTAGAAGGGATACTATGATCACTGTTGGATGCTGAAAGGGACAAAAGAGCTTGCAGGAAGAATAGCTAGCCTTCAACTGCTACTTTTTCAAAACTTGACATCAATGCATGTTATCACTCTGATCACTTATTCCAGGTGGTAAATCTACTTGCTAGCCCAGAACTCATCAGGTTTGGTTCCTCTGTTCAAATAGCTTCCTGAGTCAGCTCTTCAAACTTGTATCTGGTCTCTCTTGAAGGGACTGTTGCCTAGCTTGACTTGAACCTGTTTTTAAGCTTAAGTCTGAGTGGCACTGATTTTTTTGGACTTAGTGTATGGTGTTAATGCTGTAGGACACTGTAGAGAAGTCATGCTCTCCTGGCATCCTCTCATGCTTATGGAGGGCAGTTTGTGGGCTGAAACAAGGCATGTATGTCTGGGGTGCTGCGGAGGGTGGTATCTCCTTATGGGGCCTGTGTGTTTTCAGGCTGTGGAAGTGGTGTCTTAAGGAATAGCATGGAAGATAAGCTAGAAGAGCAATGCTATAAGTAAAAGCTAGGCTGGGAACTATTTGACCAATAGTAGTTCAAAAATACTACTTGTGGCCTTTCCCCTTTTCCCTTTTTTCCATTGCCAATGTGAACATAGAAGTAAGGGGTTGCTCTCCTCACTCTATGCCTGGAAGTGCCTTGTGGGTTTTTTGCATGTTTGTTTTTAAAAGATATTTTTGTACACAACATTCAAGTGGAAAATGCACTTTATAATTGCAATGTAATGAGTCTTTTAAAACCATGGTTCTGTTTTTATCTGATTGTTAAAATAAAGGTGGAACAATGTTAGCTGTGTACCTTGCTGTCTTGTTTAAATACCCATGGGGCTAGGGAGGTGGTTTGGACACGGGACCAGCTTCCTGCAAGCAGCGTTGGCAGGGAGGAGCACATGTCTGCAATGGACTCTGCAGCCTGAAGCAGGAAAGAGCTGTCTATTCACGTAGCCTTCCTGCCAGCACAGATGCTTGCAGAGCCTCTACAGCAGAGGGAAGGAGGAGAGGAGCCAGGCTCTTGTCTGGGCAGTGGCTGGAGTCCTGGCGGTACAGTGACATGACACTCTTTCCTGGTAGCAGTCTGTTTAACTAGCTGAAGTGCAGTTTCTGTTCCAGCTGCTAGAGGCCCATTTATTTCTGAAATGGAAATTGCACTTCTAAATATATCAGTTCAGGCTAACAGCAGTAGAGATCTGAGGCTGTTCAAAGGTTGCCTCTGATCTTAGATACTCTCTGGAGTTTCTCCACTAACTAGTGTGTTCCTGAACTATTCTTTACCCTGCTTGCAGTAGCAGGAACAGCCTTTTCAGGTTTTTCTGCATTTATTTCAGGTCACTCTCTGTCAAAGTTCAGTCCTTCCCCCACCTGGCACTGATCAGGGATCAGTGCTTTCTCTCTACCTGGGTATGGATGTGTGATGGATGCTCGGACAGGTGTTGTGCTATGAGGGTGAGGCTCCCTTCTGAAACCAGGATCAAATGAGAGTTAGACCCTTCAACTCAAACTAGTTCTTCCTGTTGTCACTGGAATGCACTGTTATCCTGCACTGCCAGGAAACTTCCCCTCTGCAGAAAGGGAACAACTCTAGTGTAATGCCAGACAGGGCCAGGTTTCACCTGTCTTTGACCAAGTCTTGGTGACTTCCCAAGCATGTTGAATTTTAAGCAGTCAATCAACTCTGCTAAGCTCTGGGTAGACTCTGCCATTCTTCTATAAGGTAAGAAGGAAAGCTGGGGGGAGGGAATAAAGCACAAAATAACCTTTGTGGACTGGCAGACAATATTTCCTAGCTTGCCATGAAGCCTTGCAGAGTGAGCTTAGCCCTTGCTCTGTACAGAAATAAAAGTAAGCACCTTCTGATTGTGGTTATTTCTTAGTCTCCTGGTTTCATAAGATGAACTATCTTTCTCAGGTGTTTGGTCTCTACAGCAGCTGAGTAAAGTAAAGCTTTTGGTTTCTCAGGTTCCTCCCTCAGTCTTTGCGTCACAAAAACATGTTGACAAGGTGAGATATAAGCTGTTTGATTAACTTTTAAAGCTGCTCCCTGCTACAGAGGAATAAGAAACCTGCATGCGCCCAGGAAAATGGATGTAAGCCAAGGGCTCAAACATCACCCTGAATTTTGCACACTATTTCCTCCTGGTCATGATGTTTATCTTCCTTTCTGGCTCAGGGGAGTGTGCACTGGCTGTTGCCCATTGCTGTTTACACGCAGAGGCCCTCCTGGCAATGTCTTTGTGGGGTGAATCTTCTAGCAGCAGCAGATCTGCCCAAAGGCAGCAGGAGCATTCAGGTCCTGGGAAAGGGCTGGCCAGGATGTAGGAGAGGGGGAAATGAGTTGCATAGGTGAGATAGTGATATCATGTGTACAGGTGGGTAAAAGACAAAAACATGCATTTAATGCCATGCTTGACAGTAGTTAAACCAATGAGAAATAGCATGAGGCAAAGAACTTTGCTTTCTTGGTAACTATGCTTTTCCGGTTTCAGGAAAAAATAACTTTTTAAAATATTTTTGCCTAGCCACAGCATGTCCACAAGCGATTCAGGTCAGTGCTGCTTTCACATTTGAACATGAACCCAAGCTTATGAGAGAGACAACCAAGTCAGCCATTTCCTGTAAGTTTTGTGGCTGAAAACCCTGTGTGACAGTTTCTGTTCTAGAGATAAGGAAGTCCCAGCTAAGCCTGCTGACATCTGGGGGAGGTGAGGAGATGTTAGAAAGGCCAGAAGAGCTCTTGTGTTTCTCTCCTAATGCTCAGGTGTCATTTGCTAGAGCATGCAGACACTGGGATTACTGCATGTATAAAGCCCCTGGTGGCAGGTGTGATTGTGCATTTGCTGTTTAAACATATGAAAATTTCTTAGAGTGCTTCTGGGTCCTGTCTCTGAGGCGCGCATGCACACAGACACACAGACACGCACACAGACGCACAGACACACACACACACACACACACACACAGAGCCTTCACTCTGAGGCTCCCAAACCTCTGTATCCTTAGGATTTTCTGTGATGCTTCTTAACAGAGATAATTAAGCTGGGAAACAATGTTATTCTTGGCTGAAATGTTTGCATTGAGTGGCCTTGGGAAAGTCAGGTTTCCTGAATCTGTTCTCCATGGACAGGTCTGTAAAGAGGCGGAGGGGGGTGGGGGGAGGCAGGTGTTCTCTCAGTCCATATCCTGCTCCCTTTGCCAAGCACACTCTCCCTCTGGCCCAGGGACGCTCTCCTACAGGGGACAGCTCTGCTGAAACACTGCCACCAGGGCAGCATGATCTTGAGCACGTTGGATTGCAGGGCCTGAATGTAGTTACCTAGGCAGTGCATGGGCTCTCTGCACCACATCCTTGCAGAATATGGTCAAATCTGTTTAAGAAGATTGTTAAAAGTAGGTCCAAGCAAGCCAAGAAGGGCATGACTGCATTTGCTGCTCTCTTTCCATTCTCATCTTTGCCAAGAGGGTCCTGGCTAAAGAATATGGGTTGCCAGACTTGTCCCCAAGCCTTGTCCATCTTCCAAAGCAGGGCCGGTGACAGGCTGAAAGAGCACTTTCTGAGGCTGCTCATGTGCAGAAGAAGGTCCTTGAGTTCAGGTTTCAGCTTAGCTTGTGGTTGCACTTAATCAGAAAGTGAGGCTTTGTTGCTAACTGAGCACCAGACATCAGTGCTGGTCAAAGGAACAGTTGAGACACATGAACCTGAACAAGGTGAGCAAAAATGTAGGAAAACCATGTGAAGCTGACTGTTTTCAAACTCTGCGAGGACAGTTCAGCCTGCTGCCTATTTGTATCTCTGTACAGTGCTGTATAAGCGCCCCACGTTCTTGCTTTAGATGTTTGCTAGGTTAGACTTAGCATCAGGGATGCTCTGGTGAAAAACAGCACAGAGCAGAGTAAGCTGCAGAGGGTAAGAAAAATGTCTCTGCCAAACCATAGGAGTGTAAGTGCATCCAGATTGTACTTTGCTGCTGGAGCAAGTTTTTCTTGGGTGTTAAATGCAGCTCTTACATGCACTCAAAGTGGAGAGTGGCCTGTGGAAGATGTAAGCATTTGCCTTGCTAACAGAGCAGCAGGAGCATAAGAGGGGAGACAGGCAGAGTGCATCATTTCCAAGCAGCAGTCAGCATTTATTCCTTAGCTTCTCCTCCACAGGCCTTCAGCATATCAGCTGAAGTCTGGCTGCTTGGTGGCATGTCCTGTCCACGAAGCAGGATGGTGCTTCCTTTCATACATGTACCACAGAGCTTCCTATTGCTCTGTATTATCTACCTTCTGCTCTACAACAGGGCTTTGCTCTTTTCTGTTCTCTCTCACTTACCGTGACAGTTTCCAGCACAACCATCCCACACCAAGTTCAAGGGTGAGCTTGGTCTTACGGTGTCTTCCCCAAGCTTGAGTGTGGTCTGGGCTCAGGAAGGGCATTTGTGAGCAGTGAGAGGAGGCCACATTAAGGACCCAGCTCTCCACACAGCGCTAGGAGCACCATGCTCCCCTGGGAACCGCGCAGAGCTTTACCATAAAGACAACAACATGGGACTGGGTTGCAAATCACCCAAACTATCCTGTTTTTTCCACTGACTTGCTTTGAATGGGCAGTTTGGCTGGCTCTAAACTACTGCAATAAAACCTATTTATGCACACGTCGCTTTTTGATAGAGCTAAGCTTCGAACTAACTGCTCTGGCCAGCAAGGTTCTGCCACGCTGTAGCTGGGGAAACTGCCCAGCCTGTCGCTATCCTCCACCTTGGAGGGGTAATATGCCAGACAGTTAGCTGTGTTTAAAGACTTGTTATTGACATTTACACAACATCTTAAAAAAGAAAAAGGGTGTCTTTGTTGGAAAATAATTGCAGCTGGCATGTTCCTTTGGTGCAGTTGAGTCTGAGTAGTCACCAAGGAGCAGTTAAATACTTTGGCTTCTGGAACAGGGATACAGACAAGCCCCTCCAACCAATGCGTTAGTCACAGATCTCCTCTTTGATCTGCTGCTGCTGTGTAGTCTTTTACCTATAAAGAAAACTACAGAGAAGAGAAGGCTCCAACTTCATATCCCATGAGAAATATGCTCAAAAGAGCATAAGAAGATGTTGAAATGTTCGGGATATCTCTATAAATGCTTTCACAGCTTTCAGCTCTTTCTAATGTGGGGGGGTCTTCTTGAGACCATGGTGATGTCTTTACATTTAATGAATCCTAGACAGATTCAGATGTGAAGAGACCTCTGGATGTCTCCAGCTCACAGATAGTTCGGGTTGCTGAAAGCCTCATCCATGTGGATGCTGATGACCCCAATGATGGAGATGCCACCAAATCTCTGTGCCCTGTCCCTGGCCTGCACTGCTTTCCTGGGGAAAATACATGGTCCTCACAAATCAAGGGGTCTCTGAGCAACATTGCAGTCTTGTCAAAGTACCTGTTTGTTCCAGCTCCTCACCAGATTCAGGACATATGGATGTGAGGGGACAAGGCAGGTGGCCACAGAGCAAAAATATTTCAGAGCTGGAAAGTCCTAGCCCATAGTCTGGGCCAAGACAGCAGCTGTTGTTCACATACAGTAAGGTACTTGCCATTTCCCAAGGCATCCTGCAGCAAAGGGTAGAGTCCAATTCCCCATACAATTGCTAGAAAACCATGATGTCAAGCTGAAGAAAAATGACCTTCCAATTATATCCATCAGGGTCAATCTGAGCAAACTAGAGCCCTTGGTTTCACAGGGCCAAAGCAGGATGAAGACAGCTGCCATGCACTGACCATCTCCACACCACCACCACCCCCTTCATTTTCCCTCCCTTCCCATGAGCACAACATTCACAGCAAACCCCTTGAGCCCCAATTTCCTTCCCAGTACTCAATATCCAGCAGTAGGGAACTCATGATCTGCTGTGCTTGCCTTCCATCTTTATGGTCCTTGGCAGAACAAAGCTGTAGAATTACCATTACCAGCAGGAGTGTAATTCCTCAGTGTTTGTGCAGTGACACTCCAGTGCTATGGAGACAGGTTGTTTTATAGGAAGAAATATAATAGCCCTCTCCAGCCCCACTCAGGGTTTTATGACTATTCCCTTTTCATATAGTGTTACCCTGGACACCTGGCAGGTGTTGTTGCTTCTCCTGCATTTCTCTACTTGCTGTGATTAATTGGCTTCTGGGTGACAATCAGAAACACAGTGTTCCTTTGTCTATGAACTCAGCTGAATGTCTCCTTGATGGTGTTGCAAGTCAGGGTTCAGGGTAGCTATAGGTGATGTGGTGACAAAGACAATGAGCGGCACCTTCCATCCCTCGCTCAACAGCACACTTGGTCACTGAGGTAGATGTTGGAGAAAGTCGAAACAGGTCTCCCTCTTGGGCTGAGGACTATCACAGCCCAGCACTACTTTCTCCAGGAAACCATCTCTAAGCAGTTCAACTCACAATAGGAGGCAAGCTAAAAATAAATCTGTTGAACCCTCCACTCCCCCAGGGCAGCTTCTTGCAGGAGAAGAACTTCACTTCGAGACCAAAACAATTATCACTTGAATGCTTTATAGCCAAGCAGGCAATTTTAGCAGACATGTACTAACTTTTAAGTCAACAAGATTTCTTAGACAACCAATGAATCTGCACACAAATCTTTCAGTGCTTCTAAATGTTCTGCAATAACAGCCCAGTGCTGGTAAACAGTGAGCCATAAAGACAGCAGGGATGCACTTAGCGGGGGTTAATACCAGGATGACTGAGCATTTTAGTCATTTTTCTCTTTTTTAGTTCTGGTGTTACTGAAAGGAAACACAGCCTTTTTTTTTTTTTTTTTTTCAGGCAAGCTGTCTTGTGAGTGTTATTTCTGCTGATAGGTATCCTGTTCTGTTCTAAAATTGAGAAACTAAATATTTATTGTTTAGTACACAAAACTTTTGTCATTACTTTTCTGCATCAAACTGGACTTAGTGTTTAATCACTCCCCCCAACAAACATGGCCACTGCACACATGATCTGACAGCCCCCTCTGAGACCTGGCAAACTTGTGTCAGTCTCAGGCCACTTAGGACCCTCAGAACCCAAAGGCTGTCTTTGGGTTTGGGCATCATGTGAGATGGCTCCAGCTGGCAACTCAGGGTCACATTGGAGAAGCTAGGAAGGAAAGCAGAGTTATGGCCCTCTGAAGTCAGAGCAATATGTATTAGCAAGGAAAGGAGATCTCTGAGGGCTCTGTCTTAGCCACAGTAATGCCATAGGATGCATCTGTGGCCTGGATGAGGAGGCCAGGATCTTGCATCAGCCATCCTCCTCTGGCACCCTGGCAACATGGAGCAACTGCCTTGCCTATCCTCTCCCCTTGGAACAATTTCTCAGGATGGTGGACAGGCCCTTGGTGCGTATTTCCTCAGGCACCTGTTGGCCCACTTGACCATGAGTTACAGAGGAGGCCACCCAGAGGACAGCCCATACCCACTACTTCACAGCTTGCCTTCAGTTCCTTTGCCAAGGATGCCAGAGCCCATGCTTGTGCATGTGGAATTCACATGGGAGAGGCACAGAAATTCATCCTGATGACTGATTATTGTGCTCACACTAAAAACACTTGCTTTTTTTTTAAGAATGTTGGGGGAACCAGCTGGTTACATGAGATTACATCGCTTGCTACCATGCTGCATGCCAGCAGCTGAGCAGTGGTCCCCCATGTCTGCTCATCCCTTTCCCTGATAGATCAGGTTTCAGGTCACATGGGGGCAACACTATCTACTCCTCTCCAAGAATGTGTCCCATCCCAAGAGCAGAGCAATGATCTGCCTCCCAGTAGGCAACACATGGACAGGCAGAAAGCAGTGCTGGAGTCACTCTCAAGTTGGTGCACTTCATGCCACACACATCCTATGAAGCAGGTCTTGTGCTGTTCTCCAGGTTGGCCCCATGCTGCTTGGTACAGCCAACTCTTCACTTGCCTGCAGGCTGTATTATTCATCTGTGAATGTCTGATAGACCAGGCATTATTTCTGAATGCTTGCTGCAATTTCTCCTGCTGCTGCATTGCTGTCTTGCTGGATGTGTCTCAGAAGGCACAATGAATTAAATGGGGTCCTTTCAGCACAAGCTCTAATTCTCATATGGTCCCTCTGTTCCTCCAGCAGCACCAGCCAGAACTTGCAAAATAGCCCTTCTTATAAAGACAGCTTGCCAGGTGGACTTGTGGGTTCTAAGCTGCAGGTGGCCAAATTCTGATTACATTAAGTGATCTCCAAATAACCATATAACCCCCCTCCCAAGCAAAAAAAAAAGGGGGTGGAGGATGGGGAGCCATTGCTCCAGGTCATCTCGAGCAAGCTAAATAATCTGTGTAAGGTTGTAGGATGGACTGCACTCCTGCTGAAGAGACAGAGAAGCCAAAGCCCTGGGGAGGCCAGGCCATCTCTGCCCCCCATCATGGAGTGGTGAAAGTGGTCTCATGTTATACAGGCTGGGACAAGACCCTTGTGATGGGTTACACAACCAGGCATCAGAAATTATCTGTGACCACCCACTCCTCTGTGTACTGAAAGGGTTAAGTCCATCAAAACCACCGCTGCCGTTTGTCATCTTGGGAATATCCTGCCTCAGGGATGAAAGAGTACCAGCATGCCTGCACCCTGAGCCAAGCTGAGCCAGCATAGGCTTTCAGGTTCCCTCTGTCTAAATACAGCCAAGATCGCACAGCATTAAAGCAGCGCTTGGATGCCCGGACATTGCAGACGCATAGCCACACTGCAGAAGGTGCAGATCCTTTGGGCATCCCTAAGCTAGCTGTCAACTTGAGCCATGCTTTTCATGGGGCTGGGAATGGGCTGCAGGTCAGCCTTGACTGATCCTCTGATGACTGACTGCTAGGCTTCTCTATCTCAGTTGTCCCTTTGCTGAAATGGCAACATGAAGACAATCTGTTGCAGCACATGCAGTTATTCATCTTTTCCTGTGTCAGCCAGCTCCTTACAGCAAAGCCCTACCAGTGATGACAGGCATCTTTGCCTTTCATGGGTAGGAAGAGCAAGGGAGTAGAAAAGCCTCAGCTCAGCTTCCTAATTAACAAAATGAGAGCTGTACCAGAATCTGGAAAAAACACCCATCTGGTAGGACCCTGAAGCTCCAAACCTCAGGGGATTTGCATTTCTGACACTCAATCTGCCTACTTGAAAGAATACACTTGCAGGATAAGCTGCAAGAAGAGAGATTTGCAAACCTGTTCTGTATAACTTACTCCAAATAAGGCTCCACCCAGCTCTAGCTGTAGCCAAACAAAAGAAAAGGCTCTTTTCTTCTGAAATGCACCAGAGGTCATAAGCTGGCTTGTCTGATGTTGTTTTTCAGCTCTTCTGCTTGTGTTCATGCTTGGCTATGTCTCCCTTTGCAAATTCCACCAGTGGATTGCCTTTGTTTCCTTAATGATATGAAGAAGGAAGAAGTTTGGATATGGTCTTACAGAAAAAAGAAAGCAGATGTAATTTATTGCATCTAGCACCACTTGGACACTGGGAACAACTAGGAGCCTCAAATCCATTTGAACCTCAATCAGCAGCTAGATTTTGCAAGGTACAGGTGACGGAGCAAGGAGAATGGGTGAACAATGACCAAGGAGAGTTCCCAGATGAAGTGCAGACCCCAAGAAAAAGAAGACTGGCAAATCCGAAGCCTGGGGAGATTCCCAGAACTCAAACTTCTCCAATGATCAGAGGGAATGATCACTTCACAAGTGGAGCAGCTCTGCAGCCTAGAAGACCAAGCTGTAACTGCCGCCCCAGGGAACAGACTGCTCCAGACTGGTGCAGTTATTGAATTGTGGGGATGAATTACCATCCAAACAGCTTTCTCCAGGCAATGCAGGGAAGAAATGTCACCAAGCATGTGAAAATTGAGACCAAATACTTTTGGAATGCCTTCTGAGAGGCATGTGCTTGACAAAGATGGAGTGAACTCGAGGCTGGTTCCCAGGTCGGAGCCTCAGCACAGCAGTTCCTCCTCTGGTCCCAGGGACTCTCCAGACTCTCCGATCATCATTTTCACTGTAGCCAGTGCCTGCTTTTCTGCACTACCTAGTGAAAGGCTGCAATCCCTCAAGGCCAAAACAGAGCTTGTGTTTTTTGTTGTCGTTGTTGTTGTTTGGAAAAAGAAGAATGCTAGGAAGAACAGACACTAGAGAACTGCCTCTGGCCTGCTCCATCCATTTGTGAAGGCAACTCCTCCATGGCACCAACATCTCTTTCCACTTGGCAGGTGCTGACTGGACCAGAGCCATAGACACAGGGTCTATTTTCTATGGCTCATGTATGGGAGAAGCAGTCACCTGGAATTACCACATAGCCCATGCCAGAATACACTTTGCTATCCACTTTAACAGCTGATCTGATAGCACAGAGGTGCCAGCCACTGTTCTCTGTGCTTCATTCCCTGAAGAAGCAGGGTGATCATTGCTTTTTCTTTCCATGTGGAAGCTGTCAGACATAGCCTGGCACTTGAAAGAGGTTCTTCCACTGTGCAGTTTCTGGGAAATGGGCGTTCTTTTACATCCCAAAAGCTGGCATATTCCAGCTCTCGGGAGACCTGTCCCTTGTTGTCTGGCTCTCTGTGTGCCATTAATGGAACTACATGTGCTGGAGCCTCACTGATGCTTTGACTGGTTACCCCATCCTGAACAGCCTTGGCTACAGCTCCCACTTCTCCTGAGGGCACGTACCAAAGGCTGGGAAACTGGGAGAAGGCAGTGAGCCCTAATCAAGCAAGATGACTAGTTATTACCAAGCTGTTATTTCTACTGCAAGAAACCCTGGAGCAGCAAAACTGCTAACCTCATGTATGTTCATTAGCAGCATGGATAAGAGCAGCATTGATTGCAGACTATAATTAGATCTCTGGGACCTTTCTGGGCTGGATTCCTCTGGCATTGTGCTACTTTGAAAGCTCTTCCAATTTCTCTTCTCGTTTTTTTTTTTTTTTTCTTTTCTGAATGGTTGGGATGGCATTTCCCTATTCAGCAGACTTGGGACAGTTTCTATTATTTTCTCCATTGTGGCTTGCCGAGCTCTCCCCAGCTCGGTGCCGCAAGCCCCACACCACAGAGTAAGAAAAAGCTGCATTGTTTAACTTCCCTTGGGTCCCTTAGGCTGTGGACTTGGCCAGGCTGTATTTCTCTTCTTAGCACTGCATTGCTAACCTGCCACACAACCCTCCCTGCTTCAGTTAAGATGCCAAGATGTAGTTTGTGGGCATCTTCCTCTGATGATGACTGATTTTCTTGGAATCGCTTTCTTAGCATATTCTACTCAACCAGTCTGGAGCAATCCCAGAAGAGATGGATGCAGTAAGCCAGCACTAAGCACATACTCCTGGCATGGTGGCCTACATGGAAATTATTAGTCCTCGCTTGTAGTGCTGGAAAACAACCTCAGCATCAGCACTATGAAAACAGGAGAGGAAGAGTCAAGGGAAAGACCCACAGTACAAAAGCCTGGTGTTCACATATCAGCACTACATATGGTAAGGTGGACCCAGGGGCCTCCCTGCTTTTGGCCTCCCCTCCAAAATGCCAGTATGTTGGAGACAACCACCAAGCAAAGCCCTGTGGTGGGCATGGGCCTCCTAGGCTGCACCATGTTCACGTTTCTTTGCCACATCCACAGACCCCTCCTGTCTGTTCTGCTGCACTACCTACACAGCAGCTGGGAGGAGGTACTAGCCTATCTGGGATTATGGACCCAGAGGCAAACACACATGCTGAAGCTTGGCTGACCCATGTGCTGAAGGAGGGTATCTGAGGAAGTGTGTTTGTGCCTCTGGTTTTGAACATGAGGCCAAAATGACTGAAATTAAAGCATGTGTTTGAGAGGGACTCCAAGGTCAGAAGCTCACTCAAGACAAAACATTTTGATGATGAACTATTTTTCGTCTTCCTACGTTCTCATCTGGCTCACTGATCTCATGCTGATGAGTAACCTGAACTAAATATACTGAGTGCCTGCCTCCTTCCGATAACTTCAGGCAGCGATACAAACTCTAACCCACACAATGTAAGTTAATCACGCTGTTTTCTGCAATGTCAACATGTACATTATCCTTTTGTTTGTGCTTCAATGCAATGTGAATTTTCAGCAGCAATTTTACCTTTATTCCATAGCCTCTGCTTCCCTTCCCTTTCTCTTTCCTAATCCTCGATTGCTTTTCTGCTGGTTGAAAGTTAAAGTAGTTTAAAGCTTTGCGCTGAGAACTTTGTGAAACTGCATATGCTTACATATGACATTTATTCCTTGTGTGAGATCCAAGCCAGATCTTCTGAGGTTAGTGGCTCTCATGGCTTTATTGGTTGTTACTCCTCTGAATGCAAGAAGAACCAGTCTAGCAGAGGGAGCAGGTGTTTTATTCTGGGTGATTTTCTAATTACTTATCAGTTGTGCACATGCAAACCACGGTATCTGAAGATGTAGCCAAAAGGGTATCATTGGCAGCGCATGGCCTAGCTGGAGCTGAGAAACTTGGTTATAAGCAAGGGGTGAAAAAGAAATAACAAGCTCGAGCTTCAGAGTCCAACACAGGTTCTGACCCAGCTCACACTGATTAGCAACCAAAAATTTGAGATCAATTTCTCCATCTGCATATATAGCAGGAAGACATTCTCCAAACTAAGCAGCATGAATCTGGTCTATCCACTGACTTTCTTTTATATGTAGTTGATTTTTGACCTACAAATGCCTTTTGGTACCTAACTTCCCATCTCCCCTGTAGGTCTTACATGTTGTCTACTGCAGCCTGTAATAAACCAGGCCTGGCAATGCTGGCAAAAAATTTCCAGGACAGAATTGCCCAAGCAGTAGGACAGTAACATTTCTAACCAGCACGGGTTAAAGACAGGGCCTCTTTCTCCCAAGATGACCATGGGTTTTCAGCAAATCCATCTGGAAGGAAGAAACAACCACAACCATTTCTGGCCCATGGCATTTGACAAGACACTACACAGCTCGCACTGGAGTCAAAGTCCATTAGTTCAGAAACAAAAGCCAGCAGCATCTGACTTTCTAATGTAACCTGATACCACTATTTAATGTCCACACTGTGAATTATTAACAGTGTTCCGCTCAACACCTTATCACTGGGAGGCTGGAAATATCACCTACTTTCAAGGGCAAGTTCAATTGCTTTTGTCTGACCTGGATTCTATAATTCCTCTCCACCCCCCATCTGAGCCTTATTTACACTTTTAAATTGACATGCATAACACGTGGATTACCACCCTTCCATGAAAAGATGAACAAGGGAGTGAATGTCACTGCTACCTGTCTTTTGGAAGGGGACAAACTGAAGGGGAAGCAGAAAGAGAGTGTGTGCTCTGTTTTCTTTTGGTACAGTTTGGCACTGTGAAAATGCACATGCCGGAAAAGAAATTGAATGTTGAAAGGACACTAAGATGGAGACAAATCTGTGGGGTTGAGAAAGACAAGCCCTCTCCTGGCTAGACAGAAACTCAGGTCATCTCTGTGTCTCCCAGTCCACTCTCTCAGGCTCCCATCTCCCACTTGCCCTGCTCTCCCCTGGCAATCTCCCTGATAGGAGCCCACACTTCAAGTGCCCCACTGACCTCCCAGCTTCCTCTCCCCTGCCTCACTTTCCCTCTGGAAACCCACTGCTGATAGAGGAGCCTGTCCTATTACCCTCTCTTCTGTCAGGGGCTGATCTGTGCCCCAAGTTTCTCCTGAGATGTCTCACAGCCAAGTGGTACCTGGGCAGCTGGATGCTCTTGCCGCCCATGCAGGCTGAGCAGCAAGCAATGCTGTGACGTGAGAAACGTGACAGCCATGCTGCTCAAGGGCCTGGCTTCTTGCCTGATAATTGGCTTGAAGAAGAAGGAAAAAAAAATGTTTGCAAGAGTATCATGGAGAGACATCAAGACAGGGCTATTAATAACAGGCAAGACATAACCTGCAGGCCACACCAAGGACATGTCACAGGGCCTCTTGGTGAGGCCAGCCTGTGGTATGTGCAACTGAACGTGCTTGAGTGGGGAGGTAAATGCAACCCTCACTCCTGGGGACCTGCAGCTATTCAGCCTTTACACTGATATCATGGTGCTTTGTGATGTTCTTGGGAAACACCTCTGGACCCCCAGGAGTGTTTCTCCCTTATACCAATGACATTAGCTCTGTCCTGTGCCCATCCCTACCACTGCAGAGGATGCCATGATGGGTAAGCATCATCCTTAATCCTCACTCAGCTGAGCTGCCATACCTAGACACAAACTAAAATAGCCATTAGCTCTCTCTTGGCAATTGCTAACCCAAACACGCCATTGGCAGTTCTCATCTGGAAGTGCTGAGGGTGCTACAGGAGCATATGGAGGCTCTGTGTCCAGCCGAAGTGGGCTGCAAATCCAGCAGACAGCAAGTTGTGCCTGCCTCTGTGACGTGTGAATCCTGGCACTGGGGACCACAATGCGTTATGCTGGCAATGTGCCTGTCCAACCACTGCAGCTGCTCGGTGCCTTGGAAGTCCCTCTGTCCTCAGGACTGCTGATGCAGATGTTTTTTTCCCCTGAATATACTGCATTTATTTGTAGCACCTTAAGAATTTTCCTTGCTTTGTTTTCTGGTCACCTTCTTAATTTTTGCAGGGCAACTGGGGTTGTTATTTCATGCCAGGTTCAAAATCATGGAAAGTTATTGCTTGAGCTACAATGGGGTCTGCACTTGTCACTGAGATGTATTGTCTAAAACTCCCCTTTATATAACCCTTATTTTTGCACACAGACCACAGACCATCTTTTTGAGGTATCCAGTCTGCTATCCAACACCTCACTGACATCCAGTGATACTATACCCAGCACAAACCATTCCTCCACGGAGTCTGAGTGTCTCCCTTTCCTGCCAGCACCATGCAGAGACAAAGGCCTGTTCCTTCCCAGCGGTATTTTCTCTTCTATAAACCACAACTGGCTCCTACTTTACAGCAGCGAAAGCAGATCTCTTTATTTCACTGTTTTACAAGGAAATAAAATTTATATGAGAAGAGACAGGCCAATGATCTGGGAGGGCCTGGAAGCAATGCAGAGGGTCAGGAAGGGCAGCCTGGGAGAGAGGCTGGAGAAGGCTGATATGGAAAGGTAGAGAAAACCAATCCTCTTTCCCATCAGTGGTTTTGCTCACCCCTCCTGCTACTTCCAATACACAACCACCAGGAAAGCAGCTAGTTAGTCAGTGAGTGGGTCTGCCTTTGGGCTGGAGAAGAAGGAGGGAGGGACCTGGAGAAGGACAGAGAGCCCAAAGGCCACAAATGCAGGTGGATATGCCCCAGCAACACTGAATGGGAATGATGGGAGACTGAGACTTCACAGCCTGAAGGAAATCACAGTGGGAGGCCTTTTCCATTGGTATCACATGCCCTCACAGGTCTGAGGACCTTACAGCAGGATCCCCCAGGCTTGCCATGGTCTTCCTGTTCCACCACAGTGCTCCACATTAGAGGTGAGCAAGGAACTAGTGAGAACTCACTCCTCTGCCAAAGACAGAGGAGGAACCATGTATGAGGATGCCTCAAATTGAGGCAGGATACATGTTTCTCATCCATGCAGCAAGCAGTTCTGTCCAACAGATTCCCCTGAGGAAAAGAGGAGAAAAAATGTGCGTTACGCCCTGACCAGAAGCCAGCCAGCAGCTCTCAGTCTGATCAGTCATACAACTGCAAAACAACCTTGTGGCTTAGCAAAGTCAAACCCCGTTTCTCTGAAATTAATTTAGTAAAGCATATGCAACTCCAGTCAGAAGGCCCATGGGAAACACCCCTAAAGACAGGTATAAAGTTTTGTCAAGGTTTCTTCTAGGGTAGGTTAAGAATACCTTCCTTAGGTCATAGAATATCCTGAGTTGGAGGGGACCCACAAGGATCATTGAGTCCAACTCTTGACTCCACACAGGACCACCCAAAGATCAAACCGTATTTCTGAGTGTTGTGACTATGAATGGCTGATCACTGCAGCAAAATTTTGTAATTCAGCCATTTCTCCAGATGTCTGGACTTAGACAGCCATCTGCACCTGAGCTCTAAGGGACTGTTCTGGATTCGCAACCTTAATATTCTGTCTCCAGAGAACTGGCTTTGAGCTGCAGCAGAGCTCACAACCCAAGGGGATTGGTAGTCTCTTTGTGCAGCTCCACACACAATGTAGTTCAGTCTCAGAAAGTACAGGGTAACAGAATCATCTGTGATTTTGCTAGGGCCACCTAGAACTTTGAGGCAAAAATTCTCCCCATGCGATAACAAGAAGTTGCTTAGGAACAAGCTTTTCACACACACACACACACACAAAAAAAAAAAAAAAAAAAAAAGACTGGGTCAAGCAATGGCTTGGTTAGGAGGGAAAACCATAAGGTTTTACAGGGCCAAAAATCAGTTGTTTAAAGACTCAACAATGAAACGTTTGGAGGACCGCAAACCAAAATATCTCCTGAGCCTTGAATCACTTTCACTTTGACTCTCTATACTATTTTGGGGTAAGGAACAAATGAAAAGTCTATAGTTTTCTTGGCACAAGCAAATTAGTCCCTACATGGTGTCTCAATTTACCTTGAAAGAGGCCTGAGCACTTGCAGGGAGTGTTGCCTGCAGAAGGCACAGGTATGGTTTTCTCCCCACTGAAACCCAAACACTTGACTTAGGCCTTGTGTTTGCTCTTCAGGGAGGCTTTTAACCAAAAAAGAAGGCTTCATACAGAAAAACAAGCAAACAAACAAACAAAAAACTCTACAGTAAGTGCACTGGAGTCAGAGGCTTCCTTGACTCACGGGATTGGCAGAGAATCCCAAACTGGACTTCAGAGTTGGACCCAGGCCTCAGAGACCTTAAAATCCCAGTGAGATTTGGGCTGTGCTGTCTGGAAAGGCTCTCTGCTGGGCTCTGAGGTTGCTCATTGCTTATTGGGGACAGGGTTACTACTGCTTATTGGCTCTAAACATTTTCTTTGTTTAGAGCAGCTGCATTTTCTCCAGTTGGTGCAAGAGCCTTTCCTCTGCTGTTAACCCTTACACCAGAGACAGTCGAGAACTCACAAAATATCTGTCCTCCCCCCTGGTGTAAATCCCACATTTCTTCAGTTTCTCTCAGGAAGAGATGGAGAGAAGACAGACCTCTTTCTTACTCTCTCCATTGCATGGGCTGACAAGAACACGTATCTGCTATTCCTTCCTCTGAGATAACATGAACAGAGCCCATCACAGATATGGGATGCCTGCACAGACCTTCCACGGCAAGGACAGATCCAAAGAAGTCAGGCAGTGATCAATGTCAAGACCTGGAGATGACAAACCTCCAGGCTGGTAGTAACAATAAGACAGAGAATTACAGTGTCAAGTTAATACAAAATCCCTGAGCTCTGTATTTAAATGAGGAGCAGATAGGAGTACATATCTGCAGGCTCTGAAGAGAGACCAGGGACCCTGGTGGCCCTCCTGACCCCTGGCATCACACCCCCTCAGAATAGAGGCCTGTCTCCATAGGCAGCCGCAGGCTCACTCAGGCACCGCCACACTGGGAGCCGTCATGCCAAGGGACCTCCACCCTCCACCCCACCCAACAGCCACCACACTTGCTGCAGCCAGCCCAGCTGTGCTTCGTGAAAGATTAAATCAGCTCAGCACGTGTCCTCGGGCAGCCCCTGGCCATGCACAGCCAGGCCAGCAGAGGGAGGCCTCATGGCCCAAGAAGTGCGGCAGGCTGGTTACCCAAGCTGTAACGTGCTCCTGAAGAGGCTTACTGGGTACCACCACTACCCTGTCGAGTTTCCAGCTTTCACAGAGCCTGGGACTGTGTTTATTTACTTTTGTGTTCCGGAAGAAAATCTTTTAATTTCATGCCCCCATGTAACCATGAAGTTCAAAGGCTGTGCTGGGAGGGGAAGCAGGCCAAGGAGCTGTGGAGGTACCAGGGAAACCTAGGAAGGCAGGGGAGGAGAAGCCTCCCACAAGGTGAGGAAGAAATCACATCTCTCTTAAGCAAGATCATGAGGCTGAGAAAGCAGCCTCCAAAGGCGTGAAAGGATACACACAGCTGGGCCTTGGCGCAGAGGAGCCAGTGCTCCTTCAGACAGCAAAAGCCCAACAACGAAGAAAGTTGGCTAACTGGCAACCCTCTGAGGGTAGCAAACCCTTTGAGCTATCCCAGCGGACCTCAAAGGATTTTGGGATGAAAGAAGTAGTTAGCAGATCAAGCGGTCTGGAAAGGGAAACAGGCAGTGCAGCCTTTTGTGCAAATGGTTTCAGTGGCTGAATGCCAACAGAACAATAGAGAAATGGCAGACAGAGAAGAGGGAAGTTTGGACACCTGCCCAAGGCTACTGAGGAGCGTTCCGACAGGGAAAGATCAGTCCTACAGAGCTCTAAGGCCCAGCACCGCTTCTCTGCATTGGCTCTTGCAGTGAGGTGTGTGTGCAGGACAGAGAAACTAGCACCTAGCCCAGCCCACGCTGATGGACCTGAATGTGACTGCAGAGGAATGCTGTGAAGCAAAGGAATACACAAGATATTAAGGCCACAGTGGACATTTTGGTGATGATTACCAGGTTTTAAGCTTGTTGGCAAGGTTTCCAGACATGCAGTTTTCCTGTGAAGTCATCTGATAGACCCGTACTGGAGCCAGAACATCACCATCTTCCATATAGGGAATTAAACCTTGTGTGACACCCTCCACCCCCTCACACCCCGCCCCCCCCATTTCAAAATACTGTTTAAAAATAGGATGTTTCTGAGTTCAGCCTGCCCTAGTGAAAACCATAGGAATGGTTGCTACCCAAAACAGTGTTACCATGAGTTGTGTATACCGAAAGACTAAAACTGGAGTGCAGAAATCCTGTGACCTCAGGAGAGGTAAAAATGGCTGCAAAACGAATACTTTGTAATTCAAAGGATTCAATTCCTCAGCTGGTGCTTGCCAAAGGAGATGAATGCTTCTTAATTATTCAGTCCCAAAAGTCATTAAGTATACTAGCAACAAGCTAGCTGAAGTTCTGTCATCTTTGATTTCTTTCTTTCTTTCTTTCTTTCTTTCTTTCTTTCTTTCTTTCTTTCTTTCTTTCTTTCTTTCTTTCTTTCTTTCTTTCTTTCTTTCTTTCTTTCTTTCTTTCTTTTCTTTTCTTTTAATGAGCATACTACATTTCCTTCCAAAAATATATTCACCATGCAAAACAGCAAAAGGCAGCAGCATTTGATTGGGCCATACAACATTGTATGTTTGGCTTACGTGCACTTTAGGAGAGAGAGAAGTATGCAAACATGGGAACAGAGCCAGCACTTGCAAAATTCATGAGAAAAATCACAGTGTCTGCTTCTGCAGAAGCACTGGCTCCAATGCATTTATAATTACACAAGCAACAGAAGATAGAAACATGCAGGATGGCCATGTATACATAGCTGTATATGTGTATATTCCCTTCTCCCTCCAGAAGCACAGGGACATCAGGTCTGGGCAGTTTCTCAGCCTCTGATGCTGTATGATTGGATTAAGACAGATGAACAAGTTATCCGCAGTCTGTCTGACAGTCAGATCCAACTTAGTGAAAGAGAGCTCCTATGAAGGTCAGAAATCTGCAGGAAGGAGAGAACTGGTGCAGTAGGCATTGTCTGCTGCACCAGAAAACATGCATTGCAACTTCTCCAAAAAAAAAAAAAAAAAAAAGAGGCTAAGCATGTCAATAGAAGAAGACCTCCTCTCAGGACCTAGCACTCCACCTCATGGTGCTGGACCACTGGTGGTGAGAGCTTCCCTATCAACTGATGGCCCCTGAGAGTGGACAAGCCAGGCTGGAAGTACGGAGATCTAGGACACTCGTGTTGCTCCATGCCACCTGGCTACCAGGCAGTCCATCCCAGCAGTTTCAAGCTCATTCCCAGGAGAGGGGCAGGGGAGGAAGCAGGTTCTTCAGGTCCCGGTGCCAAGTCTGAGATGACGTGACCTACTGCCACAGCCCCACAATGATGCCAGGTGAACACTAGGTAGCAACACCACATTCAAGCATTCCAGTATGGGATTCAGTGGGGCTGTTGTAGCCAAACTTTGGTCCATTGTAATGCACTAAGATCATACAAGTACTCTCTTAGATTCTATCACAACATGAGACCCTCCAGAAGCAGCAAGACATGCAGATGATGGTATGCCCAAGGTGTAAACCGGCGACTTGCTTCTGGCAGAATAGGTGCTCTCCACTCTCAACTCTTGATGAGTTGAGCAAAGTAACCTCACTGTCTTTTGTCTACACAGATCTCCTTTGAGTCAGCTACATGGCTGCAAGCAAGCCATGTTAATCAGAACCCAGAACAAGAGCAACTCACTAGGAATGGGAAGGCCTTCCCAAGAAGGAAAAGGCTCTCAGAAGTGTTCAAAAATATATATAGCCCTAAAGCCCTGCATTGTGTGGCAACACAAAGAAAAGAAATTTTGTCCAGTACTAAGTTTTCTCTTCAAACACAGAAAAGGGACTGGCCCCGAATTTCTCAACAACCTTGAAACTCAAAGCTTCCTTCTTGGTTGTTATTTTTTGTTAAGCACAAACCTTAAACTAGGTGTGTTTCCAGCAGTGCATGTATTGCAGCTGGCTTAAGCGATGGACAATCATTGTGAAAATACCTACAGCAGTATAAGTATAGATTGGAACCTATTTTCTGGACATTACTGTGCTCAGATGTGGAGGTATTAGCATTTTTCATCCCCCACTGCTAGCTGCACTTGCCTCTCCACAAGAGATTTTCTAAACTCACCTGGTCAACAGTTTGCTCCAGTCAGAGTTGTAAAAAAGGACGTCTGAAAATGTCCCCTGTGTGAAGGAGAGTCTCATCTTGAGAAAGGCCATTGCAAAATACAAACGGCAAAGAACAGGGGACTCTTGCTTGAGCATGCACAATGTGGAAATCTATCCTCAGCTGATTCTTATAAAGTAAACAATCTAAAGCATAATGCCTCCACAAAACTAGTACATTTCAGGGGACTGCAAACACCTGAAAATTGGAATAACATGTTGAGTAAACATTATTTTGGTACCTTCTTGTATTTTCCTTGCTAGAGAACAAAAGATTTTCTATATACAAATAAATCAATAATTCACCATTTCAGTAGTTCCCAGACAGATTGAGAGCCTGTTATACCAAACGTTGGCAAGTTTAGAAAAGAACCTAGGCCTAAAAAACAAAAACAAAAACAAAAAACCACTAACAACAGGAATGGCTGAAAGTTAAAACTGGCTTGAACATCTCAGGTAATACTTATAGCTATGCACACCCTCCTGTTTTTTTTGTTGTTGTTGTTTGTTTGTTTGTTTGTTTGTTTTTTCCAAATTGGCTTCCAACTGGCTTCACTTGGGAGACTTTTGTCCTCATCTCTGAATGCTTGGGTGACCCTGGAAATGGCAGTTGGGATCACCTTATCGCCTTGTACCCCTAAAAAAGGGTCTGGATGCAGGCACCAAGCAAAACTTTTAAGTTCAGTGTTTTGCCTTGACCCTTTCCTCAGTTTTGTTTTTCTCAGAGCACATTCAGACTCTCTCTGCCTGACATGACATTTTCCCAGGTGTCCAGATCTCAGAAGCACCTTGAGTAAAAGATGGGAGCAGCACTATTTCCTCACCCCCCGCCTCTCCCTTACAATCATGGCTCAAGAGAAAAGTATGTCTCTGTCCATCACATGTACAACATGCCTAACAGGAAACAACCTGTCCAAGGACTATTCCCACCTTACTGCTGAGGAGTGTGGTTTTTTTGCCAACTTATTATTTTTGGGGCCTATTTACATATAATCTCCGCCTGACTCACTCCAGTTTTTTGACATCTTCCTTATGGAGGTCCCCAAACTGGATACAGTGCTCCTGATACAACCCTACAAATATCAAGCAGAGGGGAACTAATCATTTCCCTGCTCACATGACCTGGGCGCAAGCTAGGCGGGAGAAATCACTTCTGAGCACTAAAGACACATAGCTCCATAATATCAAGAATAATTTTGGCTCATCCAAAAAATGGAGTGAAGCTAGACGAACACCATCTAGAATGTGCTTAGAGGTGAAATTATTCTGAGAGACTGTTACCTCTCAAAGCTGACAATCTCTGCAGAAGTCAGGGCAGCAGCTGGGAAAGAGAGTGTTCTTGACACCAAATCCCTGGGACTGTGGCCTACAGGTAGGGGTTAGTCACTAGCAAAGGCGTATCTGGGTGTTAAGTTTATGCTAGAATTATATTTACATATTATCTATTCAGAAGTCCCTTTCTTTCCAATTTTGTGAAATCTTGTTTTCTGAGTCCCTTAGCACTCACTGGAGAGTCCCTTTCCTACTGAGACTGCCAGTACTGGGGTCAAGATGAACTGGAATGAAACCTATAGCTTTGTGGAGAGAGGGTATCCTACAGCCATCAGAAAAGGCAGAGGAGGAGATGTTACCCACAGAAACCTTGCTAGAATTCAGAGTCCAAGAACTGGCTGCCAACCAAGCTCTCCATGGACCCTGAATGAAAACCGCCACCAATGGTAAGATGGAGATGGGGGAAAAAAGCGTGCTGTCACACTGAACTTTGGGAAGGTGTCTCAGGTGGCAGCCTGAAGCCAGCACCCCACCCCCAGCTCTATTTTCAGTCTCCTCTAGAATAGTATTGGCTACTTTACAAGTTCAGTATTGACACAAAACTTGTTCCCGATTTGCCAGGTAAATGGGGATCAGTTTGCCATGATGCTGTCACACAAGGTCAGAGTCACCTGTGAAATAGTGCAGGCCCCAGGCCAAACACAGAGACAAGGCCACAATAGCATTAGCTGCCAAACTCAGAAAGCCTTTGACTGCAGCATTATTACCTAAATTTAAGGGTAGCAAGACTGGTTGAATTATTCATTGCAAGCAAACTCTCTGGCAAACGTTAGCCTTAGTTGTGCTAGCTGTTCACAGACTGGGGGCAAACTGCCTTTCTGCTTACAGATCTGTTTGTTGTGCCGAAACATACGAGATGTTCATGCAAAACACAGTTCAGCCTAGGAGCTGTCTGCCAGTCCTTTACTTCCTCAACTCCCTGCTCATGAGCTGTGCTGTGTCTCAAAGACAGCATGGTATCCCTGCTGCCTATAGTACCAGCACATCCTACCTGTGAGTAGGAGAGTGATGCAGCCCAGGGAGAAGGAAGATTCTGCTTGTCAATTTTGTGGGTAGATTTCACTGTCCTTTTTTGCAGATGCTTATGCATGTATTTGCTTGTATCCATTTTCTGCTCTTTCTTGTTTTCTTCCGGAAGGTTATCCTGTTTCTCCAGTGTTTTTTTTTTACCTCTCTGGAGCAGTAGACTGGAGACAGTGCTGAGTCGACTATTAGATGAAATTCTCCTACCACTATCCTTCTGTTCACAGCCAGTGCTCTGATCCTTTCTGTCTTCAACAATCTCTCAGCCATTTCCA
>VXAA01002715.1:0-19974 GCA_013399115.1 Anseranas semipalmata | reverse complement strand
ACCAACAACAACAAAAAACAACAAAACAAAGCACACCCATGCTTTGTGGAAGAAGCTGGTGCTGTGCTATCAGTGCTGCAGGTACATCCCTTTGGTGCCTCGTACTGCTCTTTTCACAGGTAGAGCTCTGTTGTCAGGGACAGCAGTTAGCACAGAAAAATTACTTTCTGGCAAGAGAAAGTAAGTCTTTTTTTTTTATTTTAATTTTTTATTTTTTTTCAGCAGAGGGCTAGTTCTCTTCCCAACCCCTTTCACCTACACTCAACTATGGCAGTATCTTGCAAAGTTGGGTTCAGTGTCCAGCACCCTAGCACCTCCACTTGCACACATGCAGTTGGACAGAAAGCAGCTCTGTCCTGCTCTTGCAAGAAGTGCCTTTTCATATTCTACCAGAGGAAAGAAGACAACAGTCTCAGGCTTTGTAGCTTGTACAGAAAACCACAGAAATGGTTTAGCAGGCAAAAGTTGCCCTGAGAGACAATGACACCTAACCCTGCAAGCACCAAGACGTAGAACCTCAAATGAAGCATTTTGCTCTAAGAAGCTGAAGAGCTGAAACTCCTTCATTCCAGCTTAAATATTTGCACCACGCCACCACAAAAAAAAAAAAAAAAAAAAAAAAAAAGGAAAAAAAGGAAAAAAAAAAAAGCATAACTCTTTCCTCACTTCAGCAATTCAGAGATTTTTCCCAGGTGTGAATCTGTTCAAGACTAAACATCAAAGGCTAAGCACCCTAATCTGCAATTGAGGCCTTGACAAGTAATTGATTTGCCACAAAGATCAGTTCCTTCACCATTTCTGTGCAAACAAGAAGCATAGCAGAAGGTGATCCCAACCTTAACAACATTATAGCAGCTGTCAATACTCATTTTCACTTAAGTGAAGAAAAAAAAAAAAAGAATGAAAAAAAAAACCAACTAAAATGAGATCGAGTTATCTTCCTCCCATGTTTTTTGGGAAGGCTAGTGAGTGAGCAAAACAGACTAATGTCCTCATTGCCCAAAGCCTTTGGTGTTTGTGAGATGATGCCTTGGCCTTACAACTCCAGTCCTCCTCCTGGCTACTTAAAATCCCCATCTCTTTAGCAAAGGGTTTTTGGAAGCTAGTATGCTGCACTGGTGAGCAACACAGCTTCTTCCTTGCAGCAAAGGCCAACAGGATAATTCATCCTTAGGAAGTACTTGTTTCTTCCTGTTAAGCTGACTGGGCTGTGGGTTTTCTCTAAGGATATCATTCTAGTGCCCACCCATATGTTTGAGTAATAATGCTACTGGAGATATCTCAAGTCTCCAGTTTGGCCTCCAACTGTTGCTTCAGAAGACAGAAGGACTCCTGCAGGTCCCATACAGTATGTGCAAGCTTTGTGCAGACAGCTCACATACCATAGGGTGCCAGACAACTATGTTTAGATAACTAAATCTTTCCCATAGCAGGCCCTACAGATCTAATGTTTAAAGAGCTTAAGATAGGGTGAATTATATGTTGTTTGTGCCAAGTTCTTCCAAGGCAAGAAGTAAAGTGGAATGGGAGACAGGACTGGAGTGAAAACTAGAAATCTGTGGAAAACCCAGTAATCATGAACCATTTCTAATCAAGATGCACCCTTCTGTTTCCTTGACAAAACAACGCCCTACTTGATCCTCATTTGCCCACTAAACTGCCCCAAAATATACACTTCATTATGCTTTCTTGAGATATTCTGTCGACTATGTCTGGAAGGACTCATGGACTCCTTTTCTATTTCAATACCTATCATTTGAGGTTACTGCCTGCAAAGTGGATCACCAAACCTGTTTTGTAGCAGGACACTGCAGACCTCTGCAATCCTTTGAGCTTGTTGTAGTATTCATAGAGCCTGGAAGGATGGCTTAAAGGACAGCCAGACTGCCCTCTATATTGTGTGGGATCCCAACAGTCCAACAGATCATTGATGCCTTAGCAGTGTGCTAAGTGGTCCACAGACACTATTTGGCATCCTGAGGATTTAGCTGCATACATGCTCCCAAGACTATTTTTAACAGCTACAGGAAGCCAAAATAAATCCAACAATATTGATCAGTAGAGAATCCTGGTGAGACATTCTAGTGCAACTGCTAAAATTATTGATAGCTATCAGCTCCCAGCAAGCTATCAAGAGTAAGACAGCCTGTCACATCACTGGGGAATGTGAAAAATTAACCCCAGCATATACTGGAGCAACAAATGAGAGACGGTCAGAGCAACTGCGCTGTAGTTGATTGCATGCAGTTTCAGCTAGTGTATGTGCATCAGATTCACAAGAAGCATTTCTGTGCCTCACAGGTCAGAGTAGCCTTTCCAATCTCCTCCCACCTCAGCCTTCTATCACCTCCTCATTACCTCTAAGTCTTGACCTTTTCTGGTTTTTGCCACATCCTTGCATAAATATTTTCTATGGAAATATTTCACATGCAGACAGAATCAGCCAAGCGCAGAGTTGTTCATTTACTCTCAGCCAAATTGCTCCATTAAACAATAAAAAAAATTCCTATGTCAATGTCAATCAGTATCCACCACAGTGGACAGGACTCTTGGTTAGAGGACAGGGAGAAGGTATTTCTATTTTCTGTCTGAACGGGAGCTAAATCTTAAGCTGTGACAATGATTCTGTTTTCATATTGAAAGAGCATTTTCTGAGGATCATTCATTTTGGAAGCCTTGATCCAACACTTGTGAGAACATCACCATCTCCCAGTCTAAACTATGGAAGAAAATTTACTGCTGATATGCTGAAGTACAATACAGTTGACTTCCTCAGTGGAGCTGCCACAATCTCTCAACCTAATAATATCTTAAAAACTGCACCACTGCTGGGATTGTTCCACAAAAGTGGCCACTAAGGCTGATCTGGGTCCTCCAGAGTTCCACTGTGCCACACTCTGAAATGCTAAACAGTTACTTCACTTTGTACACAACTATCGCACCAACATCTTGCTCCTAACTCAGTCCATTGTTTGTCACACAGCGCTGTACACAACAGCACAAAAGCACACTTTCTCAGTACCACTATTTCTTCTAGAGCATTTCCAGTTTCCAAGTCCTCCTGAAATTATATGTGTAGATCTCTCCCCAATCCTTCAAATATCCAACTTTTAAAATGTTTTTTAAAAAAGTTATAGATGATTATTTTCCTCTTTCAAGGCCAAAGCAAGAACAGAAAAGCTTTCCATGCCTGAAGGCTAATGACAATCTGTCAGAAAAAAAAAAGGCATGTGAATGGGCTTACTCATTGAATCTTGTAAAGCATTCCTCTACTTCTTCCACGGGATGCTACCACCTACCAATGCAGCTCTATTGTAGAAGCAAATACCCACCACCACACCTAACTTAACTTCGGTATCAAAATGACCCCATCCTTGCCACAATTTTTAATCTCTATTGGTGGCAGCAGCCCCAGAGGAGATGTGCATGTGAAAATTTGCCACAAGTTTTTTACCATGACTATGAATGAAGCCAAGATATTCTCCATTTATTTATACTGTCTTCCCCAGTGTTAGTATCTGTTATACATCTGCAGCATTTAGGAACCACAACACCACACTGTACAAGCTCCTAACAAGGCAGCAGTCCCTAGTCTGATAAGATTTCTGTAAGACCTGTTCCTAACAGTTAGGCTAGCAGCACAGACAAGATTTCAGCAGAGTACAGCTGCATCCAGACATGGCTTGTTAGAAAATCGGTACAAGCAGGGTCAGGGAAGGGCTTTTTCATGTGAGCTAAACAAGCAAGAATGAGGAGTGAGACAGTGAATTCCAGAGAAACCAGCCCCCAAACAGCAGATTTGAAGAGTTTGAGAAGGGTCTGAAGGAGAAACACGCCAGCGTGGTTCAGCAGATTAACAGGGGAAACAAAGCAAACACACAGCTGAAAGAAAAAGTTTCCAAAGATCTCAGACATGCCAGCAGAAGGGCTTTGCAGGCACTAAAGTGATTCTCTGTGACAGAGCATAAGGTTGCTCAATTTCTTTTTCAGTCATGCTCTGCCTAATATTCTCAACTCAAACAAAAGTCTCTTTTGTACAGGGCTGGCAAGTGTGGTGTCCTGCTCTGTGGATCTTATTCTCAGCAGGACATGGCCTAACTTTCTAAACTAATGCATAGCAAGAAACTGTGTTAATAGGAAAGAACAGCTCTCTATCAATATCAAGAAGTAGGGTTCTCTGAAGAGTAAAGCTGGTCTGACAGCTTTATATGTGGCCAGAAATGCGTGGAAAATTGCTTGTTAACTAAGTTATAGCTAAGTTATAACACCTTCTGTACAATGCATTAGGCATCCCTAAAACCTGTTCTCAAAGTTTGTCAGCTGTATTAAACAGTCAGACTACACAGATAGGTATAGGTACACACCTGGCCTACCCTGCCTAGAACAGCTGATTACATATCATTTCTCCCCTCTTTTTAGATCTCTATCACCTTACTCCATATCTGCATGAATGTAAAGTAATCAAAAATGTCCAAGTGTGTTTAAGTAAGAAAGGGTGGCTTTCCCAGTCTCAGAACGCTGGCTGCTATACCTGACTATAAGTTACATATAAAGTGCTTGTATCCTGATCAGAGCATGCATAGCTTAACTAATTATCAATTTAAACTATGAAATATTGTGAAATAAAGAAAGGGACGTTCCACAGCAGGGAGACCTCCAAACTACACTGGTTGCAGTTATGAGTAAAAACAAGCAATGCCCAAGCATGGTGTTTTGCTGAATGTTTAGCCACCTGTAAAGATGCGTCACACTTCTCAGCCAGACTGCAGTCCAGAACCTGCACACTATCCTAAAGCTGAACGTAAGCACTGATGAAGCAATTCCTGTTTATTGGGACGTCTCTGGCTCACAGAAGCACATTTGGCTATGTGTGCTCTTTAAAAATCAACGTAGTTATAACAGGGAGCATAAAGTAGGTCAGAATCACCTACAAGTATTTTACCAATGTAAGATCATTACTACCATTCACTTCAATTGGGAAAAAAAAAAAAAAAAAAGGCAAGAACTTAGGATAGTAGGCAAAAAGCACTATACACCTGTAAACAGCATTATAAGAATTACTAATAATATGTGCAGTCATGACCACGTTTTTCTTCATGCTTCAGGGTAAATAGAGTTAGGGCATTTGTGCAAGCATGACATGAAACGGCAGAGCCTAGTTAAGCTAAATTCCCTTTGCTTGTCTTATTCCCACCCTTTCCACCTCTAAGTACAGCTGCATAACGTAGAAAGATCTCGTTAGAAAGCTGGCATCATTCTTGTCACACAATGAAAATATTATGTAAAAAAAAAATCTCACTTGTAGTAATGAATACAATATAAACAATCTCCTGTGCAACAATATTCTGACGATGGGATTCCTAGTTACAGTCCGAAAAATCCTTCAAGTGCTTCCTTCTGCCAGGGCACATTAGGACAGGGATATTTCATTGCTGTTCAGCAATCCATGCTGGTACTTGCACAGGACAACACAACACAGAAGGATGCAAGGAAGGGACAAGACTACACAGAAGATGAAAGGCACACTTTATGTAGCACAGTAGAGAGTGACTATCCATGCACAGGAGTTAAGATAGTGAGAGCAGGGCACAGTACTACCCACAGGGCACCCCTGAACTAACTGGCTGCAGAGAAGCTGCCTGGGCCATGGAATGTCATCTCAAATCAGAACACACCTAGAAGTCACCTCTGCCATAAAGAGGCTTCCAAGGTTTTTGTTACTCATTCGAAAAAGCCTTTCCTCCATGTGAGGCCACTTAGTGCAACGCAATCATGCTCCTTTAATTTAAGGAGCACATTCACAAAGCTAATTCGGGCTTTTCTCCCAAAGCAAAAATTCGTCCAGTTTAAAGAACTCCAGAGCAAAAGCAGTGTTGGAGGCTGTATATGCATAAAGACAAAACTAGAAGGATCCCAACAGAGAAGTAACTTCTTGTCCTCAAAAGTCCTGGCTATATCCCTAGTTGCAGACCAGCAACCGGTGCTCCACCAGATGAGCTGGAAGGTCTTCTAAAATGAAGTGCTAGCTGGCTCCCCATTACGACTGTTCAGCTAGGCCACAGCCAAATCCAAGGTAAAGCAGAAGCACACACTAGTTGCAACAGAACGATGTTCTATACATTTAGCCCATTTCAAAAGTCTCCAGCCAGTAACTGAGTGTATTGACACCTACCCTCCTCACGTAAGACCTCCAATATTTTTTTAAAGAGACTATTTTTCCCCAAATTAAAAAGAACATACAAAGATCTTACCTAGCACTAACTTCTTTCCAGGGGAAGCAAAAGTTCACTAATGAAAGAAAAGGGAAAAGGAAGGACTTAATAAAAACAGTCTTGTAGCCTGTAGGGTGAGAGAAATCAGTTGTCCTGTAATCAAGCTGTGGTGAAAAAATACTGCTTCCACACACACACAGAGAACAGCCCAAGCCTGCAAGGAAGCACCAGAAACTCTCCAAGAGCATGAGAACATCAGCTCAAGATGAGCTGAAGCTTTTACATACTTCCACTGCTGGGCACAGCCCCCCTCCTCACTGCTATGTTAATTTCCAACAAAATGTGGAAACAACAATGGCTACTTTATTATTAGACAAACACAGACAACAGCAGTTACTATGGTCAACTGACTTGCTGTGACTTGTCCTTATAGCCATACCTTACTAGGAAGTTCATGGGAAGTTACAAACCATTGTGACCTCTTCTTCCCCATGCAGCTAGTAATATTTACTCGGTGGTGATGAGACAGAGAGGTTATTACTCTAACCTTTCTGAGAAACCTTTTTTTCCCCTCTAACCCAACCCCAAGATTCTGTGAATTCCTCTCACATTCATATAAATGCATATTAAGAAATCTACTTGAAAGAGTGTTCATGTTGAAATGTCTGACTCCTTTATTTAAAGAAGTTTGCCAGTCTGCATTAGCAGTGGAGTTGCTCAAGAACAGCTCCTGAAATGTGAAATTAAAAAACAAACAAAAACCCCACACACAAGGCCTCCTGCTACTATCAGTAGGATAATGTCTGCATGTTTTGTTTTGTTTTTTTTTCCTCCTGCATAAAAATTAGATTGTTTCTTACATAGTTGTCAATGAATTTTTCCAGCGTGGTATGACTCCTCTAATAGATACAAATATTCACTACAGCAGAGACACACCCAGCAAGGCTGTCCTCTGGACAAACAAATGAAACCTGAAAAAAAATATTTGTCTGCAACATAAGCACCACTTCTAAAATCACCACACCACCTTTTTAAAAAATATTATTATTTATTTACTCAAATATCTCCTTCACCTTTAGTATGAAAGCATCCAGGAAAATATGCCATTTACTAAGTGTTGTGAACTAGTCACATTCATGAGATTTAAGCCACCTAACCATGGTAATGTTGCTAGTACACCAGAGATGACTAATCATGGGCCATGCTGAGACCCCCAAGACTGTCAAAGTCACGTTTTATAGAATAAATTTAGTACTTTATTGTTTTAAAAGATACCAACTTATTTTAATAACACTGTTTACATTTCAAGTAAATAAACAAACATTGATAAACTTCTTTTCAAAAATCACAGAATCAAACATTCTATGATTCTGTGAAAATAATTACATTTTACAGTCTGACATTAATTCAGTTTAGGTAAAAAAAAGTCTGAAATGATTCTACTGATTTCTGCAACTCTGATAAAAAAAACTACTCCAGCAGTAAACAGAAAACAATCTAGTATTTAACCCTTATCTCAAAATATCTTTTTGAAGTTATAACAAAAATAAACAATTCTCTACTTAAACGATGCAAAATTACAACAGCTCTTCACTTATGAAACCTATAGTATAATCCATAACAAATAAGTTTTTCAATTGGACTGTGAGCCTGGTTACAGACCTGTAAATAAGACTAGTGACAAAGTCTATGACACTGCCAGTAACCCGAAGGGAGATTTGCTGAACTGAGATTTGCTCAGCTAGACTCATTTTTATCACAAAAACCTTCAGCATGGTAATTCAGAGACAAAAGAAGCAAGTTACCATGGTTCTTCACATGATTCCAGAAAAGAGAATATTATCTCTACAGTGAAAAGCAAATATATAATTAACAATTTGTTCAAAATACAGGATGACAAATAAGTGGTATTGTCAGAGTATGCATATCAGAAATTTTACCTTTCTGAAAATACATCACGTATTACATTTTCCTTTCTTTCTGTAGTTAAGTTCAACAAAATGCTACAAGTAAAACATATTCACTTTCAGAAAAAAAAAAAAAAAAAAAAAAGAACACCATTCTAAAGTAGCTGTCCCCAAGTGCCCATGATGGTACCTGCATCTGTGACTGTAAAGAAAACCACTTTCTTCCTACAAATGAAGCATCGGAGAACTGACCAATATTTCTCTCTTACATGAATTTAAAATAAAGTTTCCAGGCTACCACTGAACCGATTAACAGTCAGAAAAACAAGGGGAGCTGAGAGGAGTTTGATTAGCCAAGCAGTGAATGTTCTGAACAAACAAGGCTTTATTATGAACTGTTTATTAGTTTTGTTTCCTGAACATAAAGTGGCAGAAAGAATGAATTTTAATACTGGCATACCAAACTAACTTTTTTTTTTTTACTAAGAGCAACCAAAATACATCATTCTGCTTTTCAGAACAAGCCATTCTAATGAAAAGCTGATCACATTAACGTTGTACTTCATTACAACCCACTGAGATGAAGCAAATGAACACTTTGGCCATATTTGAATACCATGCTATCTGGGGCCTAGGAGGAAAGCAGAAGTTGTTAATAATTAGATGTGACCTTCACTAATGAAACTATATACATCTTCCAACATTAGATTTTCAGAAAAAGACAGTTTCATGGTAGCAGAGGTAGCAGAAGGTACCAAAACTAGTTGAGCAAATCTCTAACTACGAATTAGAAGCTTCTTGTTTTGTTTTAAATAACAACCATGTAACAGAGAATTTTGAACTTGTTTTGAGCTTCTGTTTCACTTCATTTTTAAGTCAAAATAGCTGACAAATGTCTAAATAGGCTGCCCTTCATTTGATTTAGCTTGAGTATAGCAGGCATAGGAAATATGATCCTCAAAGTGAAGTCCCAAAGCACCTCCTCTTTTCAAATACAGGTTAAAAAAAATTACTACCATATTGCATGAATGAAATTTTTATTCAACACACAGCTCTTCTAATTTGATGTGGATGCAGACAAGTATATTCTTTAAATTAAAAAAAAAATACATCACCACCAAAAAAAAAAAAAAAAACACAAAAAACACACTACTTCTCTACTGCTTTAGAATTGATGAACACACTCCCACTCCTCAGACTTTGAGAAAAACAATTATCAGCAGGAACCCTAACAAGAGGACCTTATCAGGATAGGCAAGCCCAGCCAATCTCTACTTCAGTTCTTCCAGCAACACCTTGTTTGTATGCAATGAATAATCACATGCTAGATATCATTATAGTATGGCATAATGAATAAATACTACCCACAGGCTGGTGTGGAACAGTAGTACACAGGCCCAATCAATCTTTGCATGTGTTTAAATTCCATGTCCTTAAAAGCTCACCTCTTTGCCCGGATTCTGCATAACCTTACTGCTAGAAAAGGTGCAAACAACAACAAAAAATAAATCATCAGTATAAAAAAATGCTGTAACAGGCTTCAAAGAGCAAAAAGCTTCCACACACCTTTTTTTTTTTTTTTTTTTAATTTTTATTTTCTTTCCTCCAAACAGAGACCATTAGTCAAGGTGCTTTCAGATTCTGCATTGCAGACAGGTATGCAGAGGCGACCACTTGATAAGCTGTTAACAGTCTGTGTAGTGGGTATCTGAGAGCAGTTCCTAATGCAGAACTTCTGAACTGCTAGTTTCTGTAGCGGGGCATCTGTGGAGCAGGGGCTCCCTCTAAGGGGGCTGAAGAGGAGACTGTCATAAGCTGTCCAGCATGCATTTTCTCATTCACCCGCAGTTCACAGCCATCCTGCAGCATCCTTATAGCTATCCTTGCAATGTTTTTAGAGTCGTCAAGTCCACTGTGAGGTCTCCCATCATAGTTCATCCCCAGCTTTTCAAGCATGATTGTCAGCTTGGTCTGGTTCCTAGGAACCTGATGGAGAAAGTGAACCACATTTAAGAATTAGGTTTTGTACCAGGTCTTTTTAATTTAACACACTGCAAAATAAACAGATGCAGATTTTAAGTACCACATATTACTTTCAGGTTTCCTGTTGTTGGATCACTAATGATTTAGCTTCAAAGCACCTTGCTGAGACAGACACTCATTTTTATAGTGGAGACATAGTCAACAGGAGCTTGTCTAGACTTAGGACCATTTCAAGAGACTCTCACCATCACCAGCACCAGCTCTAGATGTGCCAGCACTGGCAATGGTGGAAGTCATGGCCCAGCTAGTTTTAACGAGCCTTATAAAAAGGGGATTACCAAAGTGGCATAGCAGAGGGAATCAGATTTTTTTCTTCTTTTAAATTCTAAGGGATTAAGAAGCATCAGGATCCTGATTCTTACTGACACCAAGCTTCTGAATGCCTCCAAACACTACAGGAAATAGATTGGCAACACCAATAGTTGCCCATGTCTACATAGATGACCAACAGTATGAACAGACAAGGAAGCTTAACTGACTTACCCATGCAAAGTGTTACAGCAGGATAAGCCACAACTCCTCTCTTGAATAACTACTTTTTTTTATTATTATTATTATTCTCTTGAATAACCTTTTTTTTTTTTTTTTTAAAAACATTTGTTCTCCAGAAAGGTCAAAGGAAAGCCAGGAGCTGGACCCGATGATCCTTGTGGGTCCCTTCCAACTTGGGATTATGATTCTATTCTATGAACATGGGACATTACTAGTTCCCAGGTGTTGCACCATACTACTACTAGATTTAATAGCTAGGCAGAACAGTGACAACACAGTTAACAAAACACAGCAATAAGCAACTCCAATAATAACACCCACAAACTGGGTGGGGGAGACACACTTGCAAGCTGTGGAGTATTCCACAGGAAAGTTACCATACAGTCTTTGTCATTAATTTTATCTATTAGCATTACTTAACAACAGATTCAACTGCAGAACAGAATAGCTAAACCGAAGCACTGAACAAACATAAATGCTACAAATGTTTGCATTCAAAGAAAAATCTCAAAAATTAAAAGAAACTGATTCATTTTAAGTTACAATCTTCATTGTCTTTGATGAAGCAGCACTTTCACTGCTAAGCAGAAGAAGAAAAAGAAGGTATACCTAGTTTAAAGCCCACAGGACTAACAAGATGGTTGTATTTTAACATGTTTCCAACAGAAAAGGTCACACAGAAATGGTATAATGATAGAGGGGTGAACTGAGTAACTCTGTAATATTTGCCCAGCAGAAAGTAAAGCTCTTATTAAATGTCAACCTCCTTTTTCTAGAGGTTACATTTAATATAACAAACCCCTTCAAGAGGGGATTGTCAGCCAGGTCCAAACCATATTCAGACAAATGGTTTGGCTACACTGACCAGTAATTCACTAGAATCTCCAATAACCCTGTTCACGGCAATCTGACCGTGAAAGAAAGCAGCAATAAGGCCCAGCACTGAACCAGGTATTACTTTTCTCTTGACAATTTGATACAACTGTAGATATGTCCTAATCTTTTCCTGTCCCCATTAGTCTGTGAAAAGTGAAGATATCCGAGGGTAATGATGCAACTTAGTTTTGTATTACATGAAAACAGGAAACAATAATTGCAAAATCAATAGTCTTTTCAGATGAACTACTTTAAGACACTTGATCTAAGAGCACCATTTTAGACAGTCCTTCATGGAACAATAAACACATCTCCCGATTCTTAAAAACAAGATTAAAATTAAAACGCAGTAGATGATACTATTTTCAGTTAATAAAGTGAGATCTGGGCACAAAGGACATTTGAAAATTAGGCCACAGGCAACTAGATTAAGTACTATAATTTTATACCACACAAGTAACGATCACAGATGCAGCAGGTCATTCAAGACAAACTACAATTTCCTGCAAGAAAAACAACAATGTGTACAAACCTTATAGAAGTTCCCGTATGATTTGCGAATATTGATCCACTTTTTGGCAAATGAAGGGTATTTGATACGGCTAACACGACACTGGATATTCAAAAATTTACTCATATCCCAAGATCTTAGAAGAGAAAAGAGAAAAACATTAATAATGAATAATTCATATGCTCTCTATTCCACCTATTGTGCAGCTGAAGTACAAAAAGATGTCTTTTCTTTGGTGTCAGTAGAAAGAAAACAGCTTAGATTAGGAAAAGCTGTCTATAGTCATGGAAAGGAGTTTTTAATATGAAATTCTCGATGATAGGGAAAACATCAACACGAGCAACATTTTCACTAAGATGTTTTCAGGCCCACGATGGTTGAAACAAAAAAATATGCCTAAAAAAATATGCCATAAGCATGCCAACTTCCCCACCTACCACACTAACTCCAAGACAGCCAATATACTAGAGGCTTATACAGTCCTTGCAGAATCCAATGACAACTTAAATTTCCCTGACCACTCAAGTATGCATACATTTCTCTCCATAACTTATGGTATTGAAACAAGACTGCACTTAGTTTTAGAAGAACCAGACCTTTATGGAAAGAAGATGAAGTTATAACCATACACACTGCTAGCCTTCCTTCCTGAGGGGAACCACCCCAACAAGTTTGTAAGCTTCAAGCTAAAGTAAAGCCGCTTTTCCCTCTCTTGCAGCTATCCACACAATCTCACTGCACCTATTTTCTTTGGGGAATACCACTGAGGGGATTCCCCTTGAGAATTCCAGACACATTCTAAACGCAGTAATAATAATAACTAGTCTTATACCAGTTTTGCCTTAATGTTGTCTTTTTAAAAATTCACTATTGCTTCCAGAGATAGAAACCTAATCACAGGTGAAGTTAATCAAATAGCAGTATTTAACAGAGCTCCCCAAATTATAATAATACCATTCCACTTTTAATTAACTCCTTAGTTTTAAGGTGTACGCTGAACTAAACTGTAAACTCAAGTCTTGTGTGACAGTTTTTAAATGGCTTCACTGTTCACACTGGACACAACCACATTTCAGTGATAAAAGTTCTTCACCACAAAAGGTCTGCGATTTATAGCCATTGTCCAAATCTTCAGTAATTCTGAGAAAAAAATTGCCATGGCCAAAATAATTTTCCCACTTGGTAAATCTGATTAAAGGTTTTGTTATGCATCCATTCATCTCTTATGATACTACATTTCAAACAACTCATGTCGTAGACTAGAATATTTACCTGTGTTTTACTTGAGAAAAGCGTTAGGGAGTCATGGTAAAATTCCCCATGCTCTTTTTTCATAAACTCCAGTTTTCTTTCAGGGTTCCTCTCTCTTTAGTTAACACAGTCATTATAGCACAGTGTCTTGTTTACCCAGCCTAACAGAAGACTTACTCCAGGCAAGCAACAGACATAGCAACATGAAAATGTATCATTCACCTCAACAAGGCATGCACTTTGAAGCATAACCAGCATCAAGTAAAGACTAATGTGGAAAAGTGCCTGTGATACTCAGATGCCTAACTCCAACAGGAGGAGGAAAGCAGACATGTTAACAGAATAGTAATGTTCCACATCTAAAAAGCATGCATCACCTATAGAAAGATTCCTTGGCCAGTGCTACGTAACAGTAGTAGATAAGGCTCAGAGTCTATCTCCATGATGTAACAAAGGTAAGATCACAAGAACATCACGTATCTAGATCTCAAGATCTGTGCCCTCTGCAGTCATTAGGGGACTTGATTTTCCACCCAGCCCTTGTGACAAAGCAAGTTCAGGTGGCAGTTCAAGGACTAGTCAACCCCTTACACACAAAACTTGTCAGAACTGGACCTGTCAGAGCCACAGTCCTCTAGGCCAACACAGAAAGCTTTCTGTACTAGTCATTTCTCCTTGACTGATAAGCAGCATAATTCATTACTGCTCTCTGGTGAAATATGCAAAACGTATTAACAGTAATACTAACACACACAGGATACAACACAACCACCACACCAACCTCAGATTCTGGAGAGCACGGGAGCTGGTTAGAACTGAAATTGCAAAACGTTACTTCCAGGTATTATGTGCAATATGAAAACCAGATGGAAACAGAGAATTACAACAACAAGAAAGGATAAAAAGTCTACTCAACATCATTTAGTTGCATACAGAAACCTGGAAAAGAAACAGTGCCATCTAATGGATTTAAGCTTCATTTCAAACTGCTCAATTTAGCTTTCCTGACTTACCTGAAAGCTAGAATTGTAATATAAAAATGGCAAAATGGCAGTATCATGATCCACCTATAACAATACTGTTACAAAGACTAAACGTAATTTTGCAGCTTTAGAGTGTGCTAAAGGTTACATAAGGACATACCCATCTGTCAACATGCAATAGCTGTACTTTGTTCCCAGTTCTCGCTGTCTCATCCACTCTATGACATTCTGCAGAACTTGAGGAAATGAATCAGCTTTATCAACAATGTCCTAATAGAACAAAGAAAGCAAAAGCAAGGAACACTTTTTCAGAAAAAATAAAACACACAACATGAACTGTAAGAATTATACTGGTATATAGGCTATATACCAGCAAATCACTACTAAATCACTCACTAAGTTAGCTTCACAACAATCATTAGAAACAGACTACACATTAAAATAAGCAGATAAGGAGACAGATTTTTCTAAATTGAAAACAAAGCACCACAAAAGCACCACTAAAAAGCCTCAAATGGCAACTAGAAAAGTAACTAGGTGTCCTGGTTTCAGCTGGGATAAAGTTAATTTTCCTCCTAGTAGTTGGTATGGTGCTGTGTTTTGGATTTAGGATGAGAATAATGCTGATCACACACTGATGTTTTAGCTGTTGCAGAGCAGTGCTTACACTAAGGCAAGGACTTTTCAGCTTCTCGTGCTGCCTTGCCAGCGAGGAGGCTGGGGGTGCACAGAAAGCTGGGAGGGGACAGAACCAGGACAGCTGACCCAAACTGGCCAAAGGGATATTCCATACCATATGACGTCATGCTGAACAATTAATATGGGGTGGCTGGCCAGGGTGGGGGAACCGCTGCTCGAGGATGGGCTGGGCATCAGTCAGAGACTGGTGAGCAATTGCATTGTGCATCACTTGTTTTGTACATTCTATTATTAGTAACATCATCATTATTATTATTTCCTTTCCTTTTCTGTCCTATTAAACTGTCTATCTCAACCCACAAGGTTTTACTTTTCTTCCTCCCCATTCTCTCCCCTATCCCACTGGGAGGGGTGTGGGGGTGAATGGCTGTGAGGCGCTTAGCTGCCTGCCAGGTTAAACCACAACACTAGGTTAGTCACCCATTGAACTTGGATTAAAATCTTTGAGCTTGTTTTCCAGGCTCAAGTTACTTGATCATAAGCCATTACCATCCTAATACTCTTTAAACTCTGTAGAAGAAAAATCTCAGAAAAGCAGCTGATAAAAGTCAAAAGGTGTTTTCCTCTGCCAATGCTTAAGTTTCTACACATGTATTAGAAAATGAATGCTTTTCCCTACAGCTCCTAAAATGCTGGAATGACCAACTTAGTGAAATTAATTCTGGGGTAACAGTTGGGAGAGTTGAAAAAACAAAGATTACATAAAAAAATCTTCCAGAATGATTACCACACAAGTCTGAAAACATCAAAACCACATCTCTTTTTTTCTTATTTTTTTTTCCCCAAAGAAAAAAAAAGTACAAATTACCTGAGTGATTCCTGTCAGACCAATACAGAATTTTGAAAGTTTGGGATTAATCTCTGGCTTCACATATTGCTGAAATGTATCTTCCTGTGACAAGAGAATCAAACAGTCAGCAGCAGCATGCTATGTAGCCTGCAATGCAACTTCTTTGGCTTGTTCATAGCTAAAAAGGCAATAGCAGCTACTTGTCCTGCTGAGGCAAAAAGGACTGGGTTCCTCCCCAGCCAATGTGAGCATCCTGACTGGCCATCGTGAGATTCCCAGTGGGATGGACGGATGGCTTTTCACCTGGAACACATCCATCCTCTCAGCCAGTACGCACCACTGAGCAGGGATGTGGATGCAAGAAGTGAAGAGGGCAGACTTCAATAGTGGGGAGGATTTGGGAAAAGGAGAGCATGAATAAGGAAAAAAGAAATGAGAGGCATGAATTTTTTTTTTTTTTTAAGTGATGTCTCTAAAGGCCCACCTGTAAGTCAAGGTGTGCAACCAGCCACATAGCTCAGAGGCTGCATGAAAGTCAGCTACCTCTCGATGCAAGCCCATCACAGAGAAACACAATGACCTCACTTTGGGAAACTCAGCAGTACAACAGTGAAGACTACATGCAAGTTCCACGGACAACGGAAGCCCCCAAACCCTATTGTTATATAAAACCTTTTGGGCAGAGGAAAAAAAAAAAAAAAAACATCAAGCTGTTTCCTACTACTTTACAGGTAGTAAAACATTCTTGATAATCTGCACAATCCTCTTTGTGCAGTTAGAGGCATACATGCAGCTACAATCTCATGTAGCATCACAGTGATTACTGGAAATCCTCCTCCTCTTAAAACTTGTGGTTAAATGCACGATTAGTCAGAGGAATCTGCAATTTCTCCATTTCACTGAGTCACAGAGTTTCAGTTAGATAGCAGGTAGGTTTTTCCTAAAAGAAAGATGTACAGGAATAGAGCACGTATGAGGCTGCAAAATCTCTACAGAACATTTTTAAAACCAGGTTAGGCAGCTGTCAATCTGTACGGTACATTGTGGAAATAGTCTAACCTGCTGAGAAGCTGAGCTCACTGAACCCCACTTTCTAGAATTCTGCATTAGTCTCCTCATTGCCAAAGAGGGGACCACACATAGTTCTAATTCTTGTTTATGATGAATCCCCAGAGTCTGAGAAATAGCTTTGTGGATCTTAAAGCAAGGAAAGGAGGAGGAGGAGAGGGGAAGAAAAAAAAAAGTTCCCTCATATCAGTATAGTGAACAGTAGAGGCACGATCTATTCCGGCTTCTTTCAGAAAAGGAAGTTAGCTTTGTTTGTGTGTAAGAGGCACAGAGAATAGGTCTTTAAGAAAAAAAACTGTTACTTTCAGTGAAGTTCAACATCTACCTAAAAGCTAATCTAGACTTTCTGAAGCAAAGAAGTTACAAGAAAGAACAGCATACTGACTCAGTAATTAGATCACTTACTATTTCCAGGGTATGTGTGTTTAATAAGACAACAGGAAACTCAATTATTTCATGTATGAATTCAGGTGGGTTTCCTTCTTCACATGTTGCTTCAAAGTCAACAACACAGATATAGTCATAGTAGCTGTCTGAATTAATAGGTTCCTTCTGCATCAGTTTCTGTTTCTTGTAATAGTTCTTCAGTCTCTTCTTCAGCACATCTTTCACTCCTCTAAAGAGATAAACGAAAGTAACTAAGATTACACTTTTGTTTATTCAATTATTTCACTCTAGTAGAACTGAAGCTATATTCAACATTCAAAAGCTTATGATCTATAACCTGATTTGAAGCACCAGCACCTATGAAGTCTGAATTCAACTTCATCATACAGTTAATGCTCCATTATCTGGCATAATGCAAAGGCTGTAATACCCCAGACAACTAACACACCTAGATAATATCAGTATTTTAAGAGAGGCTCAGAAGCCCAGTGCGGAGACACGCAACAGCTCTGCAGTCACCTCCACTTCAGCAAGCCTCTCTAGCCCCTGCTTTTGCACAGCCCAAATCTTTAAAAATTACGCAAAGATGACCTCTGGCCCTGGAAACAGTACTGCTTCGCCCATCTTCCCCTTGGTCCCCTGCCTGAAGCAACTGGCACTTTAGGCATTTCTGCATCAGTGGCACAGTTAATTCAGAATCCAGCTAAAACGCCCACATTTAAAATTTGTATCAGTTTAAATTTTAAAATTGAGCTTGATTGACTTGATTAAAATACAGTACTCTAGACTTCAGTTGTCAGAAAGACTTGGCTGGCTTCAGTTTTGTGACTAACATTCACTGTGGCAAATGAATAAAGTTACTTACTGCTGCTTTTTAATACAGACATTTAATACACAAGTGCAGGTGCCAGAATTGCTACATACCAAACCACAGCTGAACAAACAAGGTCAATTTACTATTGGAAGGAAGTTATTTTTGAAATCATACATTGTAAATGAAATCACAGAAGCAGCAGTGTAATTTTAAATCAGAGTAACTGCTGAGTAGCTGTACAAGTCCTGACTGTTTCACCATAAATTTTATCACATCATGGTAAAAGTTTTTCCTCCTGAGAACCAAAATTCATTTAATCAAAAGGCGAAATTAAAAAAATCATGCAGCCAGAACATCAGCAGCCAGATGGGGTGGAGATGGCAGGCTGCACTTCCCATGCACACGTTCCTCCCCTTTTCATCTTCTCGAGAAAGCTAGACTTCTCCCTTCAGCCTCATTCCATCTCATCCTTTGTATTCCTCCTTCCTCCAGAGCATTCTAGCCCTAACTTCTGCCATTGCTAACTCCCCAACACCACCATCACTGCTCCCTTATTACTGTTGCCAACAGAAACAACACACTTTGTTTTTCCCAGCTGACTTTCTTCTCATTTCCTATAGAGCAGGAACCATTCTCTGTAAGCCTAGCCCTTTCCTCTGCCTCCTCCTCCATGAGCACAAACCCAGTTTATGATACATTCACCTATTCCCAGTATTCTGTCACACCTATTCAGTTTAGCAAACACCTCACCTAAAGTTACCTGTCCTCTGCATTGATGAAATTCCCAGCCCTACCACCACAGAGATTCTAGCCAATATCATAGCTGTAGTAAGTAAATAAAATTAGGTGTGTTTCGAAGTGGGTTTCTTACCACTCAAGGTTTGCAACACCGTCTGAGAACTCTTGCTGTTCTCCAGACTTACCTTTCCCCCTTGTACAAACGTGGTGAGAAGTAACCTACAGTTACATATTCTTTCATTTGTTTGCATTATCAGTTGAGACAGCACACATTTCTGAAACTATGTTAAACAGTATCACATCCTCTAATCCTACAACAAAAGCTCCATCAACACCACACGTAAAGCAACTAGCGTTTGATGGCATGTCTCCTTTTCACTCTGCGGTGGGTGTTGAAACCTTAAAATAATCATCCCCTACAGCTCTACTGTGCTCTAAGATAAATCAAAAGGTCTGCAACTCAGCCTAACCTGGTTTCAAGTTTGAACTCCGCAAGTTTACTTCTAAGCTCATCTCTGGTCATTCTGTTGATGTAGCCATTGGTTATGGCAATTTCTTTGTAAACTGGATCACTGAAGTCATTTTGATTGGAAGTTGAGTTTTTCCCATTAGTTTCTTGATCACTGATCCTGCAGTGCTGCTTATCCTAAAAGAAAAAAAAAGTCTGAAAGTCAAAATGGAAGTTAGATCATAAAAATTTATGCATAGTTTTGGTACCTAAACACATTAAAACATCACACCGTTTCACTCATGATTAAACTGAGTGAACTAGCTTACAGACAGGTATGAAAATTCAATATTGAAGTCTGCTTTATAACATCATTTTCTTGCACACTTTCACAAAAACAAAACAAAACAACAAACAAACAAAAAAAAAAACAGAAGAAAGGGATGCAAGTATGTGTATGAAGTCATGCCAAACAGTAGATCTAATAGACAAAGCCAGAACTGGCACCCTAATTTCAACAGAAAAGCTCAGTTCTCTGGTACGAGCTATCAAAATCTTAACCAACACGGGAGACTTCTCTCGGCATCTTAATTAACCAGTATCCACGCTAATTGATTCCGAAAAGTAGTCAAGCGTGGAACATTGCGTAAAATAAACAACGCAATAAATTAAGAGAAAACTAAAGGCGCTCTGAATCTGCTGCGCCGCCCGCAGCCCGGCAGGGACGCACACAAGGCGCACGGACCGCCGGCACC
>VXAA01002714.1:438089-677229 GCA_013399115.1 Anseranas semipalmata | reverse complement strand
TCCTGCACCTGGGTCAGGGTGATCCCAAGCACAAATACAGGCTGGGCAGCGAGTGGATAGAGAGCAGCTCTGAGGAGAAGGACCTGGGGGTGTTGGTCGATGAGAAGCTCAGCATGAGCTGGCAATGTGCACTTGCAGCCCAGAAAGCCAACCGTATCTGGGCTGCATCAAAAGAAGCGTGGCCAGCAGGTTGAGGGAGGTGATTCTCCCTCTCTGCTGTTGTGAGACCCCACTTGGAGCGCTACATTCAGCTCTGGGACCCCCAGCACAAGAAGGACATGGACCTGTTGGAGTCCAGAGGAAGTCACAAGGATGCTCAGAGGGCTGGAGCACCTCTCCTATGAAGAGAGGCTGAGGGAGTTGGGGTTGTTCAGCCTGGGGAAGAGAAGGCCCCGGGGAGACCTTACAGCGGCCTTCCAGTACCTAAAGGGGGCTACAGAAAAGCTGGGGAGGGACTCTTTGTCAGGGGGTGCAGTGACAGGACAAGGGGAAATGGCTTTAAACTGAAGAGGAGAGATTTAGATTAGACATTGGGAAGAAATTCTTCCCCATGAGGGAGGTGAGGCCCTGGCACAGGCTGCCCAGAGAAGCTGTGGGTGCCCCATCCCTGGCAGTGCCCAAGGCCAGGCTGGATGGGGCTTTGGGCACCTGGTGGGAGGTGTCCCTGCCCATGGCAGGGGGCTGGAACTAGATGGACTTTGAGGTCCCTTCCAACCCAACCCATTCTGTGATTCTATGGTTCTATATTTACAGATCCAATAGCACCATATGACCATATAGTCTTCAAAGGAAAAGAAGGTTTTTATTCTTCACTAATCTTTTTCTCTGGTGTCGTATCAACCTGCTACATTCTCTGCACAAAATTGCTATTTACCACTGCCTTCGTCTTCCTCTCGTCAGGCTTTATTCATCATCAGCTCTCTAAAAGCATAAGGCTTGCAGAAGAACACTCAGTATGACTGCAGCTAGTTTTTGATGGTGAACAACTGAACAAGAAGGAAGGTGATCAGTGAAAGAAATGCTTAGTGCTGTCTTCTGAAATATATATATATATATTTTTTTTTTGCTTGAGGAGGTACAGTGTCTTGGGTGTCCGAGTTTAAAAACAGCTCTGAGTGGTTTGTAGTCAAGATTGGTTTATGCTGTTGTTCTACACCCACGGAAGTGGGGAATTGCTGTTTTAGGGTCTGATCCAAACCCAGCAAACTCTGTAGGAGCCTTTCTGATCTCAACAGGCTTTGGTCCTGGCTCCTAATTAGTGCACAGTCTCTTTTTTTCCCTAGTGGTAGCTAGCTACAGTTGCAGCTACGTTGGCTTAAGAATTGAGGTAACGTTACAATATGAGATGCCCAAGGAGAGTTGATTTTTAGTGGCTGATTTCTAGATTTGAATAAAACAGTCCAATTTACGGTGCTGCAGAAATCTGTTTTCCTGACTCACAGCAGCCCTGGCGCATGTTGCGACGTGGTCCTGCCCCAGCGTTCTTGCATCGGTGACGTGTTCAGACTGGGTCTTCGTTTCTGTAGCACTGAGGAGCAAGAGGAGATTTTCCTTTTAGCTTTTGCATTACTCAAGTGGCCAGAATAGCTCTCAAGTTTGACAACGTGGATACCGTAGCAGTAGGAATTGGTGCCTAATACCATGCTTTTTCAAATTTCACTGCCAGCATAGAGTTTTGCAGGGTATGGGGTTATGAACACAATGCAGTTTCTATTGCAAAAGGCAAAATTTGCCATATTTCCTGCACAGCCTTCATCAGCAACAGCTGCAGTCCTTTCAGTTATCACTGCGGTGAGGCAGTATAAGATACGAGCTGCCAAAAAGCACAAATGTAAGCACTCGTGAGCTATCATACGGCTTGAATTGCATGGCTCGATCTCCACTCTCTAGGGTTAAATTCATTTGCAGTACTCTAGGTCTGTTTTCGCCTTTGTGAGGGCAGTTGTCAGTAATTTGGGAGCTCAGGCAGAGAGAAGGAGACACAGATCATATCAGCTGCTCAGAAGTGAGGGCTGAACCCTAACTTGTGGTTAGGATTTTAATTTATAGCTTTACAGGTATTTCCTGAGAGCAAGCACATTCTTATCTTAATAGCTGGGACTTGGATAAAGTCAGTAAGATGACATTTGAGAAGACTGTTTCAAAGTCATTCCTTAGAGCAGAGTAGCACAGGCTGGTTGTGCCTGTTTTAGCCCACTGGAAACGAGGGGAATTGATTGGGAAAACACTGAATAAACCAACCATGTAATGGAATACAATTTAATTCCTTTCAAGCTTTCGGCAGCCCTCAGATGGCAAATGGAGGGGCACAAATCCAGACTGGAGTTTATAAACTCAGCCTCGTGTTTGATGTGAAATGTGGTGAATGCTGCATATGCTGCGTAAAGAGCTTGTGTTTTTACTGCTGGAATGCTTTTGCTTTGAGTGGCATTTCCTTTACCCTCAAAATGAGTGCATGGAAAGTTGAGGTAAGATAATACACACGAGTTCAAATAGAGCACATCACAATAACATGCTGATGGCACTTGGACAAGTTTCTATTAGTATTATCTTATTTAAAATAACTTCTAATTGTTCTTGTGTTTAGAACAATAGGTCTTGCAAGGCTCCCCATAATAAAGGGTAAAGTGCAAGTAATTTTACTCCGGGCTTTTTTGGAAGCTCTTTCAGTTTCTGAGAAAAGCAGGGATAAGATGCATGCATGGAAAATCTCAAAGCAAAATCACTGTTGCAGGAAGCAGATCTAGTGGCTTTCCAGAAGAATATAGATTGCAGTGCTGGCAGCGATAGGGATCCATCTAGACAATACTAAAACTTCCAGGCTAGCAGCAATATGCCTCCAGAAAGAGGGAAGAGAACAGAACAGCACATCTGGAAGAAGCTGGACCCTAATGGTAGGCGGTCGGTGGTACAAATGTAGGATTTTAGCCCTGCAATTTCAGTGAAACCTTCTGTTCTTTAATGTGACCCTTCAATTATTGATGTTTGGTGTTTTAGTGCGTACTAAGTTCCTGTCCTTGGAAGCCTCTAATCTAAGGAAGCTGGAAGCTTTCTGTTTGTTGTTATTCTGAGTGATAATTTCAGTGGCGTTTCTCAATATTGGGAGATCGGTGAGAAGGGCCTCGCTGCACTGCAGCTGCGATGCAGGGGGAAGCTTGGCCCTCTTCTCACTTGGATTATATTGCTTCTGAATCTGAATCTTCTAAATCTGAAAAAGGCACCTTTTGTAGCAGTTGATTTCTCGGTCAGGGTAGCATCCTTGGTGTAACTCCATGGCTCCTCTGGATAAAAGTCTTCGACAGTTGCAGTTCACTTGCAGCTCAGCTGCTGACAGTTTTTTCAAACCAAAATAATGTTCTGTTGTTATGTAAAATAACCCTTGGATTTCAGACTTACCCTCCAAGCCTGTCACCAGTCTCAAAAATAGCATTGAAGATCCTGATTGCTTGCCCTATTAAAAAAAAAAAGGGGGGGGGGGGTAAACTGATTTTTAACCCACACACCTTTCAGCCTNNNNGGGTAAACTGAGTTATAGACCTACAACTGGTCAGTCTCTATAATTCTGCAAGATCTAAACAATGTTGTTTAGAGCAAATTGGGAGGAAATATTTTAGTTTGTGTTTAGTTCTCCTGTCACCTGACTGACTTTATTTTTTTTCAAAGGAAAGTCTCTTGAGTGGCTTGGTTGCCAAATCTTTTGTAATGCCTTTTTTTTTTTTTGAACAAACATATGATATCCTATTGCTGTCCCTGCACGCTGCTGCTGCTGTTTACAGATCTTGTTTTCCATAGCAGTCTTAATTGTGTAAAATATCGGTGTCATAGTTTTCATGTAGAAGAATGATTCGTGATTTTCATGTAAAAGAAGGAATTACCAGTGAATGCACAGTGCATCTTTGAGCATCCTTCAGCTTGTGAAAAACTTTTCAAGGGGGGGACGCTGTGCGGGGTGAGAATAGGTGTCTGCAAGGGGTGGTGGTCAGACTAGCGATCGGCATGATAACTAGTCAGAACCTGTCCAAGTTTCTGTTGAAGCACTGAGCATCGCAGAGATGGAGGATTACCAAGCAAAGCATATTTTGGTAATAGAACATCCAAAATAAGAGGCTGATACCTCCAGTCAGCAGGATCCAGTTATGACAGCCAACTGTTATAAACTCCAGGGACTTTCTATGCGCCTGACTTTTCTTTTGTTCAGAAACCCCTTCATTGCTGTAAATATTAGCCAGGTGCTAATTGAAGCCCGGTTACTTGTTATGTACGTATACAAATGTAAATAAAGCAATTCTGTCAAAGGCAGGTTTGTGCAGCAGCAGGTCTGCCAGGAGAGCGAGGGCGTATTTAATGTGTCCAGTGGGCTGTAATGGAAAGTGGAATTTTCCTCTCTACCGGCCAGCGCTGAAGGCTCTGCTCTCTGAAATAATTGAATGGGCGACTACAGAGTATTCATGTGGCAGCACTCTTTGCTAACTGTTGGTCATTCTTCATTCATTAGGAAACTCCTCATGCATAACTTATGGTCTGCTACTTAATAGATGGCTGGGAATATGAGAGGAAAGGGGGGACAGCCCTGCAGTTTGCTCAGGATGTGTTCTTAATAAAGTCTCTTTTGTTTTCTTTTCAGACTTCGGCGTTAGTGCTTTTTTGGCCACTGGTGGTGACATTACCAGAAATAAAGTCAGGAAAACCTTTGTGGGCACACCTTGCTGGATGGCACCAGAAGTTATGGAACAGGTGAACTGTTTTTCCCAGCATCCTCTTAGCTGATCTGCACCTGGAATTCCCTGTTGTCAACAATGGCCATGTTAACTACAGCCTAAGATGATAATTTTGCAGCCTGTAAGGCTTTCTTAAAACCACAGAATTGTCTTAGATATGGCTGCTGCTGTCAGGCTTGTACTGTGGAGTATTCAGTGTTCAGTAGCTTCTTGCCCTGTCGCTTCTCTCCAGGCTTGTACCCAAGGTAAGTATGAGACAGCTTAGCTGTTGCATAAAGAAGATTAACCTGCCCCTCCCTCATGCCTAAACGTGAGGTAGAATATAAATAGTTTCACACGTGGTAAATATGCACATACACAGTTAGGTAACACGCTTTTCTGCATTTGCAAATATGAAAATTTGAGACAGCTAACGGCAACGTATCTGAGTGGGGAGTTATCACAGTAAAATAATGTGCGGTTGACTTTGAGGATTTTAGTTTCTCTTGGCTTGTGAGTGTCCAGACTGTAAATATTGAGGAATGCCTGCCTCTCCCCCTTCCTCTTCTGCTCTTTTGGCTAGCTTAGATGTCATACTTCCTGTTGGGTGGAGATATGTCCCTTTTTGTCCTCTACTACTTCTAGACTAAACTACAGGGGTAAGCTTTGTCTGCGTGACTACTGATGAAGGCCACCTGAAAACTTTGCTTAATGTAAAACACTGCTGCCCATTTCTGAGCAAAATCAACGAGCAAAGTCCCAACAAGACATTTTGTAGTAGCTGTTTATTGCATTGATGCTCAGTGCCATAAACATTCTGAGAACTATCCCTCGTAGTCTTAAAAAGTTTGACAGAGAGCCGGACTCAGGGTTTCATTTTTGACATGTGCACCAAGCAAAAATACAACCGAATCTAAATGTTTATCCAAAATATTTTCATTACAAAGATTCTTGAAAGAAAAAAAGGGAAAAATATTGTTTTCTTAAAGTAAACGTGGCTTGTTACTTTTTTCTTATTATTTGCAATAAAATATTTTAGGAGAATTTGAATAAGACCCCCACATATGTATGATTTAGAATGAAAAGTAGCTAAAACAGTGGGAGAACTTCTGGGTTTTCTTGTTGCATTGATTTTAAGAGGAAAAAAAAAAAAAAGAATAAATAAAAATAGCACATTTGGTATTTCCAAAACCGGATCAGTTGCCCCTGCTTTTCTGTCTTTTGTGTCAGTGCTGCTTCAGGCTTCTGGTGGTTGGGGGTGGCTGCAATTGGCAGGGTCATGGGGTGTGCGTGTGAAGTCTAAGGATGGTGCTGAAAAGGAGAAAAAAGGTTTTTTTTAGTGACAAAGGGGATGTTTTGGATGGAGCAGATGTTTTCCAAAGAGGTGTTTTTTCTAGGGAGTCCAGCACTTCTTTGGAGGGTGCACATCTAACTTCTTGCAAGTACCAGACGGTAAGGAGGCATTTTGGATGCTGATGTGCAGTCCTTCAGTGTCCATTTATATCATCCTGCTGCCTTCCAGCAGGTGTCACTCTGAGCCATTATATCCAACCAGGGGAAGAGAAAGGGGTAGCTGTAGGTTAGCCTTCGATCTGTAGATTTTCTCGATTCCATCTGTTTTATTTCAACATCATTAGGGTCCTTTAGCACATTAATACGTGATAGCCTGGCATTGTCTTGTAATGTTCGCTTGCTGGATTTATGGCCAAAAAAAAGTTGATGAAGAAAAATAGATGTTGATGTGAACTAACTGCGGGGTGGTGACTAATATGTATTGGATAGATGTCAAGATGAACTGCTATAGACAGTTTTGGGCTTCATAGCTTTCATTTGGAAGCAGGATTATATGATACAATGAAAAATACTAATCAGTTGAAATGGGGGAGTTGTACAGTGGATAAATCTGAGATTAACTAAAAGATAAAGCCAAGAAACGTGCCAAGGTCGTTCTCAAAACCTAAAAATGGTGTAAGGAAACGTCAGTTTGTAAAACTTACAGTATATTTCCTCTGTACTGTCTTCTTATAAATTATATAAGATCTCTATGCATGTTCAGTTTAATTATTTGAAATCCATTCATAACAATGGCTTCCATAAACTCTGGTGTTTCTGGAAGCCTTTCGGGCTTTTGAGGCTCGTGAAGATGATGCCTGTAGAGTTGAAGAAATTAGTACAAGATATAAACTTCTGTTGCTATAACAAACTTCAATTCAATTATCATATCATATATGAAAAATAATGGAGGAGGGGATTTTTTGTTTTGTTTTTCTCAAAATTCCAGATCATCTTAAAGGCAGTTTGGGAAATATTTCTGGCGTCACCACAATGGGCGTCTTTTTAAAGCTTGTTAGTGTAGCTGAATACAATAAGCCTATTAGCTTTGCTCTGATTCATTATTCATTTTTCCATAGTCTAGCAAGAAGAAATACAAACCATACTAAGCAGCCAAAACACTGTGATTTTTGTAGCTCTTCTTGGAGTTAGTACATAATGTCTCCCCCTGCAGTGGAGAAAGCAAGTGCCAAAATATTACCTAATGATAATGAGGAAGTAACCACTTTGGCATATGCAATATTTTTTCCTGTGCATGAGGGGAAGTAAATGCTATAAATTTTCCTGAACAAGCCTGTGTTTAATGTCAAGTGCAGAAGCTACTATTAATTAGTGGAGGGAAATACTAGTCTGCAGACAGCAATGAGGGGCTTTTTGCTGAGCTGCTGTGTACTTCCCAGCGCCGAAGTTTCAGGGTTGAGCATGTTTGTAGTCAGATCGATTAAGCGGTTGACTAAAAGTGTAGTGAGGCATATGTCCCAAGGGGATAACAGTCCATCTATTAACTATGAGACTTTCATTATACTGTTTAATGACTTTGTGTTTTTGTGTAGAAGTCAGAGCCTGGGTTAACCCAGTGTCCCTTTATGTTCCACACATGGAGAAGCCTACGATAGAGCAGTCCTAGTTGCACAGCCCAAGGCCATAATTTTCATCAGACCATGGCTTCTTATACCTTCAAAGAGGTGTATTAGGATTTGGGGGAGAGGAGGGAGAACATTTTTTTCCATCTGTTTAGCACTATAGTGTTGGTGTTTCCAAATTCCTGATGAGAAATGAGGGGAAAGTCAGGAAAGGGTGAAAGGATGTATAACATCCTAAAGAAAGGGATTGTGCTGTAGGACAACAAGAGGCACAGATGCTAATGTTCTGTAATATCTTTCAGGTCAGAGGATACGATTTCAAGGCAGACATCTGGAGCTTTGGGATCACTGCTATCGAACTGGCTACAGGGGCAGCTCCCTACCATAAATACCCACCAATGAAGGTGAGCAGGTCTTCAGAAACTCGTGCTAGACAAAGGATCTGTGTGTTCTGTGGGTGTTCCAAAGAATTTGGCCAGGCTGCTTGTTGAAGAGTTTGTCCTCTCTACTTGTATTTGCGGATCATGATGTTCTTAGATTTTGTTGAAGTCACCTTTTAAAAATACGCCACTTAATCGGCGTTGTCTGAAACCGTACACAGTTCTTATTTAGATCCTGAGACTTGCCAGGGTCGCCATTCTTGAGGAAAGTGCTGTGTGGCTCAGTCTTGGAGCCTCTGTAGGCAGCAGATGTTACGACTGTAAATGGTTCAGAAAATATTATCTGGCATCCACTGACACTGGGACAGGAAGCTATTCCTTTTGCATTGATGATCCTTCTTGAAACCTCTCAGAAATCCTGTTACTAGTTTTCCCAAAAGAATTTCTTGCATTAACACCAACACAGTCCTGTTAATCACTCAGTGAGGTCAGGCATTTCTGGAAAGTACCACATCAGTATGAAATAGAAAGGGATCAGCAACATTAATACTTTATTGAAGTTGAGGTGGAGGAAACTTGCTTAAACACTGACACTTCAAAAATCTTTTTGAATGTCTTGAACTTTGGATTGCCTTAGGTTGGATAACTTTCCCCAGTTTCCTGATTGTTGAAACAGGAGCTGCTTCTAACATTTTCTTTTTTCAGGGAGTTTGTATCTTAAGGTTAGCAGGGTTGACCTCATTAGTTGAGGTTTGGAGCATCCTGCCCTTCATCTGAGCTTTGAGATCTTCCTTAGCCCCTCTGTGAGATCTGATGGGGGCCCTGTCTTGGTCACAAAACTTTGAGCCCCATCTGCGTTTCCCACCCTCATGAAGGCCACTTTGCTTCTACTCCTGGGAGGCATACTCCCTCAAATTGAACAGGAAGGGGGTGGAGAGCCCTTTCAGTAACCCATAGCTAATGGATAGACTGGTTACCTGAGATATGAGGCCTATGCGTGCTAAATACCTCAATTTTAAGCATATCATGTAGCAAGTTTTCCTTTTCTGAGTCCTTTAATTGCTGGAGTGCTATGCAAGGTAGGTGTCACCTCTTCAAGAGCTGGGTGCATTCCCTCCCACCTCTTAATTACAATAGCATTTTGGGAGCCCAGTGGCTCCTAACTCATGAGCGCAGGGGCATCCATGTATTGCTTTAAATGCCAGAACTTTGCACTGGTTTAATTCTTGTGGAACAGTATTAATTTCAAGATTTGCATCAGCTCTGTGCAGAGACTGTTGAATGGCTGAGTAGTTTAGAAATACCATTCAAGTTCATCCCACGTCAGTGATTGTGGCAGAGCAGTGAGGAGCTCAGGGAAGTGTTTTGCTGATTTAGCTGTTGCTGTTTTCATTGATATTTCCGTGTGTGCTCTCATTACTAGTAGCATTTTGCAGTAGCTTATGCAAGCTGTACTTCTATATATTGTTTTCAGTGCATGGGTTGCAGCTTTGAATACAAAGATCACCTATTTAGCATCATGTTGTCATGGGACAGGTAGTTATTAATCTCCAATTATTACATATAGGTTTCAGCCACGCAGCCTGCAAGAGGACCTTTGTTTTATGTATTGAATGTGATTGTATTTCACTGCAGATTAATTTCGTTGCGCAGCAAAATGACCCATGCGTTAAGTGACCCTCCAAGGAGAGAGGAAAAAACAGGGAATTCTTTGTAGACTGTATAATTTCAGCCAGATTGATGGGCTTCTGCTGCCCTAAGCAATGTAGCTCTTGAAAGCTTTTTAAATGTGCTATTTGCTGCTTCCTTTTCTAAAAATAGATATCCATCTCTATGTAGGTGACAAGTGAAAATGGAAATGAGTAATTTTCTTGCTTTTCTTCAGAATATCTGAGTGATGTGAAGGAAATAATCAGTTTGGCTTGATGGGTACTTGTGTGAGAAATGTCTTCACCCGTCGTCGCAGTGGTACATGGAAGTGAGCACTCGTATTGTTTTATGTTACCCTTCTGCTTTTACAGAAATTTTACAGATTTTTTTTGCACTAATTTCATTGCTGAATGCAAGATACCTGCAGGGAAATCTAAACAGGGTCTTTGAATCAAATATCTTGCACGACTACTCATCTGAAATGAGGAAGGCTGGTAGAAGTTCTGCTGTGCTTATGCCTTTCATCACGCCAGACTTTCCTGAAAGCTCATTGTGACCTTGTGTTTGGCCTGCAGACTGCACTGTGGGCTAGGAAATGTAAGAGAAAGCAGTAGCGTGGACTGTTGGGTATAAATTAGCCTGGCTTCTCAAGGAACAGAGGTGGAGGTAACTCTTTCTAGGTCCCGTTGTACGAGTTTTGAAACTCAGTGACAGTCAGAATTTGCAGAGGTGTAAAGGTTTGAAAATAATTGTTACCTCAGTGGCTGTAGGAAGCAGAGGGAAGAGGAGAGACCCTGTAGTTGCCTTGAGGAAAAGGTAGTGAGGTGAGTTCTTGCTGTCTGGTGAACAGGAGGAGACAGCTGAAACTGTAAGAAGAAAAAATTCTTCTAAGTTCAGGCTTCCTCGGAGAGCTGCTGTAATGAAACAGTCCTTGTTGATTCAGATGCTTGGTGAAAATGCTGGTTTAAAATGTTGTGTTCCGAAGCTCTGTCTCTAATGAAGGCCAAGAAAAATCTCATTGCCAATAGACATAATTCTTCCAGGTTTTAATGTTGACGCTACAAAATGATCCTCCGTCTTTGGAAACCGGTGTGCAAGATAAAGAGATGCTGAAGAAGTATGGGAAGTCTTTTAGGAAGATGATTTCATCGTGCCTACAAAAAGACCCTGAAAAAAGGTGAGAACTGGTAACACCAAGGTAAACTAAAAAAAATCACACCTCAAAATTCAATGTATTTCATTATTTTAAAGCTGGTACGCTCTCTGCCTCTCCAGCCTTTCGGTCACAGTGAACACAGCAATCGTGCTGTGTAGCAGCAAATTCTTTTGGCTGTCCTTATTTTTAAGGATAAATGTCCGCCGTCATGCTTGGCCAGGGCATGCATCTTTCATTTGGGTTAATGAGTGCATCCCTGTCCCCTGCTTGCATAGGACCATTCTCCCCCTTGCCACCTCCAGCAGGTGACTGCAGTTTGTGTTTTGTTTCTAGTCAAAACTGCTCTGTGTTTATAAATCAGAAATTACATGTTGGGCAACGTGTGTTTACTTGCAAAGCTTCATAAGTAAACTTTTAAAAAATTACCAGCGCAAAGAAGGCTTTCAGTGTAGTTTTGACTTGATTAGTTATATTTGTTTTGGGGGGAAAACTCAAGAAAATCACTGCAAATTTTACGCAGCGTGTTTTCATCAATACAGATTGCTTAAGTGACCTGATGACACTTCCAGTCTTGCTTGTAACAGTACTTGACTACTGAGTGGTGGTAGAAATACCACCGAGGGCGTGGTGCATGTGCTGCGGTTCCCAGGATAGCATTATGTTGTTATGTTATGGCAGCATCTGGAGCTGTGTGAAGGTCCAGCTGTCTATGGTACTGTTTAAAACCCACAGCCCATCACACAGGAGAGCTCAGACGTTGCTGTGGAGAACAGTCATAACGTTTGCCAGTCTCAACGACACTGGTTAAAGGAGTGTTCGTCCTGCATTAAGAATAGTATTCCTTAAAATGCAAAGCTAAAAAATTAGGCATTTCCACAGATCAATTTTTATGTTTATACCACTTAATTTTCTTTTTTCCTCAGTAAGCAAACTAATTCTGGAAAGGGAAAAGTCTCTTCATAAATTACAAATAATGAAGACATTTTTCAGTTCCCTCCTGTGATGGATCCTGGAACAAAGGCTTCTTACACATCATGAGATGGGGTCTCTCTCTTCTAACAAGCTTTACATTTGAAATGCTTAATGAATCCAGTGGAGTGCTTGATAAATGCTGATAGCAGTTTTTTTTTTCCCCAGCTTGATATTTTTCTTTCTCATCTTTCAAGCACGTCCTATCCCTGCAGGTTCGAATGTGTGCTGATCAAAATTAAACGTAATCACTTTGAATTGTGGCATCCCCCTTCCCTCTTCTCAAGCACCATTAACAGCTACTGTAATCATCTTTACTAGGGGAGCAGGAGGTCTGCCCATAAGGAGCAACTTGCAGAATCAGATATATTTAAGCAGATAAACAGGTTGTTAAAGAGTTAGTGAATTGCTTTGAAATTATTTTTGCTCCCTTATAGCCAGGGCTCCCTTGCTATAAGATGAGTGACTTTGTTAGCATAGTCTGAAATAAAGCCTGTGGTGAATGTGCTTTTTAAGTCACGAATCATACTCTTTAAGCACAGTTTGCAGTGTGGGAAGTGTTGTGAGCTGGTACTTTCTCAGGTAGGTCTGAGTCTTCAGGAAACTCCTTCTAAACTGACCAAGGGATGTCTTTTACTTTACTACTTAAAGGGGAAAATAATTTGGACTTGCTGTAAGACAAAGGTTGTTTGTCCTGCTTGTGTTGAATAGAACTAATTGCACATATATAATCAAACGTCTCTGAAATAGCTCTGTTACCTGCACATGGCAAGTACTGCACTCCTGCTGTAGGTGATGATCCTGGGTCTCAATTCTCAGCAAATTGCTTCTGTGATCTATCAACCAGGCTCTGTGAGATTCAAATTCAGCATCAGAATTGGAACATTTTCTGCCAAGTTAAATCACAATAGGCTTTGATCAGAATACACTGCTGTTTAAAAGGCTGGTGGTGTAAAAGTTACTTTGAATACGTTGGCTGACTTTTAGGGCAGTTGTGCAGGAGAAGCCGATACCCTTATGAGTTGTCATATTATAACAAGCTGCAGCAACCTGGAAGACTCTTGCATTGCAAGGGAACATTTATAATGTTTTTTCCTATATCTGTTTTTATTGACAGACCAACAGCAGCAGAACTTTTAAGACACAAATTTTTCACGAAAGCAAAGGTAAGAAAACACTTCTTAAAGTGATCTGTGCAGAGGCAGCAGAGAGGAGTTGTCAGAAGTACGATAGGTATGGTGAAAGCTTTATTGGCATGAATGTGCACCGTTTCACTTAGGGCCAGCATAGCTGAATGAGTTGAATGGGTCATTGTAAACGGACAGAATGAAACCTCTCTTCTGTACCTCCTCGTGTATGCCACTATTAGGAGAAATTATGTAGAAATTCTTGAGCATTTAAATGTCTTTCAGTGGGTTTGGGGTTTTTTCTTCCCTTGTAATGGTGCCATTCTGGCTGCAAGTCCAGCCAGAAAGGTCTCTGTGGCAGTAAATGTAACTTACATTTTAGTAAGCTCTCTAATCAGTCTGTATGCAAAACAGTGAATAAGGCCCACTGCGTGGAGGGTTACCTAACACTGTTTTACCCTGTGTTGTGGAAAGTGAAAATCCTCTGATATAAAATAGTAGGAAATTCCGATTTGTAGCCATAAAGCAAACTGCCAGTGAGCATTTATCTACTTAGTGCCTGCAGATCGGTGCCTATGCCATCTGTGAAATCTTGTTGAGGAACACAAACAAAAATAAGAGAGAATTTATATTTCCATGGGAATGAGGAAATGTTTTCTGTTCAGTTATCTTATTCGGTGGCATATTTGGCATCAAAATAATGAGTTTTATAGCAGAACACGAGAAAACTGTCAAAAAGATATCTGATACCTGAGATAGCACAGCAGTGTCAGCAATTAATGAAAGTAGTACTCAGCTCCCAGATTAAGATCCTTAGATGGGAGTGGCCACATCTAGGTATATGTGTATATCTATCTATATCTATATCTATATCTATATCTATATCTGTATCTGTATCTATATCTATATCTATATCTATCTATATCTATATCTATATCTATATCTATCTATATATATATTAGGAGCAGGGTGTCCTATTAAAGTTAATAGAAATTCAGTATGTGCAACCAAGGAAGTCTAGAGGGTGATCCTGCTTAGGAAATATAGGAGGTTGCTTTAGGGCAAGTTTAATTGGTGTCTGCACTCTTGACAGCATTAACTAGGTTTTTGTTATCCATAATGGGATTTTAGGCAACTGAATTGTTTGCATCTGTATATTGAATGCACACTTGGTGTCCAAAGTGACAAGGAGATGGTTTACACATTGCTGACCTTTCTCTGTCGACCGATGCGAGTTTTAGTTCATGTTACACTTCATTGTGTATAAAATCTCTCTGATGCTTTCGTTAAACTGCTACAGAGTAACATATTAGCACATGTGGTGATAGAAAATTAACATTATTGTAAATGAGGCAATACTTAAACCCAAAGTGAAAATATATCCCAGTTAACACTCAGTGTTAAATTACTTTCAGACATCGGCCACTGCCAAACTGACAGCTGTAACTTGAGGATGGGGGAGTCCAACCTCTACACGCTTATACTGAACCAAATATAAATCCAGTTTATATTATATAAATGTATGTTTTGATAATGCTTAGAGCTGTGTATCACAATGAGACAGTTTGAGGAAATTTAATACAGTTACAGAAATTTAATACAGTAACAGTTTCCCAATATTTAAGCTGTGATTGCTGCATTTACTTCCTCTCTAAACATCACATGCTGTACATTTTTTCCTCCATACTTGAACTCCTGCTGCCCCAGTTCCTGGGTCTCATTACTCCTGCATGTAGGGGATCCTGCATCCTGGCCTGTCTGACATCTGAGACTTGCCTTTGGCAGTAGGACAGGCATAAATTTAGGGGTAAGGAACAGCAAAATGGCTAGATCCAGGTGCAGAGGTATCTGCAAAGGGAAGAATGTAAAATGTCTCAGTAGGATATCAGATACTGTGATGTACTGAGTATAACCACGTTCCCCAGTAAATCAGACACTTCTATAAAACTCTTCAGTTGTTAATTTCTTATCACTGTGCGCAGGGAAAGTGCAACTGCTAACTTAAAAGGTATTTAGGATGAAACATCTATACTGTAGTCCAAAGGAAGAGTGATTAATTTCTTTAGAGTTCTTGTCTTTGAGGGGAAAAGAGTGTGAAGCATATAAAACACTTTTTGCTAAAAATAGTTTGTTAAACAGTTTCATTAACAGAGGCACTGAAGGAATCAAAGGGTATTTTCAGCAATGTAAATGTTCGGTGTGTTTTCTTTTGCAGAATAAAGAGTTTTTACAAGAGAAGATGTTGCAGAGAGCACCAACAATTACTGAAAGATCCAAAAAGGTACTGCTGTTATGGTTGTACTAGTTTTTATACTTGTTTTCACATTTTTTTTAGGAGAGTTACTGTAGTACAGCATTTTCTAGATAGAGCTAGATGTTTTAATAAAATACTTTAATGCCCTGGACACAGGGATACAATGCTCTTGTACATTTCTACTTAAAAAATAAAAAATCTAGAAACTGTCTGCTTGACATGTCGGTTCTCTGTCTTTGTGCTGAGCAGGTAAGGAGAGTCCCAGGTTCCAGTGGACGTCTTCATAAGACTGAAGATGGTGGCTGGGAATGGAGTGATGACGAGCTAGATGAAGAAAGTGAGGAAGGCAGAGCAGCAATTTCACAGCTCAGGGTGCGTCCTCTAACTCCAATAGCTCTACTTTGTTTTCTGTCTATGGTGTGTCTAAATATCCCTGGCAAGCGTGCAGCCTTGTTTTAAGTATGATGCACAGTAAGTTGTTATCCCTCCCCTCGAGTTTGCAGCCAAACCAGAGAAAGCAGACTGAAGGTTAAAGAAATTCTATTGATCTGTGTTCTCTAGTCATTCTGGGGCACAGCTGGTCTCATTCAGGGATGTTGAGCATAATTGGGAACATGAATTCAGACGACCTTCTCCCAGCTCAGCATACTAATTCACTTGAGCTAGGATATTCTTGTTGTTTTTAAGGGTACTGACTGCTCGAGATGCTTTCTTCTGGAAGTGTCAGGAGACGTTTTGTCCTACTGCCCTCTCCAGGATGGAACTGAAATCAGTATGGCTTGTGCTTATGGCTGATACCAGAAACACAAAGGGCCTAGTTCTATACTATCAGTTACGCTGAAATGAGTCCCTCGTAGAAAATCCTATGGCATCTCTGAAGTTGCAGGCAGTGATTGGTCTAGCACTTGAAAGTGCTCCAAAAAACCACTCCCTCCCAACACAAACACACACACACAAACGCAGCCTAACCCCTAGAAACACAGAAGAGTAATGCATAGTGATTGACTACTTAAAGATTACAACAAATTTCCAGATTGTCTTCCTCCCAGTAGTCAGCAGTGCAGATTTTAGCTATAATGATTTGCTTGTATTCACTGTTCCCTTTCCAATGCGGTGGGTAGCTTGAAGTGAGCTGTTCATTTTAATTGTTCTGGAATTGAATTAGTGAGACAGGGAAGGATATTTAAAGGAAGCTTTTCAATATGAAAGAAAAAAAAAAGCATTTTTGGTTTGAAGCATTTATCCCTTTATAACTTTCACTTTTCTCATTCCTTCTATTGGTGATCTGTGTAGACACTTAAATATTAAAAGCAAGATTTTGTCTTTAGCATCTTTGGAAATGCTTTGGTTTTTAAAGGTAGCTATTAATACAGTAATTCCATACAGCAATTCGTGGCAACAGCTATTGTGACTTCAAAAGAGCTTACTATATCAAGCTTCATATATAGTCAAGGAGGATCTCTTGGTATCAGGTGGGTACTACTGAAATTCTTTATCCTCTCTAAGCTCAAATCTTCTAAATCACTCCTGTAGGCTAAAATGAACAGTTTTTAGGATGGAATACTGTGAAAGACCCTAACTCTATTTCAGAGATTACTTAGAACTATCTATCGTGTATCTAAGCTCAGAATCCTATGAATTAACACTGCTTACTGTGTTTTGAACAGTACTTAGTTGCTTCATTCCTCTTACGCAGAAAAAACACGTTTACAAGCTTCTTTTCAAGCTAGTATATTTTCTTGGAGCTTTGGCATAGTTCCTTGTACTGCTGTCTGTTCTGATCTCTTTAATTTGGGCCATGCTTGGCCTTAACTTTTAGGCCTCCCATTCAAGAAACCTTTAGTCTTTTAACAAAGGATAATTGTTGGAGCAGTAGGTCTCAATTCAGTTACTCTAAATGTATATTGCCATTCTGGGGACACCCCGTGTAGATATAACACAAATCTCCAGGAGACCGGTACCAGTATGGAGGTCAGGAAGGACACCTTAGACTGTGCTACTTGTCTGCTTAAGTACTTGAGTCCTACCCCGGGTGTCTTTCCTCTGCACAGCTTTTGAGTCATCTTCTTCAGCTTGAAGGTCAGAGAGTAGGAATGCCTGTGCACCTCTTGCATTTGATCCATTTTCAAGCAGTCTTAAGACTTGGATCTAAACTGCCAGTGTTTGCTACGAATACGGTGGTATTATTGAGGATTAGTATTAATCCTGTGTTTTGACCATATTTCAAACACCATATAAATTCCACCTGCCTGTAATCCCTTTGCAATTTTAACTAAATTAGTGTATAGAATGACTTACATTTACTAGGTGTCACCTTTTATTCCAGCTGCACCTGCATTTTACTGCTGTCACCCTTAAAGGACAGCTTGCCAATTGACATTATTTGCTAAAATACTTCAGTACTATCCTGTATAAAAGCTTCTGCATAAAGTATTTGTATTTTTTTGCTAGTTTCCACTTTACAGAAAAAAATAGGGTGAATTTAATACATACAAATGTGTGTTTTACAAGTCTATTGCTAGGACTGTACCTGAAAGCAGACAAATACTTGGGAACAGAACCAAAATTTCTGCCTAATTGATTGAACATACTACCTTGCTGGCTCAAATTTACATTTTGCATATAAGTACTTGCTGAACTTCTTTGCTCTCTGCATTTAAAACCTTGAATTCAAGCTAAAACAATTGTACTATGTGGGTTTTTAAATCATTCACCTGCCATTACTCAATTAATCTGTGTAGTGGCATGCAGCGTGGTCACGTTTCACTGGTTGCTCACTTCTTGGATTACACAAGCAAAAATAAATTAGTATATTTAAGCACATCCCCAAAGTCATCCTATTTGTGCCTTCAGTAAATGTCTTCGATGTTTATCTTATTTCCATTCTGCCTGTTCATGTTTTTCCTCAGTTTACCTCCATTTGCCATTTATCTGTGTTGGTTGTTAGCTGTGGGGCAGGGCCAGTGTCTCCAAACTTGTCTGTACAGTGTCTAGTACATTGTGATCTTTCAAACAAGCTCCTTTTGAGTTATTCCTTGAGGCATCCGGGTACTCTTGGATATGAACTTTCTGCCTGAAAGAGCAACACTGAAGCAGTGGCCTGCAGATGTGGAGCGTAGCTGTTTATCTCTGGGAGCAATGCCACGTTTTTCATCTTTGCCTGGTCACTGTCAAGTGAAGGCTTAATGTATTGGGATGGATTCAGCTTTTACCCTTCCAGGTTGGATTTCAGCATTTACCTTTCCAGCTGCATGACTTTTTTCCTGATACTGTCTGCATTTAGTGACTGTGAAGGAACTGTTCCTTCTCCTCCTGTCCAGAGGGCTTTTTGCAGCTTGCTGTTCTGAGAATAAAACCTTTCATTTTCTCTCATGAGATGCCTCTGGGTCATACGTTACAAATTGTCCTGACCTGCCTTGGTTAAGTTAGTGGCATTGGTTAGTGCATAAACTGTCTCTAGTTAAATTAGTGGCACGATGAAACTTTTGTTCTTCTGTCAGACTCATACTGTCCTGATGGCAACCTGTCTTTTAGACCACTAGGCATAGAAAGAACATTTATTTTATTAATCCCAGCACGGACCAAGCTATCCCACCTATCTTATCTCCATGCAGTAATTGACCTGTTAGAAGTGAAAGCTGCAGGATATCTTAATTGCAGAGGTTGCAATTCCTTTCTCTTCAAGTGAAATAACTGATGCTTGTTGTCTTTGTTTACTGTTAAGCAAAGATTGGCCACATTGCTTTGACTGCACTTTCCTCTCCATTCCACCGATCATCGTTGCACTGCTGAACTTGTGTACAGCTGTCAGTTTTCTGCTCTCTCTCATGCAGAGCGTAGCATGGTGCAGAGTCCAAGGGCAAGGAGAAGCAGGCAAGAGATTTCTTTCTACAAAGCAGAACATATAAAGCTGCTTTCTTCAAGGTTTTGTATGGTTTAAGCAAGTTAGTTTCCAAACTAGTTCCCTAAGGATATGAAAGGGATTTGTTTTCTAGTGGAATTCTGGAAGGCAGATCTGTTGCTTATCTTTTTCTGCAAGACTTGGGCAGCTTAAAGTGGATGTTGCCATCTCAGTGCACAAGCAATTTGATCCAATCTGAGTGATCTTCAAGGGTACTCAATGTTGCTGTTGGTTAACAATTACAGCAGCTGAAGTATTGTATACCACTGTATGTCGACTGCAATTCCTGAAACACAACTGCAGGTTTCTGGGTATTATGCTATGATTAGATTGCCAACAAGCTGTGGCTTCCATTTTATTATGAAACTTAGTACGTATACATCATTTGAAAAAAATGTAGGTTTCATATGTTCAGTACGGCTCTGAAAAGTCCTTCTAGTCAGTAAGTTTAACTTCTGTCCAGGCAATGAGAACTTCTTCTTGTTTTTTCAGTCTCCCAGAGTGAAAGAACCTGTACAGAATTCTGAGGTAAGTTTTAAATGCAAATGTCTTCACAAAATGACGACTTCTCGTTACTTCTATTACAAGGAATGTGTTTTTATTAGCCTTTGAAAACAATATTGTGTGACCTAGAAGCTCGTGTCTAGCTGAGCTGTGCTTGAAAACCTCCATAGAAAATTAATCATTGGCTGTTTAATGCCAAGAGGTCTTTCTAAGATAAGTTTTGTGTACATCTTTTCAACTCTACTTGCTGTGGCAAAAGTCAGTTTGTAAGATGATGAATTGATTGCAAGAAGAATCTAAACGGAACAACAGTGTTCTGATTTCTTCTTTAAAAATCTGTAAAAGTCTGAGCATGGTCTAATTCGCTGGTTTGGAGCCTATGCTCAAAACTGTGAAATTAATCTCTAATAGTATTTGATCGTAAACAAAACTTCGGTTGCAATTTATAATCTGCCTTCAGCTCTGTCCCGTGTTTCTTACATTACGAATATTAATATATCTTATCTTCCAGTGATAGAGACTGTTTATCTTCTAGAGAATGTGTTGTCTTTCCTTTCCCTACCTGTGTGGAAAGATAAAAACAGGGCTCTCTCGTGGAAATTAGTTTTGCATTAGGCTGCCCTGTTCTAACTTCATCTGTTCCAAGGATTGCTTATAAAGGGAGATTTTAAGAAAGACTACAGTTCTGGTACTATAATTTTAAGCAAACTCTAAATTGAAAAAAAAAAAAAAAGATGAAAACCAGAATCTGTTGTTGAATTTCTCCACTATGATACATCCCTTAATATATATTGTAGTTTAAAGGTCTAATGCCCAGGCTTTACACACCCAAGGTGAGTTACATTTCCTGTAACTGAGTGGAGGGTACACTGAAGAAATGTCATCAAGCTTACAGTTCTTTGGCTATCATGCCAAAATCAATTTCTCTGTTTTGAATAAGTCAAGAGGTTAAAAAAAAAAAAGTTAAACTCATTTAGCTCCTCCCATCCACATTATATTATGCATTTTTTTTTTTGGTAAGGACCGTAGGACTGCACTTAGAGTTCTAAAAACAATCTTGTCTTGCATGCTTTAAAGAACTTGCACTGTGTCTGAATGAGCTTTTCTGTTGAATACCCAAGTGGTCTGACTGACATTTGTTTTATGAACAGATAAATTATTGATAGATACTGAAATGCTTTGCTAGGCTGTGTTCGCTGAATGGAAGTACAAGCTAAAGCAGAGTTGCTCTGCTCTGACTGTATCGCTAGTACAAAATATCAGTAGGCTTCAGATTTTGAGAAAGGGAAAATTACTGGATAGGGTGCTCTCTTCCAAGGCAGGATATGGTCTGCACGCATCCAGCCTTGCTAGCAGCAGAGTTTAATTTTTGTCCAAGATCCACAGTCATTCTGCTATCTTGTTTTTTTACCCTTTACTGGTGAATAAAACTGAAAATGCCAGGGCAGAAGGGTCCCTGGACATGAGGAAACATTAAACCTCTTGAACACCAACTTGGGATCAGCGTTAGTGTCCTTGAGGCCTGGGAATACCTTTCACACTGAACTTCTCTACGTGATTTATGTGGCAAACAGTTACTTTGTGGGAAGCAAGTGCTTGAGTCCAAACTCTGAGTACTTTTTTCTCATTCAAACACCTTTTTGCTTGCAGCTATTCCCATCAGCTGAGCCGCCAGGTCCTTCACTCAGTGCTCCAGCACAGGCACCTACTCAACTACCTCAGGCTGCAGGACAAGCACCTGCACAACCTCAAGCTGCTGTACCTCCACCGAGTCAGGCTCCTCCAGCAGCCCCAGCAGCAGCCCCAGCAGCAGCCCAGGTAAGTTCCCAAACCCTTCGTAGCAGTGCTGCTGCTTACATAGAATTGGCAGCTGGCCTGGTGGCTTGCAAAAGGAAGACAGCCAATGTGGGCTCAGCAGGTTTTTGTTCTTATTCTGTGGGTGAGCAGTGCTTTATGTTTTTATGCTCTTCAGGAAGTGTAGTGTTTGGCTTGAGGCAAGGTTAAAGGTAAGAAGGGAGAGTTGTTTCAGCCGCAGCTGCTTGTTCCTGGTGTTTAAGGAGGTGCAGTGTGTTTAAGATGCAGCATAAACAGGTTCTGATAGTGCAGTCTATGGGATAAGAGTGGAGAGAAAAATGAGAAGAAGAAACTAGAACACTCAGGCTCTCCAGGCTTCAAAAGAGAGACGGGAAGCCTGGGTTGAAACCGTCTTTGTAGCAGTCAAAAATAGCAGAGAAACTCCATCTTTGGGAAGCTCTGAATCTTCTGGTACTTTCAAACACATCAGTTTCAAGCAGAAGGGAGAAGGGATCTTCGAGGGGAACTACAGGGGATGTAGAAGCTTGACAAGCCCATGTTTAATTTTTAGCTACAGAACTCTAAAGAGTAGGGTATAGGTCAGATAGGCAGACATGCCAAAGTTGGGAAAGAGCATTGACTTGTGTTAAAAAGAGAAAAACGGCCAAACCAAATCATTACTGAGATACTGGAACATGTCTTGTGGTTTGCTGGAGTAAAGCACCGCAGAGTTTGCCAGACTCCTGAGTGATGGCACCTCTTTATAAAAGACACTAATGTTCATATTTGTTGGTGGGCAGAAGCTGTCTTTTTGGATGGGTCCAAGATAGCATCACCCATTGGCAGACCCAGAGGGAAGAAACTTGGCAGTGTTGGTTAGAAAAATAACTTAGACTTACTCCTTCCTAGAAACATTTCTTTATTTTTATTTTAAAGAAAATGAAAAGATACGTGTATCACTTCACTGCAGTCAGCTCTGTTCGTGTTTACAAAACCATTAAAGATGATGCATTAGTCATTAAACAAAAACAGGGGAGTTGTGGTCTGTCACATTCTTGGCTACATTAAAAGTAGCTTTAACACTTAAATCAAACCCTTTCAAATCTCTTGAAAAAGGGCCAGTGTTTAATCCCTGAATTTTATGCAGCAGTTGAAACACCAGCAGCAGTGAAGGCCAGGACTTGTCAGTTCAGAAAATTGATGTAGCAGTGTTGGCGTCAGTGAAAGTGTTTTGATTTGCACAAGCAGAGTATCCTGCTCCCTGCCACTAGTGCCCAATAGCTTATTTGTTGGTAGCTTGTCCCGAGGTGAACTTCATACCTCTATGTCAGTGTGTCCTTCCCTATAGCTCTGTGTGTCAATCTGTTCTTTTTTATGGCACTTTGTGTCAACACGCACTTCTTTACAGCTTTCCTTTGGTTCCTGTGGCTTGTTGGCTACCTTTCTGCAGACCCCTGGGCTTTTTGTGGGCTCTTGTTTGTTTTCATTGATCTGGTAAAACTTTCAGCTTCAACAGAACCAAGACTGTGGTCAGTAGCACTGAGCCACATTGGTGGCACGAGCACCAACAGATGGAGTAAAATACTATTCTTAAACAAAGGGTGATCATTTTCTCTCATGAAAAGGCAAATGATCTAGATGAAAATGAACTTGGTCAAGACTTCTAGGCTTAAATTATCAGCCAGGCATTGTCTGTCTTGTTACTGCAGATTTAAAATCCCTGGCTCTGAATGTGCAGCACAGATGACTTGCACAGTGGAAGAGTAATGGACTTTTTTTTTTCAGAGTTTGATTAATAATTAGTCCTTTACTGGCAGTACCACAAGTGTTATAAAGATGGATCCTTCCTCTTGGAAATCTGCTGCTGAGCAATATAAAATGCTTTGACTGCAGGCACCAATTACTCAGAATTAATTTAGAAGTGAAAATAGGCAGCTCTAAATTCACTGCTAGATGCCCCTAAAGTCTTCAATTTCACTAAAAAGTAATTGAGAGTATATGCTAATCTACAAATTAATTTTTTCCTAGGTGCTCTTCACAGCTGTATCAGATTTTTAAATCAGATGTTTTGGGACGGGGATTAAAATACGAGGTCTTGAAGCACTCATGAGTGCCCCAAAACCTTAATTTTTGAGGCAAAGCAAGCAGTCTCTTTATATTTAACACCTTTTCTGAAGTTCCCTGCCAGTTTGACATTTCTCAAAGTTTCGTAGCTTTTCTTCTTTTAAAGGCAATTGCAGAGAACCTCCTGAATTACTGTTTAAGCATGAAGTTTTCCCATTTATTATTCTGTCTTGTCTTTCATTGTAGTGTCATGGCTCCAATGATGAGTTAAACTGTTATTTGTATTTATAGTTGATCAAAGTTATCTCTAGTTTCAATACTAGAGAAAGGAAGTATTACTCTGTTTTAAAATAACATAATCCTATTGCAGGCCCCACCTGCCCCTGCTGCAGCTCCGGTACAGGAAGATACAAAAGTCCCCATCAGCCTTGTACTAAGGTTAAGGTAAGGACACAAAACTGACCTGTTCTGTCAAAGTGAGCCTTTGTAGGGAGGAACACTGGCAGAATTCTACAGTGCGTCTTGCCATCTGCCCTTTCAATTAAAAGGGTGGTGGCCATGTATTGTTTGTCAGCTTGGATTTCATCCACCCTCTTGAAGCAGTTTTCATCTCATCTGCTTCTTCAGCTTGGCAAGAACTGTAGATTGAAAGAGGTTTTGATAGTTGTACAAATCTCCCTAGACTCTGATGGGCTGGGAAGGAAGGAATTAGCCGGGTTCCCTAAAGGGGGTCAGGGATCCAGGGGTCTTGGCCTTGTGTTGTGGATCATCTGGCTATTGAGGCACAACTTTAGATATGAGCCAGTTCTCAGATTGAAGAGCTTTTATCCAATCCAATACATGGATTCTGGTTTATGTCCCTAGAAAAATGAGAACGGGTGGTAAGTGCACTCTACCATCATTATACATGTTGACATTTCTCATTTAAGGAACGGGCCTCTCACCTAGGCATCTTGGTTGTTGATAGGCACCAGACTGGGACTTTTAAGCATCATCTCCCAGTCATTCCTAGACAGTTGCATTCTGCAAATGCACACACATTGAGCGAGTGCTTGCTTCCTCAGAAGGATGTGCTCCAAGGATAGAGCCACTGATAGCTATGAATTGCTGACGGTGGAACAATATGGCCTAATACCAGAGGGGTGGCCCTCATGTATCCTGAATTTCAGCCCGCTCAGGCTCTGTGAAGTTGACAGCCAGCCAGTGCTGAGAGCCTGGCTTCCAGATGCACAGCCAAGTGATCAGTTTTTGCCCTTCTAGGGGAAAAGGTGTAGTGAACTCAATTCTCTTCACAGACTCATTATTCAGTGATAGCACTTTCTTCTGGGCACTGTTCAGTGCAACAAAATGTTCTGTATAAAATTTTCTTCTTTCCACAGGAATTCGAAAAAAGAACTCAATGATATCCGATTTGAATTTACCCCAGGGAGAGGTGAGCTGGTGTGAAATTCCTGTATGTGAGGGTGGTTTTGGTGAAAGGGATCTTTTGTGTTTGGTGTTGTTCAGTTGCATGTATGGATACACTGTAGAAGTGTCTGTCCATGGTGCCTTCCTAAAAGGTTATTCCAAGGCTTGCCTTATGATTGGGCTGTTAGCAAGAGCTTGGAGCACTGCCGTTAAGAGACCACTCCTGTAAAACTGTCATGGATGCGACCAAGGTACAACCATTCAATGAATTCCAGCTCGGAGTTTTACAGCATAGCTCAGAGCTGTCTCGCTGCAGCGCTGTAAGCAGTAGGCTAGTTGCCACACAGCAGTGTGTGTGTCTGTGTGTGTGTTCCCATTCTGCCCTTCTGTGGCTTTTGCTCCCATCTTGAAAACAGGGGGAGCTAGGAGAAGAATTGTCTGAAGTACATCTCAGTACAGATACTGCAGTTTGCTGGGCTTGGGTCCTCCACGTGGAAGGTCTGTCTCCCCACCGAGTCACTGAGCTGACACAGCATAACGAACACAAATGGCACCCTTTTCTTGCTGAGTAGACAAATTATCCTTGCTTGCTTAGGTTGGATGTCTGGCTCGCAACAGGTCGTCCTTTAGGTTGCCTCACTACACATTGAAAGCTGTGCATCTTCAGTAGGGTGTGTTTAAGGTATGCCCTGAATTGGGTGAGTGGACTTGTTTCTGTACTGATTTTGAAGGGAACATAGGCATCTAAGGCCTATGAGAACGCCAAGGACTCTGCCCATGCAAAGTATAGAGTAGCCTAGGGATTTGCCCTAACAAGGGTAGGGGAAAAAAAACCAAGCTTGGTGCTATGCTGTCATGTGACTTCAGTACCTTTTCCAGCTCAGTACAGACAGCCCTTTCTGGTCAGCATTAAAAAAATTAAATCTGAAAAGGAAGTCAGCACCTGGCATATACTCTAATATGTCTCATCTGAGTAATATTTTTGCTGTTTGGTTTGTAGAAGCTTCTTTTAGGTTTGTGTGATACCTCCATCAGTTGGACAACTTGTATTGTGTGGTAACTAGCTCTTGTGTTTCTCCCCAACAGATACTGCTGATGGTGTGTCTCAAGAATTAATTTCAGCAGGGCTCGTTGATGGCAGAGATCTGGTAATAGGTAATTACAAATTGTTTCTTCTGCTCTAACCATTTCAGTGATTTCTGTATCTTTAAAAAGTGACCTGATGAGTGGGCATTAGGAAAGTTCTCTGTGGCCTTGGTCCTCTACTCCAATGGCTCTACCAAACTGCTGTTAATTCTAGCAGCAGTTCTGTGCTAGCATTTAGGCAACCTTCAGTCCACAAGAATACAATCTAGTCGGAAAGATTATGAAGCAAATGTTCCTTGTAATGCAAAACGAAGGCTAATGAATGCATTAGCTAAATCAGTCTCATCTGACACAGGCACTGCCAAATTGCTGCGCAAGCCCGTACTGCTGACAGGTTCTGCACAAGAGAGGTCTGGGACTGGAATCAGCCAGGCTTTTTTTATTTTAAGGCAGGCTGTGGAAGGAAGTATGAAGCGCACATGCATGCGATGCAGTTGGCCTAAGGCAACAGCATGTGTTGCTGCGCTTCAAGTGCATATGAATAGCTACCTCCAAATAGATTCCTAAATAAATGTGTCCCTTTATGCAGCAGGTGAGACTTTAAACCATTAACAGTACCTGTGTATTTCAACTACAGCAAGCAAGCCTGTTCCTTAGACACAGGCTGCAACATCTGGGAAGGCTGCTAGTGCAAAAGTAACTGGATTTTCAGGTGCAGTTGGGTCGTTCATTACTACTTATCCCATCACTTTGAGGAAAAACCTGCCTTTGAAAAAGAAGCATTGTAACAAATGACAACATTTTCACAGGTTAAAGCTATAGATTTAAATAGACTGGTCTAGTGGAGGCCTAAACTTTTTGTATCTTTTTAAACAGTTCTAAGTTTGAGTAATATAAAGAGGCCTTATGAGTTCGGGATGTTTTTCTCTAGCCTGTCTAATACTTGCCCATTTTTCTTGTTGTGTGTGTGTGTGATTTCAGTTGCAGCTAATTTGCAGAAAATTGTGGAAGAGCCCCAGGCAAACAGATCCGTCACTTTCAAACTGGTATTTGTTCCTGTTCCCTTATTGAACAAGCTGTCACTTGCAAAGATAAAGCATTGCATATGGGTGCCTGTGCTTGTCTACTGTAGGCATCTAATGTATGGACTCCAAATCCTCCCTTGTTTCCCAAAGCTTCCTACTGGTTGTCTAACAGTAGGCGATGCAGACTCCCAACTTGTCCTCTGAGCAGCATCTGGGTTAAATAACTGTGTCAGGTGTGCTAACACAGACGTTCCCCTGTCCTGGCTAATAAACATAGCAAAATGTTACAGAAAGGTATTTTTCTGGGCTTGGAGGTACACTGGCCCAGAAATGGCAGAATTACCTCAGGGCAGGTAAGTGGGCTAAGAAATGCCACTGACTCCTTTCTTGGAGGAGGAGAATGGGGAAAGGGAGAGAAGGGTCTTTGAGGAGGAGATGAACGCGGGGGGGAAAGCAAAAGCTAAGAGAAGATGGGCGAGAAGAGGAGAGGTAACAGCAGATGAATTCTTCAGAGATAGTGAAATGCATAGGTAATTACAGTAGCAAACAAGGGTGTAACCAGTTTATTGGTAGTGAAGCAGTGAATTGCGTTGCTTTTGACCCTTTTTGTGAATAAGTTGGTTTTGCTTGTTTCTCCCCAGTTAGTGCATGTAGCCCTAGTCAGAGCAGGTATTGGCAAAACTTCAGTCCCAGCCCTTCCTAGCTCAAAAAAAAAAAAAAAAAAAGCTGAATTTTAACTTTGGGTAGTGCCAGCTACTGAATGCAATGCTAAGCTGTCCTGTATCTGCTCCCTCCCCAGACTATATCTGATGTACCTCGTTGTGATACGCAGCGTGGTGTGTATCAGAGGATAGAGCATGTCTGTTGCTATTTGGATCTCTGTTCCTTGTGTTCCAGGCATCTGGTGTCGAAGGCTCAGATATTCCTGATGATGGCAAACTTATAGGATTTGCACAGCTCAGCATCAGCTAAACAATGGTCCCAGGAGATGTTTCCCAACAGAGAACCTACATGTGCATATTCGTAATGCTTCTGTTAGCCTAAAAAAAACCACTACTGCCAAAGAATTGAACTACAGCCCCCTTCCTAGAAGCTTTAACATTTTCCTTAATAGGATCACAAACCTTCCTGAAATTACCGATGGCGTTTACACCTTTTGTAAACAAGTCTCATGTTTTTGTATGTCATCTCAAACATGCAGATCCAACATGTCATTGCCTGCATGTTCGTTTTATTATTGCCTTACTTTAAAGAAAAATACTACTGAGTACGAAGCGGGGGTTCCACTGCTCTGATGATCTCACCTAAATGTTTGCTTACATGTGGTTTCATTTTTTTTTCACTTGCTATTTTTGCACAAGTTTTAATACTGAATGGATCTTTTTTTGTTCTTTACCTGCTTCTCCTCCCATCTGAAACAGCAATGTACATGTTGTTTGGGTCACCCGGAGTGCTGAGAAATCTGCTTCTCTTCAGCTGTATCTTTAAAACTGCTGATTTGAATGCTTGCACCTAAGAAAGCAAGCCAAGTCTTAAACCACAGGAGGGAGAGCGATCTTCCCTTGTGTTTGTGTTTTTGAGAAGTTCCTTGACTTCGAGGTGTTAGAAGTCAGCTTCCCTTTGTAAACTGCCTTAATTTTTTTTATTTTTTACCATTTGGGTTCTCTCCACATGAGTGCCAGGCGTGGCATGAGGGCTGAACCTCTTAATTTACGTTAAGCAGTCCTTCCTCAAAACATGTCTTTCATCCTGCATCCTTAGATGTAGTCTGTTCTTAAAGCAGAACAATGAGGCGTTGCTGTCTGGACATTGATCTTGCAGATGATCAACAAACTAACTATTCATGGTCAGAGGGAGAGGAGATCTGTGTCACTCTGCGTTTGGAAAAGATGCACTTCGAACTGTTCTTGAGACCCAGTCTGTTATGCCTGGCTGTGCGAGTCCTCCCTGACGTGTTTCCCAGTCCTTTGCAAACTGGTACCCGTGGAACCATCCCTGTTGTGTTTTACAGCAATAAAGAATTGCCAGTAGAGTGGTATTACTGGGCAAGCGAGCACCGGACTGTGTCCCTCCTGCACTAATCGCTTGGGTCGTCAGCCTTCGCGTCGGTCCAAGCCTCGACATTTGATCAGGATGTCACCGAAACCCTGTCACACACGTATTTAGGTTTTATTTCTATGTGGTGTTGAATTTGAATTTCTACATGAATAATATAAATTATACTTTGAGTTTGATAAGAGACACTTGTAATGCAATATGTGAATAATAAATGGTGTTGATTTTTTTTTTCCTACTGTTTCACAGTTGGCCTTTGTAACTGCTATTGGCTCTGGAGTGTTTTCTACACAGAAATTATAAGCCTGTAATTTAACACACAGATGGAAACGTGTTTGGTTTCCATCAGCCACAAACAATGCAGAAACAGAGTGTTAGAGCAGAATGACTGGGTTCAATCAGGACTTATTTTTATTTCCAAGTCTTCTGATGAACAATCTATATTTATATATTTTTCTCTACGAGCAGCTGCGGAAGCTTCCTGCATTGTGCATGCTCTTTTTATACTGCCCTTGTTCCTTTTAGCCTGTAGGTGGGTATTGGGTATGTCCCCATGGGCGCTGCCGGCTCTTTGCAGCCCCATGGCTGGTGAGCGCGAAGGGGAGGGAGATGAGAAGGAGTCTGGGAGTGGAGCACCCTGGGGTGCTGAGCAGAAGCTCTGAACAGCCAAGGAAGTGGGTGCCCGATGCCGGGAGTTGGTGGTAACTGGGTTTGGCCGAGTGTGTGCATGCACGTGCGTGTGCCAGCTCTGGCACCTTACTCTCGTTATTTGACACAAAGCACTCCCAACGGCTTCCCCCAGCGAGCTTCTTGGCTTGGGAGAAGCAGGCTGGCATCTTGATTTTTCATGTCGCCCCATGGTTGGTAGGGGTGTACCAGAAACCTTTAGCATATGGAGGTGAGGTAGTCTTGGTGCAGTATTATTTTCCCTTCTGCCTGCATGCCGTGGGGGCCTCCTTGTTCATTTGTGTACTGGTGCTGAAAAAGGTAGGACTCAAAGTGCTCGAATGGAACAATGCAGCCTCTATTTATTAAGTTACTCCCCACCTTCCCAAAGCCAGGACTTAGCGTGTGAGTTCACACTAACCCAAGGCTCGTTAGTTCTTTATTGGAGAAAATAAGTAAGGAAGAAACTGATGTCATTTGCTCTGTAGCTCTCCAGATGTTTTGGGTAGCAATCCAAAATTTTCACTTGGGCTATTACAGTGCTAGACAACTGTCCTTTCTGATGTTGTTCCAGTAAGTGCCAATGCTGTTCATAATTGTTTTCCAGTGTCATTATGAATTTGTTTTTTGTGCGAATTTCTGACCCGAACCTGGAAGCAGGTGGTAATTTTAAGTTAGTTCCTACTTCTAAGGACAATGCTCTGTTAATGAAAACGGATCCTCTTCACAACTTTGGTGTATTGTAGATTATAATGAAAGATGTAAAATATTCAGGCTTTTTTTCCTTTTTTGGACTTTGTATTTTACTGCATGTGTCTAATTTTTAATCAATAAAGAACAAATTGTCCATTGCCATGTGTTCGGTGTGTGGTTTATGTGTCATTGAGTTGGCTGGTGTTGGGTCTTGGGGCTGGTCTTGGGGAAGGGCTGTTTGTCCAGGTGGCATCTGCACCACCTGGGACATTTGCCTGGGGCAGTGGGAGGCTTGACAACCCGCAGGAAGACTCGGTGGTGATGGTCCATGGGGTTGGTTTCATGTTTCCAATGATCATGTTAACACAGGAAGGCATTTTGAGCAGAGATTTGACAAATGTGCCCAAAGCAGCATTTCCCAATGTCGGGTTTCTACCACCCACGTACGCCTCCCCCAGATCTCTGTGTGCAGCCCCCACCAGGCTGCGGGGTGGCCCAGAACTGGTGCGAATGGCACATGTCCCATGCGTGGCTGGCTTGCGGCTGCACAGGGAAGTTGTACGAAGGAAATGGAGTCTCCCGTCGGCTGGACCGCAGCCAGCTGGCCGCCTTTCCTCATCTCCGCCTCTGCCCATCCATTAGCATCACTCCATTTATTCCCCTGGACTTTTCCCAGCTCTGCACCACGCTGGGCTGTCTTGGCCTCCGTGAACCTTGCCTGCTCGAGTGGAACTGCTGGGGACTGTTCCAGCGGGTCAGCAAATGCAGCACGTGCAATTTGATTTGGACAATTTGGTCTTTCCCCATGTCATTGCCAGCTGGCTCTGGCAGAGGCATGATCCAGGTCTCCTAAACGGGTTCTTCATGCTTTAGCCAGCGGTAGACACCGTATGTGGGTGGCACGGAGATGATTAATATGTTACACAGTGTACTTAGGACGGGTAAAACATCAGGCATTAATTCTATGTTGAAGAGACTTTAGATATTTGTAGTGCCTGCCTACGTCTGCAGAGCTTATCTCAGGATTAAACATTAATTCCATCCCTCGGGAAAGTCTGTCCCAGCACTGTCCTCTTCCAGATTCACCTGACAATGTCAGGCACTGGGGAAATTTTGAAAGCCGTTGGTGAATTCGGGACATTTCAGAAACGGCTGGTGCTGTTCTCCTTGCTGCCATGCCTCGGCCTGGCGTTCCACCAATTTTGCCAGCTTTTTATGGTTCCAGATCTCCCTCATTACTGCAACACCAGCTGGATCCGTGCCGTCGGCCCCAACCTGACCGAGGAAGAGCAGCTGAACCTCACCCTGCCCCGGGACGCGGACGGGGCGTACGAGCAGTGCTCCATGTACTCGCCCGTGGAGTGGGACCTCGACTCCATCGTGGCGTACGGCCTGAACGCCACGGAGAAGTGCAGCAGTGGCTGGGTGTACCCCTCAGCACAACAGCCGTCCCTGCTCACCGAGGTCTGTACCTGCCTTTTGACGCTCTGGGGACGTGGAAGGGAAGGGATGGCAGCGTCCTGTCCTGTCCTTTGCTTGAAGACAGAGCCGGCTGCGGTGCAGCTGGGCTGAGATTTACACCAGGCATTTTCTGGGGAAAAACGGGCTCCGTCACCCAGATTGCAGTTGCGATCCTTGGGGGTCGTGTGCAGGCAGACCATGATGCTAATGCCCAGTGGGGCCATGGGCAGAGACGGTGTGGGTGTGAGTCCAGCGTGCGCTCTGCCCACCACACCTCCCCTTGCCAGCATCCAGGTAACGCAGAGGATCTTGCCCGCGGGGACCTTTTTGGTCTCCCTGACACACTTTCCCCTATTCTTCTGCCTGCTTCTCCTCACATCACCTTCCCTCTGAAAGACATTTACTTTCCAAGACCTTTCTTTGTCACTGGGTTTTCTGGCACCTCCAGAGACCTTCAGGGCTTAGACAACACGTCCCAGGGGCCATGCGGATGAGCAAAGGCTCCACCTCCTGGCATCCCCAACATTTCCCTCTCGGCACCTCTGTTCCTCTCTCTCTCCCACATTCCTCTCTCCTTCCTCCCTCCCTCTTTCCTCACTCCCAGCTCCAACCTTTTCTCACGGGTACCCTCCTCTGAGCCAAACCCAGATGACAGAGTCCAGCCTCGAGCATTTCCAAAGGCTCCTTGCGTCTCTGGAGCCCTGCATCCATTTCACAACCAGTTTCTCTGCAGGCTCCTCAGCAGCTGCTGCACCCCTGCCCACTCCTGTTCTAGTCATCCTCTACCAGAGAAAGCACCGCTCTCCTGCCCTCCTCCTCCTCCTGCCCCACCTGGCTGGCCTTGCAGCCAGGGCAGCAAGGTGCTGGGACTCCTGTCCCAAGGTCCCACTTCAGGCAAAACTTCCCAGCCAGGAGGCTCCCTTTGGGCTGCCTGGGCTTGCTGCAGTCCTGCAGGTCCCAGTGCTTGGCAGAGGGGCATCGCTGAGTGCCCCAGGGCTCTGTCCCACCTCCGACTTGTGCAGTTCATGCACACGACAGAGACTCGCGTCCTTGGGAGTGGGATCCCTGCTCCCAGGGGCTACAGCAAGAGCCTGGCACCCAGCTCCTGTGCCCACCCAGGACCAGAAGTGCTGCCCATCCTGAGAAAGCAGCTGCCCAGAAGGGACCTGTCAAGAGCAAAAGCAGCTGTGCTTCCTTCCTCCAGTTTGACCTCGTGTGCGACAGGAAGGACCTGAATGACATCTCCCAGTCCGTCTACATGTTGGGACTGTTCCTGGGAGCCCTGATCTTTGGGCCACTAAGTGACAGGTGAGGACATGTGCAGCTGCCCGTGGTCTGTGCTAAACCAGCAGTGTGTAGAGTAGCGCACTGCTCCAGGCCTGGCTGGCCACGACACCCTGTGTATTTTTTTCACTTCTTTTCACAGGGACTGTCACAGAATTACAGTGACCCTGACCAAAGTCCTTAGGTCTTGTGAGGACATTGCTCCACGGGGCGTGGAAAGGAGAAGGGCACAGTGTGTGCGCAGGGTGCTTCCCGTGTAAACTGGGAGTAGTCTGATCCTTGTTGCCCTCAAGAGAGGCGTGTGTGAATGGTTTCCTAATCACTGTGTATCCCTCTGGGCTCTTCCCCATGCCATGAGGTCTCTCCAGATACCAACTGTGTCTTCACTCTTCCTCCACAGGATCGGCCGTCGGCCAGTCCTTCTGATCTCCATCTTCATCCAGAGCTTCTTTGGTTTAGGAATTGCCTTTGTGCCCCATTTCTATGTATACATGGCCTTCAGATGTGTCGTGGGGGCTTCAGTGTCAGGGATCACCATGACCTTACTGGCCTTAGGTGAGTAGGATGCCCTTGCCCTGAGGCAGATAGATGTGCTCTCTCCAGATGCAATAGAAAAGGTCTACAAAGAAATAAAAAGTCATCCTGAACATCTTGAAAAAACTTCCTCTCAAATGAAGGGCTCATGTTTTAACACGAGCAGGACAGTCAGTGTGACACGTCTCAGTGGCTTCTGCAGTCAGTTTGCTGAGGAGGCAATACAGAGGGGTGAAGACAGGTCTTGATCTTCACTGCCCTTTGGCATCTCCCCAGACCTGAGTGAGAGCCACGGAGAGCATCTGGGAGATGCCAATGCTCAGATGAGAGCAAGGGGACTGCCTCAAGGACCAGGTGGTCAGCATGGGGAGAGAGCCCAGGGGCTCCGGGACGCAACTGACTTGGGCCCCATCTCTGCCCAAGCAAGGGGATTTCTGGATGCTGAGAGCAGAGAGGTGAGGTACACGAGCTCCATGTCTGCTTGCAGAGGTCCAGGCTGCTGTATTTTACCCTGTCTATACTGATGGCTGACAGGACACCCTGGGGATAAGGAGAGGTGATGCAGCTCATGAAACACCTGTGACCTATACGTGTGTCTGACATCAGCACTCTGAGTGCTGGCTTCTTCTCCTAACCTCCAAGAGAGCTCTTCTCCAGGGGTGACACACTGCTTGAGTAAGGGGAAATCATTCACATTGATGACCCTGAACCTTCATTCTTATTTTCAGCTACAGAATGGGTTGGTGTCTCTTATCGACCACATGCAGTGCTTATTTCTCACTGCTGTTCTGCAATTGGACAAATGATTTTGGCTGGCTTGAGTTATGGTATTCGTAACTGGAGGTTGCTGGAAATTGCAGGATCTGCTCCTGTGTTTGCCCTTTTCTTCTTCATCTGGTAAGTGGCAGGTGGGCAGTAAGCTCCTTGCAGGCACAGCAGAAGTGCACGTGAGGGCCGGCAGTGAGGGTAGTGGCTCAGGAGCAGGTTCAGTCTTTCCTACAACAATGCAGATGCTGGAGGGACTTCTGCAGAGCTCAGCACATCTCCCTGGGCCATTGGACCTAGGAGAACAGCAGCTGCTTTGGTTCAGGTCCTCAAATGTGGCCTCTGTGGCCTAAATGTAGACCTGGGAAGCCTGACCTGAGGAGGTATTTAGATCTCTCCATCACACATCATGCCCATTACCTGCTGGACCTGGTTGCACAGAGATGGGCTCTGAGGAAACTCAGCAGGTCACAGCGGCATCTTCTGCTTTCATCTCCTCGGCAGGGTGCTACCAGAGTCGGCTCGGTGGCTGGTGACAAAAGGCAAAATAGAAGAAGCTAAGAAGGTCCTTCAGAAGGCAGCATCCATCAACAAACGCACCATCCCACCAGGACTCCTTGAGCAGGTACCACAAGCAGTGGGGGGAACTGCTGCTCCTCAGACACCTGCCTCTGAGCTTGGGTTTGTAGCAGTCATTGCAGCTGGGGTCACTTGGTAAACATCTTTCCACGCAGGCTGGGGATCATTTAGGGATGGACACCGGGTAACTCCTGCTTCACCTGTGTTGTACAGAGACAAGGTCAGGGAAGAGGCACAGCTGCTGCCGAGGCTCAGCCTGCAGCTTTCTGGAGACCACCTTGGGATAAGGACAGCGTTGGGTCACAGGCCTGTCCTGCTGAGGTTATCCTTTGACTTCAGCTGGGAAAAGAGCTAGCCAGGGCTTCCCTTTGTCTGGTCTGACTCTCTGGCTTTCTGAATTTTGAAGCTGAAGTGTGAGACACAGACCAAGTCTGGAAGTATTCTGGATCTCCTTCGGAAGAAGCACCTCCGGAAGGTGACTTTAATCATGTCGTGCGCCTGGTAAGACGTTGCCTGGTTCCCTCTTTCCTAGCTTCTGGGTGAAGAAAAGAAGGGCTTGAAGTTTATTCATAATTGTAAATTCACGTTGTGTTTTTTGGGATGATATTGATGGTTATTGCTGTTTCTGGCTAGTCTAGATGCAACGGAGTTTGGGGGAAAGATTTAGCAGTCCCAGCTTTGGCAGTCCTGTGGTACTGGTCTGGTTTTATGTCCCCTTGGAAATGCCAGGAAATGGTCAAAATGTTGTCAGTAGAGGTCAATATCGTATTTGCTCATTGCTAATACATATGCTTGGTGCCACTCTGCTCCATTTTCAGGTTTGTTAACAGCCTTGTCTACTATGGTCTGAGTCTGAATGTGACTAATTTTGGTCTGGACATCTACCTGACTCAGCTTGCATTTGGAGCAGTGGAAATCCCAGCCCGTGTTGGTTGCATCTTCATGCTGCAGTGGTTTGGGAGGAAGAAATCCCAGGCTGGTTCCCTGCTGCTGAGTGGCCTGGTGTGTCTGATCATCTCTGGCATCCCTGAAGGTGAACAACCTCTTCTTGTCTTGAGAGCACAGCTTCTGGGGCAGGGAGCTGACAGCCCCAGCACTTCTCTTGCTGGTGAATGTCCTATCCTCCCAGTCAGGCTGACTGCTGTCTCATATGTCTGTCAGGGACTGAGCTGAACCTGGTGCCATGGACACAAGGGACTTGGTCAGGTACCCAAGGCCCATTCTGTTCAGCAAATCTTTGCCTGCTGACTGATAGAAGAGGGTAGAGCTGAGCAATGGGTTCAACTGGCAGAGCTGACCTCTGGGTAGGTTGGTGGGGAAGTGAGGTGGATGCAATGTCCTGAGGGTGGCACCCAGGCCAGAGCTGCTTCTCAGTCCATGTTCAAGCACTGTTCAGTGGCAATGACTCCCTTCAGGTGATATGGTTGTCACCACAAGTCCCCAGTCCTCATACCTGAGCGGTGCTGGCCACCCATCCCACAGTAGCAGTCTCTTCTCCTCCCCTCAGACCAGTCCCTGGCAATCACTGTCCTGGCCACAATCGGCAAGTTTGCCGCGTCAGCCTCCTTCTCCACCTCCTACGTCTACTCCGCAGAGCTCTTCCCCACGGTCATCAGGTGAGGTTTCGCCATGCTTTACGGCTTCCCTCCAGCAGGGCTAGCCCTCATCATGGGAGCACAGCTTGTGGAACTCCACCATGGGTGGTGGTGGTGGCAATGGCGGGGCAAGAGCCCAGCTGGGCCCACAGACAGGCTCGGTCCCTGGGCAGGGGCAGGAAGGAGGTGGCACAACATGGCCGCCACAGCTGCCCCTTACCCTGTGGCCTGTCCCTTCAGCACGGCAGCGCTGACGTGGCCTAGGAGGGAAGCACCGGTGCGTGCAGCTCTCCTGTGTGGCCACCCCAGCCCCATGGCTAGCCCTCACGGTGAGAGGACATGGGGATGTGGCACATCACCATGGGGGGTGGTGGTGGTGGCAGGGCAGGATGGAGGCACTGTGACATGGCTGCCGTGTCTGCCCCTTGTGTTCCCCCGGTGGTGGTGTAGCACTGGTCCCCTGGGGGACCCAGCCTGACCCACACCTCCCACTGCCCCCTCGCTCCTCCAGGCAAACCGGCGTGGGGCTGTGCTCCATGGCGGCGCGGGTGGCGGGGATCATCGCCCCGCTGATCCGCCTCCTGGCGCAGTACCACCGGGCCGTCCCCATGGCCGTCTTCGGCAGTGCCCCCGTGCTGGGGGGGCTGCTCTGCTTCCTGCTGCCCGAGACCCGCGGCACCGACCTGGTGGATGACACAGGGGGTGGCCACCCCACAGCAGAGGTGAGCCCCCACGCTGTCTCCTCTTGGTCACGGGGGACGGGGGGACCACAGAAGGGCCCCATTGGCATTGCATGGGCTTGGGGGTGGTGGCATCTTTGGGCTTACATTGAGGGGAGGGCAGGGAGACAGGATGCCCCATTGCAGAGGGAGAGGAGAGGGCTGGTGGTGATCTGCCCTGTAACCAAGCCCAAAAGGGTATCTCAGAGCCATGGTGGTCATTGCTTCCCTCCTGTCCATCAAATGGAAGGACTGCAGGAGTGGAGGGCGCTTCCCTTGGCTCCCCCTGCCCTCCCCAGGGAAGGGCTGATGCCTCATAGCCTCGCTCTCCAGCTTTCGGCATCGCACAGCTCCCCGCTCCCCGTTCCCCACAGGACAGGGTGGAATTGCACCGTGGTACTTCTGTTAGGAGAAGGGTGTCCATCGGTGCTCACAGAGTGGGTGATGTAAGGGAAGCCAGGTCACTGAAGGCTGCGTGTCTTTTGGCTAATTGGAGAAGGCTGCCATCAGGTCATAATGCATCTTTCTTCACTTTTTAACTCTTTTCTGTTTTATTAGGTCTGTGAAAATGCCAACAGCAGCTCTGAAAATGGACATGTGAAAGTAAAAGATGGTGGCCATGACAATGAGTACACAAAGACCACTTACTTCTAGCTGGGCCTGCAGCAGCTCTGATTAGAAGCTGCCTGGTGCTGTGATGGCATTGAGGACAAGCAGGGTCTCCATTTACAGTACACCACCTATCCTACTCAAGCGGCCACTGCCAATTCTTGTCTTTCTTTTTCTTTTTTGCCTTCCTGTATCTCCCTCTATAGTTTCTCCTCAGACACTGCATGCTGTCTCTGGTATTCAACAGTGCTCTTACTGGAGAAAATGCTTTTAATTTAAGGAAAAAAAGAAAAAAATCAGAAGCCAGGATGGATGCAATATTTTCTCTTTCCTGTCCCATCTCCAAGAATGTGAGACTGTTAATTTTCTCCTAGTGAGACACCTGCCAGAGTATTGAATAGACTAGCAAAGGAGTACTACGTTCAGTAAAGAGAAAGCCAGAGCAGATGTAACACTGAAAACAATCTCACACTTGCAGGAATGATTTCTCTTGACTGTCTAGCATGGTTTTCTCACCCTCTCTTAAAAACACTCTTTTTTTTTTTTTTTAAAGATTTGAGATACTCAGCTGAGAAAAAAAAAATACATGATAGAAGAAACAGCAATCAGTGAACAAGGATGTCTAACAGGCAACAGAATACTCGCCTTGGTGCTTGTGGCTTTGAATGAAAGCATGTTGTGATGTTTTGTGTCAGGCTGTGGTGGAGTACCACATTAATTTATCTGTTCCAGGAAACTGAGAGATGTTGTGGCACTTGGTCTCCTAGAAGAAAGTGCAAATCTTTCTGGGAACTATCAGATCTATTTTATTCTGTTCTGTTCTATTCCTTTTTGTTGTACCTATCTATGTTTAAATAGTTTATAAACACTTTTGTCTTGTACTATGAAGAAAAACATGTTCTGTTCCTCTGCTTCCACTCTTCTTATTTCCTGTCCCACAAGATGCCTTTCTTTTACCACTGGCTTTGTACAGATGAAGCCCAGAAGTTACATACAATGGTGGTGTTACAGCTTTGACTGTGTACAACTCAAAGGCTATTTTATAGTAATGCTGGGAAGCTTTCAAATGAGATATTTTTTCTCCCTCTCGTCATGCCTGCATGTTTTCCTTGGATCGAAATATCCCATGGATATGCAGTTTGGTGAAGACAGCATTCTGAATAAAATCAGTGACACGCAACAGTCCCACCAGGAGGTGCTGGCTATGGTGCCATCTTCTTTCTGGCACTGCTTTTCAAGGGATTTGCTCAATTTTGGCTGTGGTGCTCCTGTTCAGTGGACCTGAGTATAGAGGTGCTCAGTCCTTTGATTGAGAACACTCTTTCCCTTGCAAATGCTGGTGGTTGCCTTCTTCAGACTTTTATGGAAAATAAGGGGTTCAGGGTAAATGTCAAGGGAAGAGCTTGGAGTAAAACACAGTTATTGAAGGAACCATGGTTTCTCCTTTTAAGAATTCTTCTCTGAGACTCTTTGTTTCACTCCACTTCATAAATAAAGGTGTCCAGGCCCATTTGATGTAGTTCTGCTTCCATCTCATTCATGCTTCCAGGAGGCTGCAGATCCATTTTGTCTTCTCTTCCCTAGACCACTGCACCTGGTTAGTTTGAAGACTACTGGATGGTGCATTTTTGGCTGAAGAGCACCTGAATAGTTTGACTTATGGTGCTTTGCCCAGCTCAGCAGGAATGGGAGGATGTCCAATGGTATTGCTGTGCTTTAATGTCATTGCTAACTGGTCTACATGTGGTCCTGCACAGTAATAAATAGAGCTGATAGTACAAATTCAAGTTAGAATAGCATGTGTAAATGCAACACATGCTTGCATACATATAATGGGATGTTATGGGCAAAGGGTAAAAAGTGTCTCAGGTGATAGATAACTAGGGGAAAGGGGATGACCCCATAGCCAAGTGGAGGGAGTCAGAAATCTGAAGGGGAGTTGGGGACAAAATGGAGTAGCAGGTGCAAGGCCTTAATAGAGTGTTTTATCAAACCATGATGGGAGGGCCAGTTTAGGATGGTGCCAAAGGTGGTAGCGGTGAGCAAATGCCAGGGACTCTGTGGGTGGCTGAAGGGTTTGCTAAGACAGATCGATTTATGTTCAAATCTTCTTCAGGCTCTTCACACTCGGCATGCGAGCGAAGCCCTGCTTCTGCACTTATACCCTAACTTACACCTGCATTCAGATCAGGACTTCTCAACCTCCATTTCCTTCTTGGAGGAGACCCACGTTCATCTATCAGGACCTCCTCACTGCCAAAGAAAATGGTCAGGCAGGACCAGAGTTATTTAAGGTGTGGAGTGGCAGCAGAACCAGGCCTAGACCTGTTGCCTGAGGCAAGGCGAGATGTTGGGTGAAGGAGCTCCTGTTGCCAAAGGAGCCCCACAGGGAGCGCTAAAAGAATCAGCACAGTCCCGGTGTCAGTGACACCATCAAACCCTGTGTCAGCCCCAACTTCTGGCTGTGGGGTGGAGGTACTGGGATCCCAGAGCCTGTCTTTTGACTAGAGGACATTGTCCTCTCCTTCCTCCCAGCTCCATGCTGGGGAAGCCTCAGACCCATGACTGGAGAAAAGCTTGCAGAAGGGGATGCAGCAGGCAATTGCTGAGGAGGTGAGGAGAAGCAGCATTAGTGCTGCTGTCATGACTCTGTACAATGAATCAGTGCTAATGAGTTCCCATCTCCAGCAATGGCCAGGTCCCATTACACTCTTGCAATCTTGTGTGTCAAAGCCAAAGCTCAGAATGAGTATTGCCTCCAAGCATACCTGTCATGGACTTGGAACATCCTAGCCTTCAAAACACCATTTACCACAGCACAAAATGATTGGAAACAAAAGGATGCTACAAACCCAAGTGACCAGCATTCTCCTGGGAACAAGACTAGTGCTGCGTGCTTTGAGGGGACAGCTTTATGAAAGGGCACCAAATGCACTCTCTGACAGCAGCAATGCAGAGCAGAAGAGGGGCCACCCTTCTCTCTCCTTTGCATGGTATTAGATGACACTAAAATGTTGTAGTTGAGCTGGCAGCAGCCAACCAAGGTCACCTTTAAAGGTTGATGACGACAGGGGTAAAATGTCCAGATGTCCACTCATTTTAACTGACATCGAATTGTGGTGCACACCACACAATTCAGGAAGCTTCCGCAGCTGCTCGTAGAGTAAAATATGTAAATATGGATTGTTTATCAGAACACTGGGAAATAAAAATAAGTCCTGATTGAACCCAGTCATTCTGCTCTAACACTCTGTTTCTGCATTGTTTGTGGCTGATGGAAACCAAACACGTTTCCATTCGTTTGTTAAATTACAGGCTTATAATTTCTGTGTAGAAAACACTCCAGAGCCAATAGCAGTTACAAAGGCCAACTGTGAAACAGTAGGAAAAAAAAAAATCAACACCATTTATTATTCACATATTGCATTACAAGTGTCTCTTATCAACCTCAAAGTATAATTTATATTATTCATGTAGAAATTTAAATTCAACACCACATAGAAATAAAACCTAAATACGTGTGTGACAGGGTTTCGGTGACATCCTGATCAAATGTCGAGGCTTGGACCGATGCGAAGGCTGACGACCCAAGCGATTAGTGCAGGAGGGACACAGTCCGGTGTTCGCTTGCCCAGTAATACCACTCTACTGGCAATTCTTTATTGCTGTAAAACACAACAGGGATGGTTCCACGGGTACCAGTTTGCAAAGAACTGGGAAACACGTCAGGGAGGACTCGCAGAGCCAGGCATAACAGACTGGGTCTGCTGATCTACCTGGCTCTAGACTGTACTATGCAACTGATCTCCAGGCAGCGTTCACCCTTTTCCCCTCTGCTAAGTGTGTCCTTGCCACTCCTGGGCCACAGTGGACACACTGAAGTTGCTGACCAATGACTGAATCTGTGCCTGCCCTATTGATTTCTAACCAGTTGTGGTAATACTACAGTATTGTTTTCTCCCCATAAAATGAGATGGGGATGAAGAAAGGCTACAGAATAATGCCAAGGAAGAGGGGATGTAGTGTAGTTCCTCCAATTATTCCTTACCACTCCTGTGGTGAAATCCAGGTTTCCAAAATTGTCACTGGCATGGCTCTACTTGTCTAAAAGAGCCATTTCCAGATACGCAGATGTTCAGTCTGCACAGAATAGGTAGGCCCAGACCAGGGAATTTTCATCCCTCATAATTTATTTGAACAAGTCTAGGTTGAGGTCATTGTTACATTGTGTGGCAGAACTTGGGCAAATATTTAGGTTACGGCATTTTGAGGGAAATAAGAGCAGATAGGTGTCTTATCTTGGAGCTCCTTAAGGGATGACAGAAAACACCAGGAGTGTGGTTGGGCGCTGGAACAGGCTCCCCAGAGAAGTGGTCATGGCACCGAGTCTGTTGGAGTTCAAGAATCATTTGGACAACGTTCTCAGACATATGGCTTGATTTTTGCGTGGTCCTCTGCGGACCTAGGAGTTAGACTTGATGATCCTTGTGGGTCCCTTCCAACTTGGGATATTCTGTGAGCAGTTTGAAGTGCATCTTTTCTAAATGCAGAGTGGCACAGATCTCCTCTCCCTCTGACCATGAATAGTTAGTTTGTTGATCATCTGCAAGATCAATGTCCAGACAGCAACGCCTCATTGTTCTGCTTATAAGAAAGACTCAGTCAGAGTAGACCTTTAGCATGTGCCTGTCCATTCATCACTTGCTCTCCAAGCATCTTCAGGCTACCTGCTCTGAGTCTGCTCCATGCTCTTCAGTGTCTGTCTTGGACAAAGTCTCCAATCTGCAGCTGGAGACAGGAAGAGAGAAGAAGAGAGCATATTGTAGCCATCCTGGCTTCTGATTTATTTCTGTTTGGCCTTAAATTTACATGTTTGGGATTTTTTTTGCTTTAAATTCACAGCTCCAGGCACTCACCTCTGTTGGGGGGGGGGTACCCACCCTGGTGTTGTCAGAACCCCCCCCCTGTGAAACAGAAAAGAGTTAAAAAGCGAAGAAAGATGCATTATGACCCGATGGCAGCCTTCTCCAATTAGCCAAAAGACACGCAGCCTTCAGTGACCTGGCTTCCCTTACATCACCCACTCTGTGAGCACTGATGGACACCCTTCTCCTAACAGAAGTACCGCGGTGCAATTCCACCCTGCCCTGTGGGGAACGGGGAGCGGGGAGCTGTGCGATGCCGAAAGCTGGAGAGCGAGGCTATGAGGCATCAGCCCTTCCCTGGGGAGGGCAGGGGGAGCCAAGGGAAGCGCCCTCCACTCCTGCAGTCCTTCCATTTGATGGACAGGAGGGAAGCAATGACCACCATGGCTCTGAGATACCCTTTTGGGCTTGGTTACAGGGCAGATCACCACCAGCCCTCTCCTCTCCCTCTGCAATGGGGCATCCCATCTCCCTGCCCTCCCCTCAATGTAAGCCCAAAGATGCCACCACCCCCAAGCCCATGCAATGCCAATAGGGCCCTTCTGTGGTCCCCCTGTCCCCTGTGACCAAGAGGAGACAGCGTGGGGGCTCACCTCTGCTGTGGGGTGGCCACCCCCTGTGTCATCCACCAGGTCGGTGCCGCAGGTCTCGGGCAGCAGGAAGCAGAGCAGCCCCCCCAGCACGGGGGCACTGCCGAAGACGGCCATGGGGACGGCCCGGTGGTACTGCGCCAGGAGGCGGATCAGCGGGGCGATGATCCCCGCCACCCGCGCCGCCATGGAGCACAGCCCCACGCCGGTTTGCCTGGAGGAGCGAGGGGGCAGTGGGAGGTGTGGGTCAGGCTGGGTCCCCCAGGGGACCAGTGCTACACCACCACCAGGGGAACACAAGGGGCAGACACGGCAGCCATGTCACAGTGCCTCCATCCTGCCCTGCCACCACCACCACCCCCCATGGTGGTGTGCCACATCCCCATGTCCTCTCACTGTGAGGGCTAGCCATGGGGCTGGGGTGGCCACACAGGAGAGCTGCACGCACCGGTGCTTCCCTCCTAGGCCACGTCAGTGCTGCCGTGCTGAAGGGACAGGCCGCAGGGTAAGGGGCAGCTGTGGTGGCCATGTTGTGCCACCTCCTTCCTGCCCCTGCCCAGGGACCGAGCCTGTCTGTGGGCCCAGCTGGGCTCTTGCCCCGCCATTGCCACCACCACCACCCATGGTGGAGTTCCACAAGCTGTGCTCCCATGATGAGGGCTAGCCCTGCTGGAAGGAAGCCGTAAAGCATGGCGAAACCTCACCTGATGACCGTGGGGAAGAGCTCTGCAGAGTAGACATAGGAGGTGGAGAAGGAGGCTGAGGCAGCAAACTTGCCGATGGTGGCCAGGACAGTGATTGCCAGGGACTGGTCTGAGGGGGAAGAAACCACTGCTGTGACATCCATGGCAAAGGTTCAGGCAGGGCCCTGGGTCTCTACAGTGGGATTTATGGGGACAGCTCTTTCTAATGGACTTTCCAAGCCAATCTGCTAACCAAGCTATTGGATACCACTCCCAGTGCATCCTTTCCAGAAAAATACCCTCTAGACAACTACCAAAGAGAACCCAGATTTCTCCTCAGGCCTCGAACATTTCCTAAATCTGCAACTGGAGTGAGTTTCTGAGCCACTACTGGTCATCGGGAAGTGCTCATTTGGAAGTATCACATCCATGAGCTTGAAAGCATCTTGCAAACCGTCCCTTTCCTTCAGCCCTGCTTGTATCACCAGCATAGCAGCAGGGGCTAAGGTGCAGACTGTAGGCAACATGTAGGTAGAAACAGATATGGGGTTGTAGGTTTTGAATTAGGATAGAAAGGGCTGGGGCTCTCCTGTGAGTTGGGAAGAAGTTGTTCACCTTCAGGGATGCCAGCAATGATGAGACACATTACGCCAGCCAGCAGTAGGAGAACAGCCTGACATTTTTTCCTCCCAAACCACTCTAGCAGGAAAATGCAGCAAATGCGAGCGGGTAACTCCACAGCCCCAAAGGCAAGTTGCGTCAGATAGATGTCGAGACCAAAACTTGTCACACTAAGGCTCAGACCATAGTAGCCTAGGCTGTCCACAAACCTGAAATTCAATGGAATAAAACATGTAATCAGATGGGTTCTCCATGGATTTTTTTCTGCAAAAATTAGGCTAGTTAGACCACACACAACTTCTTTAAATTCCCAGGAATCTCTGTTTTGCTTCTAGCCACGACCTGTGACAATTCTGTAGGACATGGTTAAATAAGGTAAAGCAGTATGGACAACAATATGCTCAGCAACATTTAGACTACACCCAGAATTTCTCTGGGTACACAAAACTACCCACAAACCCAGGGACTGTCATGAAACTGGAATTACCCCAGCCTTTCTCACAAACCCCACAGCATCTAGAATACCAAGCTTCTCCCCACGTTCAGACAAGGTGGATCTGTTCCAGGCTGGGGAATCAGAAAGATGGCAAATGCACACAGACAGGAACAGAAAATCACACGAGGAGAATTTACAATTATGAATAAACTTCAAGCCCTTCTTTTCTTCACCCAGAAGCTAGGAAAGAGGGAACCAGGCAACGTCTTACCAGGCGCACGACATGATTAAAGTCACCTTCCGGAGGTGCTTCTTCCGAAGGAGATCCAGAATACTTCCAGACTTGGTCTGTGTCTCACACTTCAGCTTCAAAATTCAGAAAGCCAGAGAGTCAGACCAGACAAAGGGAAGCCCTGGCTAGCTCTTTTCCCAGCTGAAGTCAAAGGATAACCTCAGCAGGACAGGCCTGTGACCCAACGCTGTTGTGAGAGGGACGGCAGCCCAGTGGGGCTCAGCTCCCGTGCCTGTGGTGTGTCTGCCCTGTGCGATAGTTTGGAGACTGGGAGGTTCCTCGGGATGAACATTTTGCCAGCGCAGGGTCCTTGGGATGGGAGGGGTGGTAACTCCCTCCTTCAGGCATTTAGGGGTGGAAAACCACAGAGTAGGGACCTGATGCTCAGCCTCAACACTTGTGCAGTCTTCACTGAAGAAAAGCCAGGGAAGTGTGTGGGTCCTGTCCTTATCCCAAGGTGGTCTCCAGAGAGCTGCAGGCTGAGCCTCAGCAGCAGCTGTGCCTCTTCCCTGACCTTGTCTCTGTACAACACAGGTGAAGCAGGAGTTACCCAGTGTCCATCCCTAAATGATCCCCAGCGTGCGTGGAAAGATGTTTACCAAGTGACCCCAGCTGCAATGACTGCTACAAACCCAAGCTCAGAGGCAGGTGTCTGAGGAGCAGCAGTTCCCCCCACTGCTTGTGGTACCTGCTCAAGGAGTCCTGGTGGGATGGTGCGTTTGTTGATGGATGCTGCCTTCTGAAGGACCTTCTTAGCTTCTTCTATTTTGCCTTTTGTCACCAGCCACCGAGCCGACTCTGGTAGCACCCTGCCGAGGAGATGAAAGCAGAAGATGCCGCTGTGACCTGCTGAGTTTCCTCAGAGCCCATCTCTGTGCAACCAGGTCCAGCAGGTAACGGGCATGATGTGTGATAAGAGGTCTAAATACCTTCTCAGGTCAGGCTTCCCAGGTCTACATTTAGGCCACAGAGGCTACATTTGAGGACCTGAAGCAAAGCAACTGCTGTTCTCCTAGGTCCAATAGCCCAGGGAGATGTGCTGAGCTCTGCAGAAGTCCCTCCAGCATCTTTCATGCCTCTAAGGAGCTGAATGCCTACCTGCCACTTACCAGGTGAAAAAGAAAAGGGCAAACATAGGAGCAGATCCTGCAATTTCCAGCAACCTCCAGTTACGAATACCATAACTCAAGCCAGCCAAAATCATTTGTCCAATTGCAGAACAGCAGTGAGAAATAAGCACTGCATGTGGTCGATAAGAGACACCAACCCATTCTGTAGCTGAAAATAAGAATGAAGGTTCAGGGTCATCAATGTGAATGATTTTCCCTTATTCAAGCAGTGTGTCACCTCTGGAGAAGAGTTCTTCAGGAGGTTAAGAGAAGAGACTGGCCGTCAGACCTCCAGGACATTGTCGGAGACATGTTTGAAATGGTCTCACACAGTAGGGACACTGTTGACAACTCTTCATATCCCTGCCAAGGGCTGACAGCATCTTCAGGGTTGTCTTCCCTGTCCCTGCCAGGTGAGCCCCCACGCTTCCTGCACATCTTTCTCCAGTCCTTGGCCCGGAGAACAGCTCATCTGGGTCATGTCTCTGGCTAGCAGCTACTTGGCACTCCAGCCTCAAAGACCAGGGCCATCTTCTCCCAGCTTCCAGCTCTCCCAACATCTAACATCCCCCCATTTTAACAAGGTTGTCTTCCCTGATCTATCACCCCGGGAGAGGAGGAGCAGGTCTATTATTGAGCTTTCATTTGAGAGAGATTTTTTTCAAAACATTCAGGACTATCTTTTATGTCCATTTTTGTATTGCATCTTGAGAGGCCACATCAGTCTCCCTCAGGGCAAGGGCATCCTACTCACCTAAGGCCAAGGTAGTAATCAGAATTCCTGACACAGCAGTTGCCACCACACATCTGAAGGCCATGTATACATAGAAATGGGGCACAAAGGCAATTCCTAAACCAAAGAAGCTCTGGATGAAGATGGAGATCAGAAGGACTGGCCGACGGCCGATCCTGTGGAGGAAGAGGGAAGACACAGTTGCTATAAGGAGAGACCCCATGGGGATGGGAAAAAGCCCAGAGGGATATAAAATGATTTGGGAACCATTCACACCAGAGATTTGACTCCTGCGTGAACAAAGCTCCTTGACCCAGGAAGGAACAGACAGCAAAAGCAGCATCTCCACTTCTAACCATATGTAGTGCCAGCAAAAGTTAAAGGAGTTGCTGCTGAAGTAACATGCCCTTGAAGGGCTCTCATGCCACCTCTGTTGATGGCAGTGAGGATCAGACTTCAACACAGTGTACTGGTTCACCTGTGAAATACACTGTATACATACTGTGCCCTTCTCCACTCCAAGTCCCCTTTGTGGCCCTCGGCTCACGGGAGCTGAGGACTCAAGTCAGGGTCACCATGAGCTGGTCAGAGCCACCAAAAGGAGGTACACATGGTCTGGTTAACACAGCTGAAGGTGGGTCCAACTCTGCGTCCAAATGTAGGTTTCTAGGATCCCTGGAGAAAACCTTGGGTAGCTGAGACAACAACTGAGGCTGGCCCTGTGATTCCTGAAGGACCCCCCACCATTAGTCAGTATCTGCCTCCCTCTCCCATCACCTCTCTTGTTCAGGAAAGGGGATTGAGTTCTGTGAAGGGGGTATTTTGTGATCAGTGCATGGACATCCTGAAGTCTCAGCAGGGCTGTTTGTGGGTGCCAGGAAATAACTCTAGGCAGCTGCACGTGTGTCCTCACCTGTCACTTAGTGGCCCAAAGATCAGGGCTCCCAGGAACAGTCCCAACATGTAGACGGACTGGGAGATGTCATTCAGGTCCTTCCTGTCGCACACGAGGTCAAACTGGAGGAAGGAAGCACAGCTGCTTTTGCTCTTGACAGGTCCCTTCTGGGCAGCTGCTTTCTCAGGATGGGCAGCACTTCTGGTCCTGGGTGGGCACAGGAGCTGGGTGCCAGGCTCTTGCTGTAGCCCCTGGGAGCAGGGATCCCGCTCCCAAGGACGCGAGTCTCTGTCGTGTGCATGAACTGCACAAGTCGGAGGGGGGACAGAGCCCTGGGGCACTCAGCGATGCCCCTCTGCCAAGCACTGGGACCTGCAGGACTGCAGCAAGCCCAGGCAGCCCAAAGGGAGCCTCCTGGCTGGGAAGTTTTGCCTGAAGTGGGACCTTGGGACAGGAGTCCCAGCACCTTGCTGCCCTGGCTGCAAGGCCAGCCAGGTGGGGCAGGAGGAGGAGGAGGGCAGGAGAGCGGTGCTTTCTCTGGTAGAGGATGACTAGAACAGGAGTGGGCAGGGGTGCAGCAGCTGCTGAGGAGCCTGCAGAGAAACCGGTTCTGAAATGGACGCAGGGCTCCAGAGACGCAAGGAGCCTTTGGAAATGCCGGAGGTTGGACTCTCTCATCTGGGTTTGGCTCAGAGGAGGTACCCGTGAGAAAGGGTTGGAGCTGGGAGTGAGGAAAGAGGGAGGGAGGAAGGAGAGAGGAATGTGGGAGAGAGAGAGGAACAGAGGTGCCGAGAGGGAAATGTTGGGGATGCCAGGAGGTGGAGCCTTTGCTCATCCGCATGGCCCCTGGGACGTGTTGTCTAAGCCCTGAAGGTCTCTGGAGGTGCCAGAAAACCCAGTGACAAAGAAAGGTCTTGGAAAGTAAATGTCTTTCAGAGGGAAGGTGATGTGAGGAGAAGCAGGCAGAAGAATAGGGGAAAGTGTGTCAGGGAGACCAAAAAGGTCCCCGCGGGCAAGATCCTCTGCGTTACCTGGATGCTGGCAAGGGGAGGTGTGGTGGGCAGAGCGCACGCTGGACTCACACCCACACCGTCTCTGCCCGTGGCCCCACTGGGCATTAACATCATGGTCTGCCTGCACACGACCCCCAAGGATCGCAACCGCAATCTGGGTGACGGAGCCCGTTTTTCCCCAGAAAATGCCTGGTGTAAATCTCAGCCCAGCTGCACCGCAGCCGGCTCTGTCTTCAAGCAAAGGACAGGACAGGACGCTGCCATCCCTTCCCTTCCACGTCCCCAGAGCGTCAAAAGGCAGGTACAGACCTCGGTGAGCAGGGACGGCTGTTGTGCTGAGGGGTACACCCAGCCACTGCTGCACTTCTCCGTGGCGTTCAGGCCGTACGCCACGATGGAGTCGAGGTCCCACTCCACGGGCGAGTACATGGAGCACTGCTCGTACGCCCCGTCCGCGTCCCGGGGCAGGGTGAGGTTCAGCTGCTCTTCCTCGGTCAGGTTGGGGCCGACGGCACGGATCCAGCTGGTGTTGCAGTAATGAGGCACGTCCACAACTATGAACACTTGGCCAATCATTTGGAAAGGGTTAAGAAGCAGTGGGAGGGAGAGCAGCAGTACTAGCCATTTCTGATATAGCCCAAACTCCCCCAGAGCAGTTATAAAATCTCCAAACTCGGCCATGGTAAGTACCTCTATGTCCAGGCTGCACCAGAGCACATTACTTAAATAGTGAAATATTAATGTTTAAACTCTGTGAGCACTAAACACCTAATCAAATGTGATAAAATGAGAACTTCTCATCAGCATGTGAATCAGCATGTTCCCCCATTAAGATGATATATTGGAATCCTCTGGGATGCACTTTGTCACCAGCCATTCCCTCCCTGTTTCTGGGGCCAGAACAAAGGTGCCATCGCCTTGTCACTCCTGGGGACACTGTGGGGACAGCTTGTCTTGTCCCAGCATGGAACATCTCCCCAGACCTCTTGAAGACAGTTGTGCTGCAGAATGATTTTTTTTCTAAAATGTGAGGTGTGACTCCACAGAGAAGGCCTCAGCGAGGGTTTTGGGGCTGGTCCCATGCAGCTGAAAGGGAAGCAAGAGGCCAAGCAGAGGGTAGGTGGGTTTGGGAGCCCAGGGCCATGTTCCTGCTCTGCCCCCACTGTGCTCAGAGCCATTGCTCCTCTGTTGTGCCTTTCCTTGGAGCCAAGCCCACCCTTGCTGTGCTACTCCCCAGGCTGAACCACCCCAAATCAAATGTCTTGAATTGCAGGGCTGATTTCCCCAAGGGGACACGAGGGCTTGATCTGAGCTGAATGCCTGGGACTGATGCAGCACAGCGAGAGCACAGGATGTACTTCCCATCTCTGAAATACTTGCTGCACAGCTTCCAGGTGGACCCACTGAGATGGTTTGGCTTTCTCTTCACCAGGGCCACATTTGCTGGTTGTGCTCTCTCCTCTCCCCCATGCACATCCCCTTTCAGACAAGGAGGGCTGCTGTTGCTCCACGTGCCAGGGCAGACGTGGGCTTGCAGCTTCTCATCCACATGTGCTGAAACCCTTCTGTTTCAGATCAGTTTGTTGCTTCACTTGGAGCAATGAAATAAGTTTTGCCATTACCCCAGTGTGTGTGNTTTGTGACAAAGTAGTGCTCCCTGGGAATGTTCTGAAGTGGGGAGAAGCAAACAGAGTAAATTTGCTGCTCTCATTAATGGCTAGGTAGCCCACCCTGGTGACTCTAGGAAGAGAGAAGCAGAAAAGCACTTCTCCTTTGGACCAGGAAATATGGCTGGTCATCAAGTAGACTTGATCTTGACAGCTGTGTCCCAAGCTGTTGGGTTTCATTTGCCCCAGTCAGGAGTGACGGTGGTTGGAGGCCCATTTGGACACCTATATGCTGGGATGAATTGCGGTCAGAACAGACTTGCACCAGCCAGCCATGGTGCTTCTGCATTTTCCCTCTCCCTCTTACTGCTGGTAAGGAGAGGCCAGGTTTATGGGCATGTACTAGTGACAGCTTGGTCTGGGATGTCACTCAGTGTCTTTGGCACAGGTAAATGGGCACCCCCTTCCTAATGGTTTCAGTGAAAGGTGCTTAATCTCTTCAAGCCTTTAGCTCTCATTTCTCCATCTGTAAACACAGCTTGACCAGGTTTCAGGCAGGGCTCTGAGATGGCAGCACCTTTGTCCCAAGGCACTTGCCCCATTCCAAGACGAGACCAATTTCAGCCACTAATGAGTCATGTAGCTTTAAGGGACATCTCTCTTTTCCTTGGACACATATTGATATCTCCCTGCACAGAGCGCTGAGAAGCTGCTTTGCAGCAGATGCAGTCATTAAACAGTTTTATTCCTCCAGCAGATCTGACAGAGCCGGTGTATATTTTGGCACTGGTGTGGCAGGGTTATATGTATATATATTTATTAGTTATTTTAACATCTTTATCCTTTTTATAACAGACAGATGATTAACACAGTTGAAGTGATATGCTCCATGAACCTTTTCATAATATATGTGTTCTTGCTTTGACTCTCTGATGTTTCTGGTGAACTTGCTTATCATCAGTGTAATTGTTAACTTCTATGACACTTATGTTATGGCAGCAAAAGGCAACCAGGGAGGGTCAGCGTGAAAACACATGGGGACTGCAGATGTTGCAATGCCTCAATGCCACAAAGCTTCAAGAGACCCGGATTCCCTTTCCTGCTCTGCCCTTCTGACCAGGTGACCTTGGCAAGGTCATTTCACTTATCTTTGCTTATTGTCATAAAATGAGGATAATGATGGTAACCTCCCATGTGAAGTAATTTTGCAGTCTAAATAAGGAAAAATATGAGTGTAATAAGATATCTATCGTTAAGTGTAGATAAGTCATATATTCAGATCTAGATGTCTAAATATCATTGTCTATATATGAAACAGATATCTAAGGTTGCATTGTAATTAGTTGGGATCAGTCAATAAGCTCAATGGAGTTCGGAGAGCTGTTAGCTTTCTGAATGCAGTTGTTTATCGTGAGCTGAATCACTCCCCGGACTGCATTGACAGTACTTACTAACTCTCCATTAACTCTGAGTGGGCTTGGACATCTGATTTATGTTGAAACACTACTACTGCAGACACCTAAACCAAATTTGGAGCTGAATCTCTATCCTGTCCCCCTCAGCTCTGCCTTTGCTCATTGCATTTTACTTGTGCACTTGTGGCCAAGGATTCAGTTCCTTCTTGATGACGGCTTTCTCTTCTCATTTGAGTTTCTGGATCTTGATGAGCTTGTTGCTCATTGCTTCTTGCTGGTTTGACCTCTCCGGAGGTCTCTCTCCCCTCTGCCGTACAGACAGTGGCCACGCAGTCAATCTTTGAGGAAACCTTGCAGTAGATCATGCCTCCAAGTGCAGAGAATTGGGTGCTAGTCTCACTGGAGAAGTTAACCTCTCCTTGGAGGTTCCTCATGGTGAAGCCGTTTTTGTGATGTTCTTTTTTGGGAACTGAGCACTGATACACTATGACTAGGATAGAGATCTTAAATTTAGCTCCTTAAGCCGCTAATAAATCAGCCTATGCACCACTGAATTCACTTACTGCCAGAGGAGCGGGGATTTATAAGCTGATTTCGTGAATCAGATTTTGTCCCATATCAGCTAACTTGTACTGCAGGGGTGGGTGCTTTTTTTTCTCTTTCTTTCTTTCTTTCTTTCTTTTTTTTTTTTTTTTTCCAACTATATAAAGAACTCCTGGTTTAAAAGGTCATCACTGGACACATTTGAATTTGCAGAGGAGACTCTTTCAGGAGCTTCTTCAGCTTCTGATATTTTTCTGTTTCTGTCCATTTTTGCAGGAGTGTCCTGGTCAATTTGGTCTGAATCAACATTCAAGGGATCAAAGAGACTCTGATTAGGGTTTTCAGAAGCATGGCTGGTAACCATGTACAGTGGGGGTAAACTGCCTTCCTGTGTAGAGAGATGTTTGTTTGTTGAGCCTTCAGCACTAAAACCCAATCCAACTGTATCTTCTGCAGCCTTTGGAGCCTGGTACTGTAGATCAAAGTGCTGCAAGAGTGCGCAGCTCCGAATCCTTTCTGAGTCTCTAGTAACAGTCTCATCCTGTCCAGCAAGAAACGGGAAGCTGGAGGTGTCCCACAGTTCTAGTGGAGCATTTGTTTCTGCTAGGATTTCCTGGCACAATTCTGAAGGATTTGGATCAAAGCAAGGTGGAGTTCCTGTCTGTGAATTTTGCAAATCTAAATTTGGGGTTTTACTCACTGTCCTGGGAAAATCTTGTCTTTTGTTTTCTGCAGATAAGAAAAAGTTATTGTCCTCCAGAAGATCCACGTTGTCTATCTGAAGCTCAGCTTCCTTGGGTAACTTTCTTAAATTGCTTGATGAAGAAAAAATCCCATTCTCTATCATTGTGTTCTGGACATCCAAACTCAGTAAGTTCTGGATTTCCAGTAGATGAGCATCAAAATGACTTCCTTCCCTAATGAGCTTTTTGCTATTATCAGCTGCAGGCATAAGCTCTGGAGGAGAATGGAAAGGGTTTGTTCCACCTTCAAAGTTCAACGCATCTTCTTTCTGATTTTCCTGTGTTGGCATGAGAGAGGGCCAACAGCTGTCCTGTTGTTGCTGAACTTGCCTGTTTAAAGCTGGTTGGTCATGAATGTCAAGTTCAGTTCTCTCATGTTTATCATCACATGAAATGTTTGTACCAGGAGTGAACAAGATATTGGTCTCCTTGCCCTCAGTGGTATCCAAGCAGCCTCTGGAGGTCTCCTGCATATCTTTAGGGATGACCTCTGCCTTCCCTGGCTGTGGCAGCTGCTCATTCTTGGAGGCCTTTTGTTTTGCTTGGCTGGAGGAGCTGAGGAGGCCCTGGGGCTTTTCCTGCTTGTCTTCAGTATTTGTTTGTTCTGAGGATCTTGCAGGGTTTTCTTGTTGACTCTGCTTCTTCACTGAGGAGTAACCAAACAAAGTGACAAGGGCTGATTGGGGCTTAGTGGGTTTCCTTTGGGTTGTTTCCTTCTTGGGAGTGCTGCCTTTGTCTTCAGAAACAAAAAGTGTAGTGAAGGGGTTTTTCCCAAGCCTGAAACCTTTACCCAGCACCTCTGTCCTGGCTTGACTGCTTCTGGTCTCTTTACTTTGGTCACCGGGTCTTGATGTATACACAACACTTTCCCCTGTGTGTTTCAGATCTATTTTTTCTTCACCCACTGGATGACCTCCATATTTGTCTGAGGATACATTCAGTTTGGAAGAGTCTAATTTCTTGACTGGTTGCTCAGAAATGTGAAAGATGTTTCCACTAAGAACTTCTCCTGAATCCTTCAATTTGGAGTTGTCGACTTCATCATGTAAGGGCCAAGTGGCACATGTTCCTTTCAAAGGCATGTCTGCTGATACTGGAAAATCCTTGCCAGGTGATTTTACATCATGTACCAAAATATTCCCATGAGGGCTAGTTATCAGTGCACCACATGTGGCTTGATGTTCTGTTTCTTGTAGACAGGACGTATTGTGATCATCTGTCATCTCTGGAAAACCAGGTGAAGGTACTCTGTCCTTCTCTGGTTCCTTTTCCTGACATGTGTGCTCAGGACTGGGTTCTTCCAGAAACCCTGATGTACTTACTGGTTTCCTTTTTTTTGTCTTCTCAAATTCTGCCCCTTTGCTCTCAACCCCAGGCAAATGACTTACACTGGATGTCTGCATGTTTTCCTCCAAACTTACTGGTGTCTGTTTCCCAGGGAGCTCATCAACATTTGTCTTTGATTTCTCATTCACCAGCTCAGCTATCTCAGGGGACGCACTCAGTCCTCCTGGCTCCAGGGAGCTGGAGGCTACACTGGAGAGGCAGAAAGCTTGGTGTTCAGCTTTGCTTTCAGGGGGATCATGCTCCTCAGCTCTGTATTTTGGCTCCATATTTGTGGTGTTTCTGGTTTCAAGCTCTCCTGACACACAGACTGGCTGTGGGTTGTTCATTCTCTCTCCAAGATGATGCTTGTCTACTGCAGTTGCTGGGGTGGCTGTGGTCAGTTCAAGCTTGTCATCTGTCTTTGCAGGCATTGTGCCTCCTTCATTGGGTGTGCTCAGTGGTGAGAGGGACCTACAGGCCTCATTTTCCTTCACTGGGAGCTCTGCTGCAGACAGGATGCAGCCCCCTTTGGTCCCCAGGTACCTCCAGTTAGTGGGTTTAGTGCTTTGACGTGTGGTGTGGTGGCAAACAAGTGAGCCATGAGGCAGAGATTTAACAGGCTCCAGGAGCACGGGGGAGGAGGCAGAGACAGGACTTCTCTTCAGCTGGACCTTGCCCTGCTGGAAAGCAGCAACTCGCTGGAACACCTTGCCCCTTCGCTTCCCACCGGGTACATCCCCATCTCCAAATGCCAGCTTCTTCTCACCATCTCTCTGTTCTCCAGGCTTAGGCCAGGAACACGCTTGCTCTCTTTTCTCAGGATAGGTGACACCAGGTAAGAAGCTTCCCTTCTTCACGTCTGCCTCCACCGCTGCTTTTCCCTCCTGAGCCCTGAGCATCATCCTGCCCACCTTGTTGCCTGCAGCCTGGCAAGTTTGCAAGCTTAGTGCAGGCTTTTTCCAGGAACACACTCCCTTTCCATATTTTCCATCTACAGCCAACAAGGCTGTTTCTGAAGGTGGCCAGCTGGTTCTGAGCTTGTTCCCTAAGAGGACAGACCTGCTGTTCAGCTCTTGCCTTTCCTCAGCCAGCTGCAAGCTGCCCCGCACATTAAAGGATGCGGGTTTCCTTCTTGCTTCAGCCTTATTTTCAGCCGTGTTATACCAGCCCTGGGGCTGTGCTCCTCTGCCTACCATTGCTACTCGCAGAACCTGATGATCTCCTAGCTGTTGCTCCAGCCTTTCTGTCTCACTTCTGCTTTTAGCTCCAGCCATCTGCTTGTAGTGGACTTGGCAGTAAAACACCCCGTGGAGGGCAGCATAGTTTTGCAAGCTGGAAAACACACATTGGCATAGCTGTTAGAGGTTGTGTGGGAGGGAAGGATTAACAGTAGCACTGATGGACGGGTTTTCAGCAAAATTGTTTTTCAGTGGAAATTACTGGGGAAAGGAGGGGGTCTGAAGAATGAAACCTTTCAAAACCAGTGTCTGTTTGCTGAGGATTTGTTTGATTTTTCTTTCAAAAACCAAAACACATGAAAAATTAAACATTTCCTTGCAATACCTTTGGAAACTGTAGACCAGTTATGTGAGATCCCTTTCTCCTTTATCAGCCAGGCTTCACACCAGGGCTTCATCTCTCCCCTTGTATGGAGAACATGGCCCATATGGATAAAACTTGACAGGGCTCCCATGATACAACAACTGCATGATGGGAGAATGTGTCTGTACATCCTTGGGGCCAAGAAGACAGCAAGCAGCCTTGCAGAAGAGGTGCCTTGGTGAATCGCAAACAGAAAACAAGCCAGCAGTGTGCCCTTGTGACAAAGCAGCCAACTGAATCCTGGACTTCATTACTAAGACCCCAGCCAGTAGGTCAAGGGAAGTGACCGGTCCTCTCCGTTTGGCACTTGTAGGACCACATGTGTAGTATTCTGTCCAGTTTTGGGCTCCCCAGTGCAAGAAAGCCACTGACATACTGGAAGGAGTCCAGTGAAGGGCTACCAAAATGGTCTGGGGCCTGGAATGTGTCATATAAGGACAGGCTGAGAGCTGGGTTAGCTAAGTCTTATAACGAGAACGTTAAGGGGGAGGATCTCATTTGTGTCTATCTTGTGGGAGGTTACACAGAAGACAGGGTCAGAGGAGGTGTAGTGACAGAATGAGAGGCAATGAGAACAAGTTGTATACATGGGAATTCATGATTAGATATAGGAAAAGAACATTTTCACTGGTGATCAGATCTTGAAATAGTGGCCCTGACCAGGAGGCTGTTGTATCTCTGACCTTGGAACCATACACACCTCTCCTGGCCATGGCCCCAAGCAACCTGTCCTCCTTGGACCTGCAGGAGGCTGGGCAGAGAATTCCAGAGTTTTCTTCCAACCTACCCGACTGTATGAACACGTGAGGCACCCAGACTACTCCTACAATTAAAATCCATATCGGCATTCCCGACTTGAAAATATTTCTCATGTTTGCATCTCACCCTTACATCACCGTGCAGATTCCAGATCCACAGGCGTATACAAGCTTGAGGTGAGCAGTCTTCAGACTCTAGTAATGGAGAGGTAAATCGTATCAAGGAAACTGTCTGCCCTTCCCTGTTACCTTGAGTCTGCCCTGTTGGAATTACCAGTGGGCCATTCTGATGGAAACTACCTGGACATCCCTTAAAAACAAATGGACCTGGGGTCCTACCACTCACCTCAACTTCTTCCCGCAGACCTTGCAGCAGAAGCATGAGTGGTGCAAACAGACTTTGTCAGTGACCACACGCTCCATAGAGTAGACAGGCTGCAGGCATGAGGCACATACCTCTTTCAACATGGGCTGAAGAAGAAGGAGAAACTACAGTTAAATAACTCTGATTCGTGACCACTTGGAGGAATGTATGAAAGCTAATTTGAATCTGCTGCTTGTGTTGGATTTTCTTGATGTTCTTTTTGAGATTTGTTGTGAGAGTTCAGATTTCTGGCTGACTGGATTCACTTGTAATCTTGGATAGGTCAGCATTAATGTTCAGTTGGGACAGAAAGACAAGATATCCTTGGATTCCTGATGAGAGAAATGATTAATTTGATCAAGAGCAAATGATTCACACAGTTGATTCATTTAAAAGCCTTGAGTGAGCTAAGAAACATTGTTCAGAGACTCTGACTCAAAAACTCTGGATGGGCAGCTCCTGAAATCACTGATACCATATGTCTGCTCACATAAACCACATAGTCCAAACCCTAAGAAGACAGCACATCTCAGTGTTAAAGCTCCAACCGCTCCATAAACCTGGTGGTTTACTCCAGTATATTTACTCTGTGGACGAAATTTTATGCCATGACCTAATTCCTCAAACACCTCTTTTTGTGAAGAGTCCAAGGAATCTCTCTGGAAAGCATTGCCAACACCAACTATTTTATTAATGGAAGGAGAAAGGGAATAAAGAAGCTTGGACATCAGTCTATCTGCAAAAATAGCTCCAGGTTCCCCTCATGGTCAGAGGCTGCTGGTAGCAATGTGGATATCTCTGTGAGCTCCATTTTGCTGTTGTGCAAAACAGAGGCTCAGCTTACCTAGTGGGATCTTCTGCAAGTCAAGGCTGGCCAAAGCCCCAAAAGAAATGCATCTGATTCTATCCTAAATCTAATTAGGTCAGTGCTCCAGGTACTGATACTACCTCATAAGAGGGTGTCTCTGCCTTTTTCTTGGGTCTATTTTGCCACAGTTTCATTTGATAAAGTTTTACTGGTGCTCTCTCCCTTTGGCTTTTTGTTCAACATGTGCTCATCCTGGGTTTCTGCATTGTCAGCTCAGAGAACAGGCAAGTTTAATTTCTGGTCTTATGTGGTGTGGGCTGATGGCCAACTTTTAGACTTGAATAGAGGAAGCATGAAAGATGTTTCTGCATCAGAAACACACAGCGTATCTCAAGAGATAAGTTGACAAGGGAACCAGAGCCCTTTCTTTTATTTGCAGCAGACATCCTGAGATGTGTGTGTGTGCACGCAAACATTTTAATTACCTTCTTATTTTTGGCTGAACGTACTAGTGCAGTCAAGTCATCTTTGTTTTCCTATGACAACACTTTCAAGAAGGAGAATTTAATGTCTTTGGTTTTCTTCCCTCTGTCTAGATGGAAGTACGCAAACAAAAGCCCCATCTTCCGTCAGTCTTCAGTGATCTCAACATACCTCTGCTTTTCCAGATCCTCTACAGAGAGGAGACCTTAGTCCTGTAAGTATATACATATGTAATGGGTGTCTAAACTCACAGTGTACTCAGTGGAGGTCCAGTTAAGGGAATCTAGGAGGTGATACATCTACCCTAAAATAGGCCCATGTAGCTGGACAGAATTAGACAGTTAGGCAATATGAATTTCACCAATGTGACTGCAGAACTGTGCTGATGCCAATAGGTGGGCAGAGCTGGTGAAGTAGAAGCTGAAATATGCTTTTGTGCAAAGATAAGAGCTAGATCTTCCAAGTGGAAAATGGTAGCAGAAAACAGATGGGAAGTGATACGATGTTAGCAGGACTGTCAAAGAGAAATTGAAGCTCTGCATCTTTGGCATGGATGTTCACTGGAGGAAACGAGCAGGCTATTTGGCGAAGAACAGTGAGAGGTGATGGGCAGCTGCATGAACGCAGCATCATTTGTGATGATGGAGCAAAGTGCCAATCCTGGCCATAATAAATCTCAGTCAGATTGACTTTGCATCCAGCTGTTCTGATGAATTTTGTGGTATAGATCACAGTTACATCTAGGTACTCTGTGGGCATTCCCTTTGACAGTGATGAGCTCTCATACAGCACAAAGGTATGTGTCCTGGCAGAGAAGAGAGTAACTATTGATGTGTTTCTGCCGTATAAGGAAAAATGCTCTCCTTTAGTAATGACTAAGGAAGGAAGCAGAGCTGTTTAGCAGCAAACAAGATCTCTGTGCTCTTAGCTGGGAATGAATGTATGTACTCCTGGAGTGTGTTCCCAAAGTGGGGTAATCTTTTATAGGGGATGCAGGATGCATCTTTTATAGGGGAGGGACCAGAGGGATTTATTTTAAGTGCTCACTGATCTATGGCAAATACTCTTGGTCTTCAGAGGTATTTTTATCAGCCCTGGGAATAAGCCTTGGTGATGGTTTGGTAGATGGAGAGGTGATTAGCAGCCATCAAATGGCACTGTGGACAAGGAAATTATCTTAAGACTTCTTTGAAAAATGGTGACCAAGTGTTGCTGCTGGAAGGTTTCCAGTACACTACAGATTACTGCTGTGCTGAAGGTTGCAGCTGGCTTATACCTTATCATTTATTGTTTGTTTGTTTGTTTGTTTTCTAGGTGCATTAAAATCTTTATGGTACGAAGTATCAACCTGAAAATGCTTGTGTTATCAATGGGTGGAGAAGATGGTTAGCACAATGCTTTCTGACATAAGATTAAGCATCTTAATGGAGACCAGTGGCTGAAATGGAGTTGGGACGGAGTGTACTTGACCTAGAGACTTCAAATGTGGCATGTTTCGTGGCTTCTGCTTCATGAGAACTGGATCTGCAGCTCAATTTCTCCTATGACCATTCAAGGAGGTATAGTCAAGACAAGGTTATCTGTCCCATGTCCACTGTTAAAAGTAAGTCTTCCAGCCAATTAGATCTTGAAAATATCTACCTAAAACCATGTGAAAATGCAGTGACCTGCTAGGACAAAAAATGGTGAACATCATATCTTGTATCTAAAGAACCCAGAAAACTATGGCAACTTATTTGGTATTTGGAAGTTTGTGTGTGCTCTGCTAGTTTAGCATTGCAAGGTCTGAAGAAGGGAGCTTGCAAGCTTCAGGTTGTACTTGAGTTTCAAATCTTTGCATTTTTTTTTTTTCTCCAGCTCTTTCAGTGCTTTGAGGAACCATGTATGGTGCTGAAATAACGCAGCATCTCTCTCCTCATGATATTTTGGTTCCTGGCTGATGGAAATACCATGAAAGAAATACATCTCAAATGATCTTAGCCTCATAAATGGCTCATTGAGACATTTAGAAACACTGTTAAACCAGAAGCACAAACAATAAGATCACTATTTTAAGCACTGGCAGTGCAGGACATTTGGGTTTATTTGAGTTCCTATGGAATCATTTTCATTGCCCAAGCAACCTGTTTGCAGCTTACTAAAATTGTTCTGCAACTGTCCTTAAAAAGAGATGAAACAAACATGTTACTGGTGTCCTGAAACAAAATAAAACTATAAGAAGGTGGTGTTGGAAAAAAATTGAGGAATTGCTAATTCTCTCATTTCTGCAATTGGTCCTGCTAAAACAATTGGGAAGGTCTAAGCAGTTATTTGTTCTGATTCCCTGAAACCGGATGCATTCAGTTTATGATGATCTGCTCTTTTACTTCAACCTTTGGTATATTCTTTGGCGGAACTGAAAACAGTGTTCTTACTTTTCTTTCAGCACATGCCATTTTCCAGCTTCTGGGGTCCTAGAAGCACACCAAAGAGCTCTGGGTATGTGCCTGCTTTTCTGCAGGGAAGCAGAACTTCTACAGTTCAAACCATTTTTTCTTTATCCTTCTCAAGAACACTTTTATGGGCCAAGAATGTTTAGACAAAACTGCCAGGAACCTGTTATGGTAGGAATGTATTATCAACCACTTCCATTTAGGGTTTATCACTCTTAGACCCAAACTCTCTGAGACTGATGACAGATCTTCCCCATTTCCCTCAGTCAGCAATGTCAAGGCATCACCAGAGAGGTATTATTTGTTCTTAACACATTTTCCATGATTTTCGTCTTAGCAAAAATCCTTCAGGGAGGTTGAAGAGGTCCTGTGTTATGATCTTGCATTTCCACCAGGGCTAATAAATTTAGATTTAATCTACCTATCTGGACTACAATACCTTGAACAAGGTATTTCATGGTGTGAGATGATATCTGCTATTTAAAAACCTAGCTATGAACTGAGTGATATGAAGTGGTACACTCTGAAACTCTCCCTTCTTCCCTAGTGTCCTGCTCTTCAGTCATTAGTGTGAGCTCTTTTTCCTCAGAGGAAAAAAAAATCAAGTATTAACCATAACATCTCACTGAAATGTGATTTTTTTGAATGAGCTTACTGTCCCTTTTTGCAGAGAGGTAAACTGGTGCACTGAGAGATGGAGTCGATCAACCAGAAAGTCTACACTCAAACCCAGCAGCCAGCAGCCTAAGTCTGAGGCTGGTGGTAGGACACAGCTCCCTGAGAAACCATCCAGTGGCTCTGTAGGCTCCTCACATTCTCCCATACCTGAAGCAAACTCCTGGCTAGCTTGCCTCTTTCCCAGACTGAGGCCAACCTGTGATGTGAGGCACCAGCACTGAGCAGTGGCTGGTTCATTAATGGTCCCTCCCTGTAAGTCTTGCAGAGACACTACACCTCTGCTGCCTTCTCACACAGAGAAAATGGGCACGGGCAAGTGTTCAGACACTTCTTGGTGTATCCAGTCTCCATGCAGCTTCATAGGCTCCGGAACTGGGTGGTGTGTATTACACTGGACTCAACCCAGTTTTCAGATGTGAGCATGAGCATTGCTTGCCACAGAGCTGATAATCCACCCACATTGTAAAGATGACATAGACAAAATCACTCCAGTGATTTCGAATGGCCTCAATGTGTGATTCAACCAGTTCATTGAGAGAAGATTTCTAGGTACATTGAAAGGAAACAAGCACTCAAGAAAAGAAAGTCAACCAGACCAAAGTATTTTTGGAGGTAATGTTTACCTTCGGAACGCAGCAGTAAAAGTTTAAAAAAAGCCACAAAAAAATCTAAAATCATGAGTTGAGAATGTACAAAACAAAGTCATAATAAAAAGAAAACTGCTTTACAAAGTTTCAAAATGAATTTAAACAGTAAACATGTGTGAAAGCATGGAAAATCTAAAATAAGTTTTTTGTATATATTGAATAATAAATTACAGTTCTAAAAATAAAGGAAAGCAATAACAGTTCTGTCTCATCTAGAGCATCTTTCTTTGAATCTTTCTTTGGAGGAACAGCACTGATAATAACTGTAGAGCTTGATGTGACAATTTTCAGTAGCATCAAGTATTTCTAGGAATGAACTCTGCTAAATGCCTCTCCCCACCCATGGGAGTGTCAGCAATTTGATTTTTTTCCTCTTCCTCTTTTTTTTTTTTTTGTTTGTTAATGCTTAGGAGAAAACCTATCCAACCCACCCATCAATGTCAGTATGTGTACATATATGTGTGTTTAGGATGCCCTTCTTGGCAATTCTGTACTGAAATTAGATATAAAGATAGATAACATAAAGGTATTTGTTTGCCAATGACCAGACTGGTTGTTTTTTTAACCGGTTCTATCTATTCTTTCTTATGAATTAGTTCAGAGAAGCCTGATATACCCCTCCCCAACCTACCCCAAATAGTACTTCAGGGGGAAGAAGCTGCCCTAAGATGCCCATGGATGGATTTTTCCCTTGTGCTTCTGACAGTGTCAGGGCTCTGGGTTGTGGTGCAGCACCAAGTCTGTTGGATTGTCCAGGTGAAGGCTGTTGTTCCTCTCCAGTGTCAAGGCAGACCTCATTTGTGCTGTTTGTATGCAAACACCAAGATGATGATCCTGAGACGTCCTTAGGGTGTAGATGAATCCCTGTGTATAATGTGAATAAACCAGGAGAATTTTTTATTGTGGACTTTCTTTTTTCTTCTTTACACAGTTCTCTCTTGCTCTTCAGGATCTCCTATTTCTTTGGCTTGGAGTTGCCAAAGGTGACAAAGACCACTCCTGGCTCCTGGAAACTGCCGTTGGTGTGGAAGTCTTCACCTGGGCTCTTCAAGTACCTCCGAAACAGGGGTGAGGCAGATACCTCATATCGGGGGTGGGAGACCACATCGCACGTAGAGGATGTTTGCGTCTCAGATTGCTTAGTGACTGTGGTGGACGAAGTGATGATTTTGTTTCCAAACTGGTCCATTTCCTCATACTGCTCTGTGACAGTCCGGGTGGCTCCATAGAGTTTGGATCCATCAGGACCTGTCTGCAGCTCCAAGATGCTTTTCTGTCTCCGTGGGTTCTGTGGGCTGGGGGTGTTCAGGGAGCAATAGTCTGAAAAGCCTCCTTTCACCCCACAGTGGCAGCTGCTTTTGGAGGTGTCCAGAGGGCACTTCTCTTTCTCACTGACCTGATGGTTGGCATTTCCAAGGGTGTGCTGCTTCACTGAGTTCAGCCCAGCATTTGTTTGGATGGGCTCTGGTCTCTTCTCAAAGGGAGCCATGTCACGCCCAGCAGACCCTGCTGAGGGATGGTTAAAGGAGCTAAAACTGTCCTGAGCAAAAGCATCCCTTTTTCCTGGAGCATCAAGACAGTCTGGTGAGGGGATGTCCTGTGGAGAATGTGCTGTCCTGGGTGATTCGGCTGGTTTCCTGGCAGCAGACTCGATGGAGATGTAGGAAGGTGAGGAGGGAGAGCTGACACGAGGATGAACAATGCGGGGGACCTCTAGCTCTGACTTGGTTACCTCGGTCTTTTCTGCCACCTTTGCACCCCCCACAGAGATTGCCTCCCCTGTCTCCACTGTGGCTCCCTCCTGCCTGGCTTTGCTTGAGACAATACTGATTTTTCGGATGTTGCTGCTGCTCACAGAGCTCTGGGTGTTCCCCAGAGACTCCTTGAACAGACCAGAGAGCCCAGCGATGTCCGACTCAGACTTGAGACTAGAGACAGAATAAAGAGCTTTCTTAATAGCCTCCTCGATATCCAGGAGTCGGGCGAGTGTCTGCTCCTTCAGGTGGATAATCTCAGCACTTGCTCTCTCCAGGTCCCCAAAAACCAGCTCTACTGAGGAGACACTGTCAGTGTCATCCTTAGCCTGTGTCTCAGCCCTATCCTGTTGTTTGGCCTGGTGGGCCTTCTGACGAACCACCCAGTCAGGTACCTTCTCAAAGAAGCTCCTCAGAGCTTTCACGTCCACTTTGCTCGTCTCCTCTTCAAACTCCTTCACCCTAGTCAAGATCTCTTGCAGCTCCTCCTGTCTCCTGAGATTTTCGAAGATCTCCATAGCCTCCTTGACATTGCCTTTCATGATCTCCTCTTTGTGTACTGACAGCCTCTTCCGACGTTCATCTTCTGTTTCTCTCTTGGGTTTTTCTCTCATAATGACTGCTGGCTTCTCCTGAGCAGGTGCCTCTGCCTCCCCATCAGCACATTTCTGTTGCCCACTATTTCCCTGTTGTTCCTCCCTGGAGGAGTTCATTGTCTGTGGTTGAAAGGACATTGAATGACCCGTTTGTCTCCTCTCATTCACCTGCTGTGTGACCCTCTGACTATCCCATGATGAATAAGCATTATACACACTTTCCCTTTCCACCTTGGAAAAGACATTTTTTGTGATGTCATCTCCTCTCTTTGGAAGAGTGATGTGGCCCACAGAAGAGGTGCTTGGCTCAGTCTTTCCTGGCGTGTTACATGTCTGTGCTCTACCAGGACTGGCTGGATGTGATGCTGAAGAGAATCTGTCCTCTTGTTGACACAGCTCTGAATGCCTCTGAACTACCTCGCCTGGACAGCTCCTTGGAGCTGCTGCTTTCCCATTCAACGTTCCTTGCTCGACTTCAAAACCAGCCACTCCATTTTTCATTGGCTTTGAAGTCTTAGCACTGTCCGGTTCTAACTTGCCTTGTCCTGCTTTGCTTGCCTTGTACCTTTCCTCTGCCATTTGAAGAGGGGTTTTGGCAGGGTTTTTAGGCAGCTTTCTCTCAGGGCTCATACCCTGAACTGTGACAGATTTGTCCATGGGTGACTCCAAAGTGCAGAGTTTTGCCTGACCCTCCCTGTGGCCTGATTGTTCACGTACTTCCACGCAACTCAATCCCAGCTCCGTAGCAGGAGACTTTGGCTTGCTGATGTCCCTCAGGCCTGGAGGTTTTGGAGGCAGGGGTGGAGGGATAGGTTTGGTTGATCTGCTTGTGCTGTTACTTGTGGAGGCAGAATACGCCTCGTGTAAGAGGTGTTCAGGTTTTGGAGGGGGAACAGGTTTTTTCCTGGGTGGGGCAGTAATCTCTGATTTTAGAGAAATGTTGGGCTTCTCTGCAGCATTCTGATCACTGGGTTTGCAGGACAGAGAAGGGAGGGCAGGAAGAGGGGTCTGGAGTGGTGCAGAACATTCTGGGGCTTCATCTTTGCTGGTTGGTAGTGGAAGGGCACCTTCTCTTGTTGCTTTAGTTGAGGGTGGGCAATGTTCTGCTTTCATCACAGCAACTGGGGGAGGAGGAGGAAAGTCATTATCAGCCTGGGACCCTGAAGCCACTACAGCTGTCTGGTTACTAATGACTTCAGTCTCATTTTTCTTTTTACACACAGAATAGGACTGCCCTGCATTTCTGTATATCATAGCGGCTTTAAAATCCCCTCTGGAGACATTAACGTTAGACTTTTCCAGCGACTGAAGTGTGGCTTTTAAATTACCTCGGACAACATCCTCCTTTTCTACCAGGCGCTGTTCTGTGGCGGCACTTTGCAGTGCTCTGATAGCTGTCTGCACATCCCCTCTGATAATAACATCTCTTTCTTCTTGCACTGATTGCTCTTTGTAATCAGACTCAACAAAAGGATTTATATAGGTTTTCACGGGCGTGGCAGTATAAAGGCCATCCTTAATGCTAACATCTCTACTAGGCATAACTTGGTTTTCCTGGCTCAATAGTTGTCCTCCCTGTACTTCCTCTGAAGCACTGACCTTTTTGTGTGATGCTATGCTCTTCTGAGACATGCTTGTGTGGGTCTGGGATGCCTCCTGGACTCTAGTGGTGGTGGTCCTGATGGCAGCGCTGGTGCTCTCCTGCTGGGTAGATGCAGAGTCTTGTTGGCGTACAGTTGACTGAAGGGTCTTTGTCCCCTGCATGTTGGCTGCTTGCTGCCTGCAGGCTGTGTGGACCTCCTCCCTGTTCCTTTGTAGCTTGCTTTGGACATGGTGTTGAATGTTTTTTGCTTCTGCTGTTGCTAGCCTCAGGCTTTGCATTGCAGCCTGAAGGTCACTCCCAAGGACCTTCTCTTCTGGCTGCATCTGGCTGGCTTGCCCAGTCACCACACTCTGGTGTTCTCCAGCCACTTTGCCCCTTTCAGCTGTCACTTTGGTCTGAGTTATGCCTTGCATCATAGCTTTGGGTTCCTTCAAACAAGCAGAGGTGGACTCTTCTTTCTCTGCCTTCTTGCTGACATCTGCAACCCTTTGAATTGACTTTGTAGTTACTTTAAGCCCCCCTGACATAATTTCTTCCTTTCCCATCACTGTGGGCAGGCTCTGGGGCTTCCCAAGACATTGCACAGTGGTGCCTGTCACACCCACTGCATGCACAGCCTCTCTCTCTAAAGCCCCCGCTTTGCCCCCACTTTCACACACGAACACCTTTTTTGCTCCCTCCACGGCTCCTGGCTCTCCCTCTGCAATTACTTTCTCTACTTGTTCTTTGTTTGCTAAGACATGCATCTTAGCTCCCTGCACAATTGGGGTACTTTCAGCTGCCCCCTGCTCTGCTTGGGAAGAGATGAGGGACTGTATCTCTGACTCCTGCTGGAGGTTCTTCAGATAGTCCAGATCTCCCTTCTCAATGCAGCTCGCAAAAAGCTGGACGTTCCCCTTCTCATTGTCCTCACGTTTAACAGTTACTGTTGCCTTCTGCTCCTGAGAAGAAGCCAGCAGGTTCCCTATTGTTGACTTCACATCCCCCTTGACAACTTTTTGCTGGACAGAATGGAACAGGAGGGAGTAGAGGGTCATCTTCACTGATCCGGACTTTGTCTCTTGTAAGACCATCCCCTTTTTGATGGAAGCATCTTGACTGAGGAGGCCCTGGAGAGCCTTAGCTACATTTCCGCTCAAGTCCTCTTTGCTTTTAAGAGCTTCACTCTGGTCCAGTAGCTGTAATGAACTTACTTTGATCTTGCCCTCTCTGTCCTCCTCCACCAGCACACTCTGTGCTTCCACGTTGGTTCTGTGCAGGAGTTGCAGCATGATCCTTTGCAAATGGCCTCCCACAATCTCTTCTTTCAGGATCTCTGGAGCACCTGGGGTGCTGAGCTGGTACTTCACCATCTTCACACTCTCCATATCATTGGCTTCAATGAGGATCCCATCATTCTGAATAGCCTGGCAAGTGCAGAGTGTCTCTAAAGTCTCCTTCATAGTCCTTTCTTTGAGTTCTGTTTCCCCACTACCTTCAGAAGCACTGAATTTATCCAGGGGGGTGCTTTCAAAGAGCCAAGTTGTGCTTTTCACATCTGCACGAGGGATTGCTTCTTGGGCCCCAGCACTGGCTGTCACCTCTGGGTCCTTAAGGGTGTCCATGGGCTGGGTTTCAAACAACCATGTGCAGCGTTTTACGTCCCCTTTCTGGCTGTCCTCTCTCTGCACAGTACTGATAGATGAGCTTCTGTCTGCATCCCCATGAAGGGAGTCCACAGGCTGGTTTTCAAAGAGCCAGGTAGACGTCCTCACATCACCCCGCTGAACATCACTGACACTGACCATCCTCACATACTTCTTCTGGCCCACTTGCTGGGACTCAAAGAGCTGCTTGTTGGACTGAACATCTCCCTTCTGTACATCATCTACTGTTCTGGGCACAGAAGTCTTTCCCCCTGAGAAGGAGTCAAGAGGCTCTGTTTCAAACCTCCACCGGGCAGCCTGGACATCTCCTTTCTTGATGTCCTCTTGGGTGACAGCCCTAATCACAAACACCTCTTCTTCCTTTTTGATCTGATCCAGAGGTTTAGTTTCAAACAACCACCGTGCACCTTTCACATCGCCTTTCATGATTTCTTCTTTCTGCACTGAGGTGACTTCATGGTATCCCCCCTCCTTGTCTTGGATAGCATATAAGGGCTGGCTTTCAAAGAGCATTGTGCAGGACTTGACATTAGCTTTGCTCATGGTGTCTTTCTGGATCTTCTGGAGCTCTGTCTCATCTACTTTGTCATGGATTTGGTCAAGGGAGTAGGTCTCAAATATGAACCTTTTGCCTCCAACATCTCCCCCCTTGATATCCTTCTCTGGAGGAATTTCTTGAATGCCTTCAGAGCTGTCTTTCAAGGAGTCCATGGGGTAATTCTCAAAGAGCCAAGTGAATTTGTGCACAGATCCAGCTTCAATCGTTCCATCATCTTTGATGACCGCTGTTGGTTTAGTTGTTGTATCCAAGGGCTTAGCCTCAAAGAACTCCTTTACTCTGGACACTTCCCCAGACTGTATCTCCACACGGCTGGAGTACCGCATGGTTTTCTTTTGGTCAGCTTCACTGGCAATACTGCCCAAGGGTTCAGTCTCAAATAGGTGCCGGACAGTTTTGACATCAACTCCCTGTAACTCCTCCTGACTGTATGCTTTACTGACTTTCAAATATTGCTCCTCCTGGCCTTTCAGGGAGTCCAGGGGCTGAGTCTCAAACATCCATGTGTATGACTTCACATCAGCTTGGGGCACACAGACATCCTCTTCCTGCTTCTTTTCAGCCTTCTCATACAGTGTGTGCATGGGCTGGGTCTCAAAAAGCCACCTGCAGGTCTTCACGTCCCCCCGTTGGGAGATCTCCTGCTTCACCGAGGGGTGCTCCTCACCTTGCATGGCTTGGTGATGAATGACATCTATGGGCTGAGTTTCAAAAAGCCACTTGGCTGTTCTGACATCACCAGCCACCACCTCCTGTTTTGTGATCCCCCGTATTATATCTACTTTCTTGGTGCTTTCATCAAACTGGTCCAGAGGCCTAGTTTCAAACATCCATTTGTAGTTCTTGACATCACCACTGATGACTTGCTCTCTGCTTACAGAGGTGACTTCGTGAAAATTGCCAAAGCTATCCTTGATGGCATACAGAGGTGTAGTCTCAAACAGGATTTGGTTAGCTTTGACATTGCCAGCTGGAATCTTCTCCTCTTCCTTGGTGATGGGCTCAGCATCAACATCCTTAATGCTGTCTAAAGGGAGAGTCTCAAACAGTGTCTTGAAAGACTTCACATCCCCTTTCACCACCTCTTCCATGCTGGTATCTGAAATTTCTTCCTCAAATGTCTTGGAGATGCTGCCAAGGGGACAGGTCTCAAATACATGTTTTCTTTGCTTCACATCTCCCTTCTCCTCTGCTGAAAGCTCTACTTTCTTTAAACGTCCCACCTCAAAATTGTCTTTCAAGGTTTCCATTGGCTGGGTTTCGAATAGCCAGAGTGTAGATTTCACATCACCTCCAATGACTTGTTCTTTGGCTACAACACTCTCTGAATCTTCTCCCTTCAGAGAATCAAGAGTCTGGGTCTCAAAGAGTAATCGCTGTTTACTGACATCTGCCCCTGTGACAAAGTCTGTTGAAGCTTTGAAATCTTGTTCTTCAACAGTAATTTCTCTGATGGCATCCAGAGGCTGAGTTTCAAATATCCACCTTGCTCCACTGACATCTGGCCTTCCTATTTCTTCCAGTGAAATCCCACGGATTATTTGCACTTTGGAAGTATCCTTGTTGATGGTATCCAGTGGCTGAGTCTCAAACAGCCAGCGGGCTGTTCTGACTGCATTGCTCTGAATTTCTTCTCGGCAGACAGACTTGATTTCATGGATGTTCCCAGTTTTGTCCCTGATGGCACAGAGGGGCTCTGTTTGGAAGAGCCTGATAGTCTTCTTGACGTCACCTTTTAGCTCCTGGATTTCTGACTTGAGTTGCAGGATGCTCTTCTCCTCCACTGAGCAGCAGCGTCCTATAGCATCCAAAGATTGGGCTTCAAAGAGTTCTCTGGCACCTTTCACATCGCCTCCCTGGACAGGATCCTTGAGAACTGCCTCTTGCACTTCAGTTTCATCTGAGTACAGTTTGTTCAATGAGTCTAGAGGCTGGGTTTCAAAGAGCCACCTGGCAGTATGCACATCCCCTCTGGCAAGGTCTGTCTCTGATTCCTTGGCTGGTGTTGACAGTCTGTCCCCATTGATTGACTGGCTTTCAAACCTCAGGGAAGTACTTTTCACATCCCCACCAGGAATGATCTCTTCTTCCGTCAGCTTCTTTGTGGCTTGATGGTCCCCAATAGAGTCAAGCGCCCAGTTCTCAAAGATCCAGCGCATGGACTGAACCTCTCCTGGAAGAACTTTGTCCAGGTTCACAGACCCCTGTGCACTGGGATCTTCAGCATTAAGCATTTCTGCCAGGTCCTCAGTCACAGCTTCTTCCAAGTTCTTCCTAAGCTCAGGATGCATGTGTCTGTAGAGCCTCTTTAGCTCATTCACTTGCCGCTGCTGGTAGAACTTGGAGAAGGCTTGCTTTGGGGGAGGCACAGGGAGTGGGCTGTGATCCTGGCTCCCTGGAGCGATGACCTGGACTGAGCCAAGGACGGGAGGGGGAGGTAAGTCCTCTTCCATTTGCTTGATGGCAACTTGAGATGATTTCTGAGCCTCAGCCATCTTTAGGGAAACAGTTTTAAATGTCAGCATCATCTCTTACCCCCCAGCCCAGTGGCCATTATTAGTGAGAACGGCAAAAGTAACAGCCAGCCCAACAAGGGAAATCCATGCACCTACTGAGCTCCATACCTTTGGTTCAGTAGCACACAGCACTCCAAAGCATCACACTACTGCACACACTCCAGACTTGGTGTTAGCTCTGGTTCCACAGCAATGTGCTTTAAAGCAAGGTCTCTAATCCAGGCATGTGCGGTGGTTAGTCTACAGTCTCCAGGTTTCCATCCAGCTACAGTGTAACAGAGAGGCCCAATTTGTACTGTCAGCAAGAGAGATCGACCACAAGAATAGCATAAAGAAGGCTTATCTCGGAGTAGCAAACTAAGAGTTAAATTCTGCCTCCTGCTTCCAAGTGTTCAGGGCAGTGTGGGAACCTGCAACGAGTCTGCAAACAAAGGGTATGGCTGCAGGAGAAAGCCAAGAAGCTATCTGTGAAGAGGCCTCAGGAACAGAATGTTGAGAGGGAACCAAATAAAAGTGTGAAAGTGAGTTGATGAGGACATCCCATTTGGGGGTAAGCAGCTAGCATGATGGGTTTTTGGTAGCACCAAGAGCTGCCCATGGCACAGGAGTGAGGGCTTGGGAAAAGATATTTGACTGATGATTTCTTCTGTTGGACTCACGCATGTACCCCATGTCATCATTTGTATAAGAATAGATGGATGGTTCCACAATTAGAGACTGAAATAAAGCTTTCTTTTTTGGCTTGGACATTTATACAGATGCGAGGCTAACTAACGTCCCCTTAAACCTGCTCACATTTAACCTGTTCTGTAGGAACAAGTAATTCACTTGCTACAGAGCCAGAAGCCAGCATATCATTGCTACATCATATCACAGCATGGTTGCTTTTAATTCACATTCTTTTAAGCCTTTCTTTCAGGTGTTATTCTTTGTGAATTCTCTAATTCTGGCCCCTCAGCCTGCAAACTAACTCCATTTACGTTTAGACTCAGACTGAATTCAGCTGGATTTCACAGCGATGTTGGTACAGCAGCGAACAGAGGGTGCAGTCATGACAGGGTGGATTGTGCTTGTTTAGCCTACCTTTCAGCTCACTTTCTGCATTTTTCTCCTTGGGAATTTTGAGCACAGATCAGCTGAATGCCGAACTGAATACCTGTGACCTGCACTGGATTGACATTTATCCAAAGGGAAGGTATCTGAAGCCTATAATCATTATCTAAAAAAGACTATAATCCTGGTGGCTTTCCTTTCAGTAAACAGATCTGCTGATCCTTGGCATGCCTTTAGAGTTACGTCTGTAGAGTTATGCCTGGAATATTATTAGTTGTTGCTCAAAGCAATGGCGCGCGATGTTATTTCACTCTGTTAACACACAGATTGTTCTGGCTAAAAATAAGTATTGAACATTAGTAAAAACCAAACAAATAAAAACAAACAAAAAAACGGAATACCAAAATCAGCGTATTTTGCAGCAAGTGTCAAATGCAAATTGTTCATATGAACCAACATACTTTGAATGCACTTTTAAATTTTTTTTTTTTTTTTTTTGAATCTGTGAAGAACTTCTAAACGTGGGGAAAGGCAGCTGAGCAGCTGATAGCTATATTCAGTATGAAAGCACTCCTTGCTGCCTGGCATGGGTGTATAAATCACACTCCACCACAGTCTACAAATATTTGATTAGATAAGGGTGCTTATCTTTAACAGTTCTTACCTTGCTTGTTTTCTGGCTGTCGGGAGAGTGAGTGGAGCTGTCCTTCACAGTCCTCTGGAAAAGACACAGGGAGAAATGACATCAAAGTGCATAGGCAGACACATATGATATCTGTATATATATATATATATGCGTCTACTATAGAGAGCTGGAAACCATTTAAAAGTGAGGTTTTTTGGTTCATTTACAGCTCCCTACAGCTGGGAAAAACAATCTTATCTCAGGTTGAACAGAAATATTTTTTTCCAAAAGCCTCAGTCGACAAACAAAACCCAGACACATTTATTCAGAGTCAGGGGAAAAACAAAACAAGCACTGATTTCTCCAAAGCTTGAATCAGTCTATATTTTTGTTTGTATGTCAGTATTTTTAAGACAAAACATATCTACATTTGTAATGGCATTATGAATTGTGAAATTAAAACTTATTGAAAATTTGTTTTGAAATTATTATTATTATTATTTTTTCTCAGACTTTGATTTTTCTTTCCCAGCCAGAACACCTTACTGTAATGCAGATTAATTAGAAAGTTTCAATTAGTACAGATTCTGGTGAAGGGACATTTTCGGTAGAGAAACATTTCGCAGCAAGCTGTATGGCCCAACATACGCCCATCACAGCCCCAGTCCAATGCGAGAATGGATCATGGGGCAGCCTTTAGAGGAGTTGTGACTTGCTACGTTGTAGTTGTAATTCTCCAATTACAGTCTCCACTTATTTATTTTCAGCTGGGAGTGCTTCAGTCTGGACTCCTCCAGTCCAGAGCCCTGGTACATGTTGAAGAGACTGAATCTCCAGTCAAAGACCCTGCAGATGGTTGAGAGTGGAAGGGAGTAAGAATGAGCCTGCAGAAGTCCAGAAGTGAAATTGCATCCCATGTTACTCCTAGAAGACCAGCAGAGCCAGTCAAGAGGGAAAAATGTAGCTGAGTGCCTCTTAACACGTACAACACGAATTATCCTATGACCCAATGATCGGTTTGGTCTGGATGATTAAATCACTGGATGCTCTGCTCATACTCCCTTTCCCCCCCTACACTGGGCAAATTTGGGACCTACCAAATTTGTGTGTTGGAATGGGTTTAGCACGGAGATGTACATGTTGCTGTGTGCTGAATATCTGCTGCCCAGATGTGAGCGTGCAAATATATACGTGCAAATATATACATGCAAATATTGGATATCTTATTTATGAATAAACGGGCTAGTGGATGTAGATGTGTGTGTGTGTTTGGGCCTGTGTTTGTGTGTGTGAATGTAATGTGCTGTATGTGTATATATATATATTGGGGGATTGGATTAGATGATCTTTCAAGGTCCCTTCCAATCCCTAACGTTTTGTGATTCTGTGATTCTGTGTATGTATATGCAGCATGTATATCATATATATATATACAATCTATATCAGCACCTCTGATAACATGATATTTTATATGATATATTTATATGATATTTGTATTATCATACAAATTATCATATATAAAAACATATGATATATTTATATGATATATCTTTTATCATGCTTTATTTATATGATATTTGCAAATGGCAAGGAAGTCTGGTCATTCTTGGAAAAGCAATGCCGTGTTCCTCCAGCACTGTGAAACCAGACGTGTTCTCCCTCACCCTCCCACGGCCCCTGGCTGGGACGGGACATAGCTGGGATGCCGCGGTGCTTACCGGCTGCGCGGGGCCACCGTGAGCAGCAGCAGCAGCTGCCTGGGAGAGGTAGCGAGCCGACAGCTCCTTCACGGAGAGCGAAGAGGACCTCCCTTGTCCTTGCTGAAGTATGCGTCTAGTGCTGTCTGATACGTCTAAAAATGACCGCGTCCTCTCATCTGAAACAGAGACAGGTGGGCACGGTGAGCTACGTGCTGCAGGGATGAGGGCACGGTGCGAGCAGGGCACATCTCCTTTGCAAGCTCTGCTGTCTGCACACCCATTCCTCCTGGATCCCCAGGTGATTGCTCCTCTCCCCAGATTTAACATCATGCCCTTATTGTTTAAGGAGGAAATGTGGACATTTGCACTCTTCTCATGGCTGAAATGGATGGTGAGACCTGAGAGCAACCCACCAGGCAGGGACCTGATGCCACCATCCTGCTGGTGGGGTTGCCTTCCCATGGTCCTGTACCCATCCCTACATCCCTAGACAAGGCTATCACCAAAACGAAACAAGTCTGGGGATGTGAAGGAGCTATACATGTTGAACTTGTATCACTTCCCCCTGTTTTTGCTCCATGACCACTTCACTCTCCTGTCAGCGTGCCTCACAAGCAGTTATACCCATTTATCTTCACCTCTCCCTTTCAGGAAACCAAGAGATGATGAGACTACAAGACTGGTCCACAGACATGACATGGGGTCTGCAGTGGAGCCAGAGGAATGAGCCCTTCTCTTAGCTTAGAGATGCGATGATCCGAGCTGCACCAGCCCCAAGAGGCCCTGCTGGGGCCCAGCATGGCATTCCTGAGATATTCGAGATATTTGGTGTTCCTCCTACCTTTGTTCAGATGCCTCCCATGGAGATGACTCCAGCTGGGGATGTCCCTATCTGGTTACTGGAGGAACTATTGGCTATTCTGGGAGGAGGTGAGCTATCAGCCAGACCAGAGAGGTGTGCAGAGGGACCCTCACTGGAGCAGTCACACATGGGTAGATGGTACTCAGCCCATGCTCCCTCATTCCCACCCATTGCACTCTCTCCCATGTTCTTCATCCCCTGAACAGCAGGGGCTTCCACTCCCCCTGCATCCAGAGAGGGTCATGCCAAAATGAACGGCTCTAATGCAGGAGGGTTCACTTTTCCAAGAACATGACAACTCCAAATTCTCACTGAAAACCTTCTTCTTGCATCACTCTGCTAGGTGTGAGCAGGATGGCCAGCTCTGCCTCTGCTATACCCCACCACAGATGTCTAAAGAGCTTTGTACATATATGCTGCATCTTAGTCCTCTGGGTTAGTCAGGGCTGTCATTTCTCTGGTACCGCTGTAAAAACACAAGAAGGTTCTCTTTTTATGTGCAGGCTTGCACTGCTGCATTCGGATTTAGAGCGGTATTTGCAATGCTTTCTGTTTGAACAATGGGCTCTCTCTTCACAAATCCAGCTTTTGCACAGCCAGGAAAGGGCTGATGTACTTTTTAATATGTGCACATTGAAAACACTGCCGCAGTTCCGGCGTTCTTTACCCTCAAATCTCAGTCCCCAAATCAGGAGATTTTGTAAATAAAGTTAATGACTCTTTTCTTTGTTTTCTGGGTTTTGAGTTCAGATTTTCCAGCTTTTCTCTGAAATACTGAAGGAGATTTGCTTTGCTTTCATTTTGAAGTGACAACAGTTAACATCATGCGCTAACGGGATTCCAGGAGCTGGTGCTTCAGATGAAATACCAGTTCCTATGAGACAAACGTGTTAGTCCATAGCACCAAACAGACATTAAGATAAGAGCAGAGGGACCCCACTGAGATGGTCAGACACTGGCTGGTGTTTCTTTTGTCCTTGGTTTCAGCTGCTTTTGCAGATGCCCAGGTATTTTGACACAAAACCAAGGCTGGATCCATGCAGAAGCAGCTGGAAGCAATGCAGATGTAGCTGCCTGTTTCTGCCAGAGATCACTAGGGGACGAGAGGAGGAGAGAAGGAAACAGAAGAGATTTCCTTAATGCCTCTTTCTTTTTGTTGTTATGTCACCATGTAAATATGAGATTTTTTCCCCTCATTTCTGCTCTCTGAAGGTTAAACACCAAATCAAAATAAATTATCCATCTATAGCCACTGGTGACAGAGGCACAGCTGGGGCAGATCTGGTACATCTTCAGATAGGCTGCAAGGCTGCAAGATAACAGTTTTTCCCCACTCTGCTCAAGACTTCAACTGGATCCCTGGCTTTTCGAGATGATCAGCACCCTGGAAATGGGGAAGAGAGGGTCAAGGCATTGCTGGGACACCCACTTTTAAAGGAGCCGGTGCTGGTATTTGCTAACACAAGCCCCATATCTGCTGCAGAAGGTTTCTCCCTTCACTGGGAGGTTCGAGGCTCACATTTCCCTCTGTGAAAAGGGGAAGTGAAGTAATAGCCAGAGAAGGTACTTGGGACTTCATGGTCTTTCCTTAATATGGACATGCCCTGTGAGAATAGCACTGAAGTGTGTGCTCAATTAGCTGCAGCAAGCTTTGAAGAGGTCTTTGAAAAATCTTGCCAGGGAATCTCTTTTTTTCCTTCTACATTGGTGAACTGCCTACTGGAAAAAAGGGGTCCAATCCATCTGGAAACCAGAAGCTTTCTTCCTTGCAAGGTAATGAGGTTTGGCAAAACCTCCCAGTAAGGGCAGAGGTGAGAGCTGGGTAAGAGACAGCCTTACCGGCTTTAGAGCAGAAAGAAAACCAAGCACAATTGCTTTCTGGCTGGGAAAGTGAACACAAGCCCTTGCAAGGGTATGGCTACAGTGAAAAAGCTCCTAAAAACTCCCTGTAGGAGATCAAGCTCTTCACAGCAAGACAGGGAGCCTGCTTTGGCTGACACCAGCATTGCTATGCTTAACCAATTCAGTGCTGAGAGCTTAGCAAAAGCAGCCCCACGTCCTAGAGCTGGGCTGATAATGTTTAATGGTCCCCTGCACTCCAGGCTACGGGTATTACTGGTGACCTGATATTATTTGTACTGGCCCATGGTGGGGAGATGCTGCACAAAGAACAGCAATGTGCCCCTCCAGCCACAAGCAGTGATGCAGCTGGATGAAGCCTCCCAGCCCATGCAGTGGAAAACAGCCCAGCCTCAGAGCTGCCTCTTCCTTCATCCTTTAGCTCAGATGGATGGAAGGCCACAGGGTTTCTGTTTTAATGACGGATATAATTAGCTGCTGCCTGCCTGAGACAGGGTCTGCTTACAGCAGCTGGGCAGGCGGCGGGTGCTGCACTGCTCCACGAGGCTCTGCCTGATGAAACAGGCTGTTGCCACCCTCTAAATTGCTAATTATAGGTAAGAGCGGAAGAACAACACTTCATTCTGCTAACGAGAGAGCCTGGCTGTGACGTGCATGTGGCTAATGGTGCCCAAGCGGCACCCGGGGCATCTCAAGAGCTTACCAGCTGAGGATGCTAAAGTAAAGCCAAAGGGTGTTGTGCAGACAGGGTAAGGGTGTTATTGTCTGGTTGTGTGGGAGACCGAGAGCACGGAGACCCAGTCTGAGACCTGTGCTGGGCTCTACGTTTCTGCCTTGTTGGACAAAGGGCTCTGCTATCACCTTGGGCATCCATCACAGCGCTGAGTGACATGTCCCATCTAATACTGGTTGACTGCCACTAACTGCGGCCCCAGGGATTTAAAACCCACTATTTTGACCATTAAAACATCCTCATGAGCTAGAAGGGAAGAAAAGAGCACCTGAGGACTCCCACCTTCAGTGCTACCGTCTAAGTAAAGGACATGGGAAATGCTCCTCCCTGCCATGCTTCCTTGCCAAACCTTCCTCTGTGCCAGTGGCTGGCACCAGACAAAGCTGGATGTTGCACGTACCATGGGGAGGCTGTCCCTTGGGAGCAGCCGCTGAGGTCCCTTAAGCTCTTTCCTTGCCCTGTGCTTGCAGCTCAGGTCCATGGGCAGCCTCTCTGCCCCATCAGCTGTGCCCCAGGTGAGCAGGGAGGGATGGAGTTATTTTGTGGGGAGGAAGAGTCAGCCCGTCCTGGCACCAGTCCCAGGTGTGGTGTTCAGAGATAATCAACCCTAAGCTGCAGAGTTCAGAGATAACAAACCCTGCAACGGGGGAAAATCATTCCTCATCTCCACTTGCATTCACTGACCTTTCTAGACATGGGGGGAAGGAGCGGGAAGGAAGGAGAATGATGGAAAAGACTCTTAAATATTCACCTAGAAATTCAGTCACTTCCTCTTCAGCTATTGCCCATAAATCACTGCTCTGTCTCCTGCAGAAGACAATATTACAGGTCTCTTTCTTTCAAACCATCTTTGCGCTACAGCTGAGAGCCAACTCCCAGCAAATGGAAAACAAATCCCTAACAAAGCGCTTTCCCTCTCCTTCCCCTGAGAAAACCCCATCTCTCCAGTAACACGGCAGCTCTGTTATCTCTGCTTTCTATTTAATCCGCTTTATCCTATAGAGAAACCACACTACCCACCTGTTGATGTCCACCACGGCTGCGGCTGGCACTCCTTTGTAGCCTGGCTCCCACCTCCAACCCCAGTGAGCTACTGAGTGCCTGAGTCACCTATTAAAAAAGGAAGCTGCAAGCTCAGCACTGATCTCCCAGGCTGCCTGGCCAACCACATGTCATCGGCTTTGCTCCCAAAATCAGCCGTCCTGAGCAAACACAGCTGCTAAGCAAAGCCCTTTGTGCAGCTGGGTGCACCCTATGCGGGCCCACTCCTGACGTCCTATGGGGTTGTGTAACAGGACCTGAGCTCAGCTCCGCTCACACATGGTTTGCACAAGCCAGAGGGAGAGAGAAAGCCTGGTGGTGCAAGTTGTACCAGGGTCCTGTCCCCCCCCTTTGCTCTCCCAAGGAAGTGGTGCTCTGGTGAGCATCCCATCCCGGCCAGCCAAAAGCAGCATCCTCTGTCAAACACTCAGGGGCAGCCAGATGTTGCTCCTCCGCAGGCAAACTTGGAGTTAGTTCTCAGTCCCCATTGCTCCTCTGCAGGCTAACTTTGGGTTAATCATGTCCTACGGACCTCGCATGATATATGCCATGGGGCACGGACACATTATGGTCTCACTCCCCTGCTGTGCCACTGCTTGGACACCACAACACACGACACAGTTCATGGTGCAGGACCTAAAACCCAACACTCAAAGGCTGGTGGCAGCAACGGGACCCATGTCCTAGAGCTTCTTATCACTGGGACATTAGGGCAGGAAAAGAGTAGTTTCTTTGCATTGCAACAGGAACTCTGTTTTCCAGGAGGATGGAGGTGAACCAACATGGAAATGCTCCTGGTTTCCTGGGTTTGTGGTGCTCTGGGCTGGCTGCTTTCTTAGAATTTGGGACCATTTGAGCTATTCCTTGCTGCCTGAGATGGGTCACGTGTTATCCCCAGTTAGACGATCATTACCAGCAGAGTCCTGTGGTTGAGGCTGCATGCTGGACACGTGCCCCATCCCCACCTGCTTGTCCCCAGCACACTTGGTGAAACCTCAGCAACTCCCTTTCCACTCCTGGAGCTGGAAGCCCACCCCTGCAGGTGAGGACCCCATTTCTAGATGTGGGAGCTGCATGTGCCGAATCACACCCACCCCATCCTCTTCCCATCCTTGCTTCCCAGAGAATCGGTCCCAGGACAAAAGGAGCTCTTAAATCCTGGCACCGCTCTGCGGCTGGGCTTGGGGAATCTGTGCGGCTGGGTGAGCACCCATAAAAGCCGGCTGGGAAACCAGTGCCGCCGTTTAATCCAGGAACCTGGTAGCCCATTGGCGGTGCTCGGTCAGCAGGGTTTAAATCTCTGCCTCCAACCCATGCTCCGGTGGCCCTGGTCCTGGGGATGCTGTGCCGGAGGAGATGCACACCAAGGGGAGCAGGGCAGCCGGCCTCCCTGTCCCGATCCGAGGCTGCCAAGGGTGAGTGGTCCCGGGTGCTGTGGCAAAGGATGCATGGGGAAGGGCAGTGCTGGGAGGATGAGGGTTTTTCTTGCTGCTTCTCACTGTCCTCGTGACCTGCTCTCAAGGCTTTAGTGCATGTTACAATGTCATGTGTAGCTTTTTCCAAAGGGAAGGGGAAAAATCATGGGACAAGGCTGTGTTGGGAAGCATCTATGGGATTTTAGGCAGCCTTCAGCGAAAAGTGAGGGCCAGTGGTGCTCTGAAACATCCTGTTTATCCTCATGGGTGCTCCCTGGCTCCTGGATCACACTTTGCTCTGTTTGCAAACTGCAGTGTTTTCTCTCATTTTCAGTTCTACAAAGGACAGCAAGGATTTCAAATTCAAGCTTTTTTGTTTTTCCATGAATTGGCCGATTATGTGAGACAGCAGCAATTGTAAACATGTTTGTTTTTTTTTTGAAAAAAAAAAGTCATCTGTTTTTTGATTGTTCTGGTCCAGGTCACTTTTTTTGTTGTTGTTGTTTTCTTTTTAACTGCACGGGCTAGCAACTGACCTTTAAAGGGAGATTTTCATTTGCTCATTGCACCAACTCAGGGTAAGAACACCACTGATTAATAGTTAGATAGCTAACAAAAATCATACCACTTTTTTTTCCTGATTCCAAACTTTCATGAGTAAACCTTGTCCTTTCAAATAGGTTTGTACAGCAACTAGTACAATAGATCCCTGATTTGCAGGTGGGGGGCACCTCTGATGTAGATAATAAATGTAATGACTAACACACATCAAAAAGTATAAGCTATTCTCTTCAGAAAGGGATTAAGAAAGAATTTGCACTGTCTGCAAGCCATATGTTGCAATCCTGTGAGCAGCTCTGGCACACAGAGCTAATATATTAATTTTGGGATGGGAAGTACACTGAAAAGAAAAGCGCCTAAATCAGAAGAAGGTGCTAAACGTAAGTGAAACAAAATAATGTAACTAAAGAGCAGATGTGCTGAAGAGGAAATAACGTTTAAAATACTATTTCATACTTCAGGAATTGTTTACTAAATGATAGCTGAACAATTCACATTTTGCATGTATATAAAGACGCATTTGCAAATCTGGGGAGTGGGAAGAGGTGAAAGAAAAAAAGCTACTGACGAGTGTCTTGATTCTAGCACCTCCAAACTGATGGTACCTGAACTTCGGTCGCTTCTGCAAATGTCTGTGGCTCCTCAGTGTCAGCTGGACTTCCCTTTGCAGGAGGAACATCACAACCCCCAGGTAATTTAAACAGCTCCCGGGAAAATTTAGCTTCAGGCAGAGCTGAGTGTCTGCCTGAGGCAGCTTGGGACTATTTCTGGCCGTTGCAAAAATCCAGGAATGCGCAGGACTCTATTCCTGGCACCAAAAAAACGCCAAGAAGCTTTGCCCAGAGACAGCTGCGGGTGGCATTGCTGCCTGGGGACGTGGCCTTCCCCAGTGGGCCAGCTGCTGGGGGCTTGTCGTTCCTTACAGAGGGCTTTAACCTTAGCCGGGTCAGCTCCCCTATTTTTTGGGGTATGAAGTGCCTGGAGAAGGCAGAGCAGCCCCAGTGATCAGCTGGGTATTGCCTCATTGGCTCCTTCTGCATGCTGCCCTGCTGTTTGCAAGGGGTTGATAAAATCTGAGTGGGCGTTTAATAAATTGCTGTGTATCACTGAGTATCCAGCATGTATCACATGTCCTGCTCACGCTGGTACTGTGCTTGTATCCTCCAGTGACTCTTCATCTGTTATTTATACAGGGGGGTTTCACTGAAATGGTGATAGCCACCAGTGCTCGCCACACAGCGTAGCTGCTTCTATTCCCCTCTTTCTCTGTTTCACACACCTGCTGGCACCAGGACTATTTTCAGCCCTAAGCCCTCTGCCAAACTGCATGTTCCCCTGGTTGCTTGAGCTGCTCCCATGGAGCAGCATCTCCTCCCCTGCAGAATGCCGTGCAGGATGGCAATTGCGATAGCAGCTTCCTCCCCCAAAATCATCCCCCTAGGGAAAGCAACACAGAGCTACCCACTGAAATAACCCATGCCTGGGGAGAGGGCTTCTTGACATGCCTCAAATACCAGTCCTTTTAAGGGAAGCCCTCTCCAGCCACCGCAAAGTGATACCTTGGGAATGTCTGCTACAAGCATCACCAGCCGCATGGCCCCTGTGTGGCTGGGATCAGGGCTGCAGTATGCATCTTTAAGCATTTTTTTGGCCATGCCATGGAGTTTACATGGGGGCATTGCAGGGATACCGTGTAGCATGAGGAGCTGCCGAGCCCCTGCCTCTGCTTTCTATTCTTATCATGGAGTTTCCAAGCTGCTGTCAGCTCTTCATCACTGACAGCCAAGAAATCTGAATACTGTTTTGGAAGAAACAGCCACAGCAAAAAAAAAAAAAAAAAAAAAATTAGCAGTATCCTTTAAAGAGAACCCCCCAACCCACTTGTAGCTATTGAGTTTCCTCAGCATTTCCATTTGTTTCTGAATGAGGCAAGCTGCCAGTGAGAATAGGGGGGAGGAGAGAAATGGTTGGCTTTCAAAGAGTAAAATACCAGGTTGTACAGTACTAAATGCGAAGCTTCCTGCCACTGTGTTCAGATCCAGACTCGTGGTTTTTGCTGGTGCTGAAGAAGGATTTCCACCTTCCTTGGCAATAGAGTTGGGGAATTCTAGCCTGATTTGCCCTAGAAAACAGGTTTCTGTATCCTGCAAAATGCTGCTACAAATTGGAAATTGCTACAAATTTCCACCCATGCTGGACCCCTTAATTGCCAGAAGTGGGATTATCTACCCCTTTGCCTGGACAAGAACATGGGTTTTCATATTTTGCCTCTTTTCATCAGGTGACATATATACCTAAGGCACCAACTCTACCTCTCTTTCCCCAGATACCTTTTTTTTTTGTCCTAGTAAAAAACTGAATCTACTTTGGATATTTTCCAGCAAAGACTTGGGAGAAAAATGAAGAGCTGGAGGGAAGTGGAGGAAGTTAAAGAATTTCTGTTCTCGCAGCAATCAACAGAACGTGTATCCCAGAAAGAAGCACAACCATCGTCGAATGCATCAGCAGAACACCACCACATTTAGCTGAGGCTGTTGGGGTCAGGCCCTTCACACAGTGACTGAGCACCAAGACATGGACTTGGAGTCCTCTCTCTCTTTTCGGCCATGACACAGAACTTCAATAGCTAAAGAGTGATAATCAGGTGTGAGACACACAGAGGTAGACACACAAGCTCCGTCTTACAGAGCTGTGTGTTTTGGAGTTACTCTCCATGCATGAGCACAGCTAGGAGTGGTATGGCCATATTAATGCTCTTAACCCGACAGACCCCCTCCTGAAGATCTTTATTTGGCTCAGGGTCAAAACACATTCCTCAGCCCTCCCTGGAGCCCAGGATAGAAGAGGGAGGGGAAGAAATTCCCTCCTTAACTAATCTTACTCTGCCAGGGATGTAAGCTGAAGCGAAGCTCATTTCCCTCTGAAGTCCACATTTTGCTGCCTACTGTGTTGCAACCAGTCCTGAACATGGTTTTGATCAAGAATATGTTGCACCTAACCCCATAGTGCCTATCCGGCTTGTCTGAATCTTGTAAGTATTTTCTTGCCCGTTGCTGTCAGAAGGGCCAGAATCCCAGTACCTCACAGCATTTTTGGGGAAGAGAGTAGACACTGAGAGTAGAGAGTATTGAGTGAGTAGATGCCTAAATTTAAGCCTCAAGCCTAGGAACTTCAATGTTTTGGAAAGAGGGAAACGCACACGTGTAACACTCTGCTTCCACTTCGAACATGCCCAAGCACCCAAGACAATGATGCAGAAACAGACCAAAGCCACCATCTGTGGTGCAGAGGATGGGATTTAGCAAGCTCTAGGCCGACAAAATCCATAGCTTTCCACGAACTGCCACAACCCCTTTCGTATCAGAAGGTCCTGAGCGTCCTCATTTGCCCTGCATTTTCACATCAACCAAAGCTTCGTATTCATACAACACCTCACCCCTCTCAAATCTACCCCAAAATTACTTACAGGGAGGTCTCAGTAGTCCCAATAGCTTTGTCACGCCGTAAACAGTCCCAGTGGAAAAGCTCTGTGAAACTCACGGCCGGGCAGCCCTTAGAGTATCCTAGAGGAGCCCTGCTCCACTCCCCGCACCTCGGTCCTGTTCACTGCCTCCCAGTGGCCTCTGGCAGCTTAATTTATCGCCGAGCACTGGGCTATGTTGAGAGGATGAACCACTTGGTCTATTTTTAGTGAAGGGTGAAACTGCTCTTCCACCCGGCTGAGTCAATCATGAGTTTTAGCAATCCTACATGGAGGTGGGGAAAGTCTGGGGGCCTGGCTTATTTTCAGAACTTGTTCATTCAAAATACCCCCAGTGTAACCCAGTACGGGACAGGGGATGCTTCCAAGCAGCGGTGCCATGGGGTAGAGTCATTTCCCTGACTCACTGTCCTGTCCTTAGGCTGTGATCTGCACCGCCTGGCCCCCTTTGCCTCAGGTCGCAGCCAGAGTTTTAAGGGAAAATCCGGGAAGGTGATGGGTATTAGTTACATTTTCTGGTTCTTCATTTCTTCCTCAGCTCAAGCATTTTAGAACCGAGAAAGAAAAAAATATTTTAGGAAAGGGAAGTGTGTATGCAAAGGAAGATCCATCCTCCCTCCTCCAGTCCCTTCCTCTGTGGATGGCGCAGCACTGCCACGGGGTGCTCTGGGCAGCATTTGGGGAAGGGATGATAACAAAGCCCTAAGCCCTAGAAAGCTCTCGACACCCTCAAAACTCAGTTGGGCAATGGGTGTTATTTTTAGCACACTAATGGTGTGCACAATGGTGTGCCAGCGTTTGAGACCCAGGCCTGGACATGGTGATTTATAAGTGCAGACACAGCTGATGGCACTGGGGTGTATTTTAACCATCTGCCTTTACTGGGCTGGAATAGCAATACAGCTGAGGAACCTGGTAATGTTCAAATTGGGCCTGGCTGCTCTCTCTTTGGTTTGCTTTTCCGACACCTTTAGGGAAAATATGCTTAATTAAATTTTGAGTACATTTTGGATGCCACAATATAAGAAGGACATAAAACTATTAAAGTCCAAAGGAGGGCAACAAAGATGGTGAAGGGTCTAGAGGGCAAGACCTATGAGGACCACGCGAGGTCCCTTGGTTTGTTCAGCCCAGAGCAGAGGAGGCTGAGGGGAGGCCTCATGGCGGCCTGCAGCTTCCTCACGAGGGGAGGGGCAGGCGCTGAGCTCTGCTCTCTGGTGACAGCGACAGGACCCGAGGGAACGGCATGGAGCTGTGACAGGGGAGGGTCAGGCTGGGTGTTAGGAAAAGGTTCTTCACCGAGAGGGGGTGAAGGGCACTGGAACAGGCTCCCCAGGGCAGTGGTCATGGCCTGACAGAGTTCAATAAGTGTTTGGACAGTGCTCTCAGACACAGGGTCTGATTTTTGGGTGGGCCTGTGAGGAGCCAGGAGCTGGACTCGATGATCCTTGTGGGTCCCTCCCAACTTGAGATATTCTATGAGTCTAAGAATCTGTGATTCTCAATCACTACATGCGGAGGAAAAGAGATGTGGGTTTGCTATGCCAGTACCAGAAAGTTAAGTAAGGAAGCCAGCATCACCTGATGTATCAGAGGCGCTTAGGCTCGCAAAACACTGATGAAGGCCACAGAGACCCACTCTCAGTCCCACCCTACTCTCCCCCTCCCAGGCCATGCCCATGCCCCACACAACCAATGCCAGACTACATGGGACTGCAGTGATGGGGAAGGGAGTTGCATGGATGTGAGCTGTGCTGGGCCAGGTGCTGTAGGGGCAAAAATTGTATGTGTTTTATCTGCCTGCACAGAAGCAAGCTTAGCTTTCCTGAGCCCCAATGCAAAAACAGAAACAAGGAGTGGGGGTGCTTCTCTAAGCTCTCTCTGTCTCTCTGTGGTGTGTTTGTACAGCACATAGCACAATGATGCCCCCATTTCTTTGGTCATATAAAGATCTCAGCAGTGTTGTGCTGAGTCAGTGGAGCATGACCCTGGTACCCAAAGGGGCAACATGCTCTTTGCTCCAAAGGGCCAAGCAGCTCTCTAGTACCAATTTTCCTATGTCAGATGTTTTTTTGGGGTTCCCTACCTCTGAACACCTTCACAGGAGGTTTACAGAGGTGCTTGGAGATGCCCTTGTCCCTCTCATTCCCTTATGGGTCTGCAAGTATGAGTCCATGGAGAAGATGTTATATGCCAGCCAGGCTGCAGGTCAGCACGTGATGAGGGAGTTTCCCCACCAACAGCATATCACATCATCATGTCATGTCACGTCATGGCACACCATATCCAGCTTCAGATGACCAACTGTTTTTGCTGAGGCTCCTGTATGGACCCTGCTCCTCCCTACCATAGCCCAGGTCCTTAAACATCCTGCAAGCCTAGAATTACCAGTCCCCTGCTGTGTCTGTTAAACCCGGTGTCTAGGAAGACCACCACCCCTCCCTCTGAAAGTAGTGTCCATTTTCTTTGTAGCTTCCTTTAGTAAATGAGGATCAGAGCAAAGAGCTAAATTAGTATGAAATTTAACCCTTTGGGGAGGGGACAAAAAATACAGCCACCCTTGTTACTGCCACATGCTGAGGAGAGGATCTTATAGCATGTGAGCAAGGCAGTGCTGAGAAGATGAGGAGGTGCAGACTGACGTGACCGATGCTGAGCGTACCCTGTGATGCAGGGCAGGAAAGCAGGGGACATCATCTGGGGATGACTGGGGCTGTCACACACAGCCGGTAGCATGAACCAGACGGCAGGGGTGTCAGCAAACACAGCGGCAGGCAGGGGACAGAGTGCAAGGTGGAGCAAAGCTTATTTATTTTGTGTGGGCGGAAGGGTGTAAAGGCAGGAAGAAACGGCAGAGCAGATCGGTGCAGGCAGCAATGTGCTTGCCTGTGTGCATCCTGAACTGTGTACTTTCTGAGAGGGCACTGAGACTGTCTGAGAGGCACTGGGAGCATGACAAGAAGAAAGGAGGGCTCAGCGGCGGGGGATGTGGCATCTGGAGCAGAGGGCAGCCCCGAGCACTCACCAGGGCTCGGGTGGCCCCTCCGGGAGCCAAGATAAGAGTACAGCAGGGGCTCAGCAGGGGAAAGGCTGTGTAGATTAGATCAGGAGAGAGATCTCTGTTGTGTGAGCATGGACTGGGGATTGCAGGAAAAGCCAGCTAGAGAGGGTTCCTTTATGTGTTTTGATTGCTGCTGTAGTTGGAGCTGCAGTTAGGGCAGCGCAAGGCTAGGTGTGAGCAGTGATGGCTCACGTGCAGTGAGATGGAGCCAGTGCTCCTGTCCTCCGTAAGCACCCACGAACCTCTGCACCTTTCCACTGCAGCCCCAAAACGTGCCTGTGATCCCAGCACCCCCAGCCAGCTGCCACAGGGGCTGGGAGAGGGGAGCAGGGAAGGAGAGCACCCACTTCTGCCCCTTCCTCCTGGGAACTGGGGGCTCTAGCTGGGGGCCAGATGCATCCTATGCTTGAACATCCCAAGTTTCCTCCCTGGCTGAATGGGAGAGGTACAAAGCTCTTAAGGCTGGACAGACTGGACGCTTGTAGGAACCCTGCCATTCAATTCCCTTTTGTCATGCTCATGCAAAGCAGCTGGTGAAAGGGAAATGAGCTTTTAAGGATTATTTTGACTGCAGGAGGCTGTATAACTGCAAGTGCCAGGGTTGCCTTGAACTCAGAGCCATCTGTAACACAAGCAGAGCCTTTTATCTTAAATTGGCATTTTCCCCCATGCTTTCAGGTCTTTCTGGTTCTAGCAATGACCTTCCAATCCCGTCTGCTGCCCAGGGTGCTGCAGACAGAGGGTGCTGGCTGCAAGACCCCAGGTTGTGGAGGGACCGAGGGTGACAACCTGCTGAGGACATGGTGTCTGGCAGCCACAGTGCAGCAGTGTCCTTGCAGAAACCAGATTTGCGACCAAAGGGGGGTGGATTTGTTGTCGCTAGATGGCACCGCACCCTCTTTCAGGAGAAGGTGTGGGTGCTGGGGTGGGCAGGTGACACTGCTGTCCCCTGCAAGCAAGCCTTGCAGCCAAAACCAGCTTTCAGGATGGGGCAGCCCACCACCTCTGTGCTCTCCTTTGCCTCCTGTCCTTTCTGGGCTTTGAAAATTCCCTGTGGGTAGAGGTTGAAATGACTGCAGAATAGAAAAGAGAAGGGGGAAGAGGGAATTAAAGTCATTTTTGGATGCAATCTGGATGCTCTGAAATTTGCAGTCGCGTCAGATGCCTGTTTCATCTTTGCATGACACCGAGATAACATCCTCATGTGCCCTTCAGCTGAAAGCACTGAATAATGGAGCTATATTAATACGTACATGCACAAGCATATGTATACGTGTGAGCTGGGGGAGCAGCATGCCCACATGCGAGGCCCTCTCTTCTCTTTCTTGGCTGTGATTTTCCTCCCTCTGGTTGCCAATATTCATCTGCAAGTTGTAAATTTTTAAAGCCAGACTCAAGAGACTCTACCTGCAGCAAATTAGCTGGTGCCTTCTCCTTTTTAATATTAAAGGACTCAAGCTTTCAACCATTTCCCTTTGGGAAAACAGTTCCTTGATTTACTGTCTTCCATCTTAGGAAGTATTTTGTTCTATCGTGTAAGTCTTCCACTGCTCAATTTAATCTCATTACTGCCAACTATAGCCTTTTGGACCCCTTTAATCTGTGACTTGGTGATGTCCTCAGTGGCAGCTTCCTCCAGATCATTTGATACCATTAGTGTGGCTGGGGATGAAGCCCATCTGGTTTATCTGCCTGGGAATGGGCTTTCCTAACGGTTGTAGCCAGCTTTGCCCTTCGAGCAATGCTCAGGACTCCCATAGGATCTCAGAGGTCACGAAGCCCTGTCTGGAAGGAGGTACAGCAACTGGTGCTTTGACTTCATGTGTAATTGTTCAGCTCTGAACTGTTGCATGGACATGAGTTTGCTGATAAGCCAAATGCCAGTTAGCAGAGCTTTCCTGAACACTGCCAAGCTGTTGTTCACCATATCACAGCAGCCCAAACCCCAAACCTGTGCTCTGTGCTTAACCTTATAACATTGTGTGGTTTCAAGCCTTCCCCATCCCAGGTCACTTGCATCAGCCAGGTGTCCTCTCCTCAGTCCCCAAAAAAGGGCTGTGGGGCAGTCCCTGGGTGATGGTGAGGAAGCTCCTGTAGAAAACCAGCTGGGGCACTGATGTCTCCCTCTGTGGAAATGACCAAGCACAGCACAGGTGTAGTCCCGGACAAGTCTTGACCCAGAAGAGATATGGGACAGCTGGTTCCTGGACTTCTTCAGCAAGTATTACAACTCCTGTCTCTGAGCAAAAATCCTGTCTCTGAGCAAATCCAGTGCCTGCGTTAGGGGTAGCTGTCATATTCCCCGCTCCCTTCCTGGCTGTAATTGCCTCTCCAGAAGGATCCCACCCCAAGCAAGTCCTAACCCTACCATAGAAGCAGTGCCCAAGACAACACAAAGTCTTTGCTATTGCAAGGCTCTGAGTCAGGGGTTGGAGAGTGGTGTAAGTCTCTAAGATAGACCATGAATCATCATTCACCAACTAGAAGAAAAGATGTTCTTCATGCTGTAAAAGGCGCACTGCAGCTAATACTGTGATCGTATTTAGCAAGATAGCACGGTGACTTCACATGCTTTGATATTAAAAAAAAAATCTCAGCAACGTTGTGGAAACTTCAGCTCCTTTCTTTGTCTGTGTGCTCATGTCAGACTTGTTTTCCCATGCAGTCGGGTAATTAAATACAGCGTCTCAAATTCTGGCAGCATATCTTTTTTTTTTTTTTTCCTTGTGTGAAAGAAAAGGAAGAAAAGCAAAAGAAAGAGAACAAACCCTAGACAGCTGGGATATGGGGTCCCTGGATTCCTGCTCCAGGCCCAAAGCAGGCAGGATGGTCCCCCAGTCTCAAATCCAGTTGTTATGGGATTGCAAGAGAGCTGCTCTTTTGTGTCCTAAACCTCCAAAACCTTCCCAACAGCAGGTTTTGGTAAAATTCAACCCTTCCCCTTTCAGCTTGGATCTCTCCCTGTTCACAGATGCCTCTTGCCTTGAAATATCCCTGACCTGCTGTAGTTCCGATGATATCATAGCATTAGGGATCACTTACATAGCCTATCTTCAGCCAAAGATGACTGTGCCTGATAACACCACTGCTGCCAAGTCCAAAAAGGAGCTCAGCCAAGACTCCTTAGGTACAAAGGAACCTCTCCCTTTTCCTTTCCTCAAGGCTGAGGTGCAGGCAGATATTACTCATCCCAAACTAAACATGGACATACTTCTGCCCTGGTATTTAATCCCAGCTATTTTTAAATGCTGGGATAACAGCATAGGGAGAGTCAGGATGGCTCCGTGGACTCATCGCTGGCCCACATCCCAGATGTATTGGGATGTGCCAGCTCTGTGCAACGGGCCCGTTCAGGGCTGGAAGGGGTATGGCTGCATCTGTGGGGCTGTCCACTCTCTGCATTGTGCTTCCTGTTCTTGTCTGCACTCCTGCATGTCCTGTCCTGGCAGCACCTACATGAACCAGAGCCGGAATTGCCTGGTGTCTGCTATAGGATTAGGTGGGAAATACAACTTTGCACAAGGACCAAGTTGCCCCTTCCTGGTTGCAACTATGGAGCTGGCAGTAGAGTAGCAATGATGATGGGTAACCAGAAATAAATCCAACTCACGGCTTCTGCCCGTGGCTGAGTCATTGGCTGTATCCGGCACAGAGGAGATCATCGCCTGTCTGTCATGGGAGATCTTCCCTTCCTGTGTGGGAATGACAGTGGGTAAACAGGTAAATTCCCATAAATAGAGGAGAGAAGCTACACAAAGCCCCAGCGTGGGGAAAGCAACTGCACCAAAGGCTTTCCAGAGGCAAGGGTGGCCCTGATATTGCATCCATGTATTGTTTGCATTTGGCTTTTTTCCTGTAGACCTCACCCAGCCTTGGCCTGTTGTCTCCAACGACCGTCCTTCTCAGCTCTTTGGGCAAGGCCTCCCTCTGTTTCCAGAGCTAAGTAGTGTTTTCTCTACCCATCCTCATTTTTGAGGCCACTATTGCTTCTCTTTCTGGGTCAGGTTTATTCATCTATTTCCTTTACCTGCCCTTACAATGACTGCAGTGTCTCAAACCCACTAACGATTGGTGTTGCCCTTTGCTGTATCCCCAGTGAAGGGACCAGTCCTTCTGTGGAGCAATAATTCTTGGGGTGATATCATATAGTGGTGAGATGGACCTGACCATTTCAGACAGGATCTCATCCAGAATTAGTGTTTCAGATGATAATGACTTCATGGGACTTTTTAACTCCTCCCCTCCAGGGAAGGGATCCTTGCAAGAAATAGTTTGTTGAACATGTGACTGGTGCCCCTGATTTGGGTGATCCATTAAATCACCCAAAGCTGGCATTGCAGAACCTATGTCAAGGGAGACCCAGCATGTGTTTGGGGATCTCTTGGTATGTCTGCCAGCCTTTAATAATATAGAAAGCTACCTCCTTACCACAGAAAGGTGATGTGCTAAATGATTTTCTGTGGTGGATCTGCTCACCCCCACCACACCTAGGAGCAAGCTCTATCCTGGTGGTAGCTCTGATGTCACAACATGTCTCCCCTGTAAACTTGGTCCTCCATCCCTAGGCATGGTTGCCCTTCCACAGTGCAGCCCCCATTCCCAGGAGAATGCCATCGGTGGATAACGAACCACCACTATGAAGCCCAACCAATCATAAGTTTGACTATGGACACCCAAAGAAAATAAATATCAGAGGAGATTTCAAAGAAGAGCACCTACTAACCTTGCCAGCAGACTTCTTACATGTGATGGTGGCAGGGCTCCATTGTGCCTTCCTCTGTGTGCTCTGAAGAGAGGAAGGGAAGGATGGCTTTTTATGGGGTTTGGTCTCCCTGCTCAGGGGTTGGATTGTTGTCATGATCCTTGTATCAGCTTCTCTTTTCCTCAAAATCCCATTGGGAGATGGTGTCTTGAGTGGAGTAAAAGGTAAAGTGTTACTCTGTGGATTGGCTTTAGGGGTGTCAAAGGTGGTCTGGAGTCCTTTGGGATTCCTTGTTGTGGCACTGATCTTCTGGGTGGAAAGATCCTCCATGGACTTGCTCCAGGACACATCACTGGGATGGCTTTGAGATAAAACATGTTTTTTCCCCATTGGATTTCCATTAGTCTGTGATAGATATCTTCTCTCCATGAGCTAAAAAAAACCCAAACATACAACAAAATAAGCTCATGTCTAACTTCAACTGAAATTTTAATTTCTTACTCTTCTAGTCCAAGCATCATATCTGTTGATCTCTTAACTTTCTGGGATGAGTGTCCCACCACTTTCTGCTCTATGTTCCCTGAAGTAAACGTCAGGGACATGACCTAAATACACTCTAGGCCTTTCTGAAGTGTGGGAGAAGTTTGTCTTGCCTATTTCCAGTTTGTCCTCAGTAATGCAAGAACGGCTTAGAGTAGCAAAAATATGACCACTGGTTGTCTTCCCTCTTGGATCATTGTCTTATCCCCATCTCCATCCTCTTTCTCAGCCAGAAAGTCCCCCTCCAGTTTCATTTTAAGAACCTGTCTTGGAAATACAATAATTCAGATACTTTTTTTTTTTTTTTTTTTTAAATGAGGTGCAATTCAGCTTTCTGTGGTCAGTGGGAATCAACCATGTCTTCAGCAGGGAACTAGATGAAGCTCAGTGTGTAATTTTATAATTGCTATTCCAGGTTTCCTTATCACAAAGCAGGATCCCAGTGAATACATAGCCAAGAACTGCACCTTATGCAAATCAGTTTGCAATCAAAATATGATATCAAAATATGATATGAGGAACGCTGGCTGGTGAGGGGTGCACTGTTGCCATAACATGAGAACAGTAGTCACAGCTTCAAGCTAGGGGAGAATTCAGTTTAAGATGCTGAAATTGTGACATCTAAATGAAGCTGTGAGCTAAATCTACTCGTGAACTTGCTGTTTAAGTCTCATTACAGTCAAAAGAGCCAAGAAAGTGATTTCTTCAAACTAGGGTAGACAGTTTTCTTTAGTAGATAATTGATGTTGTTTGAGACACACAGGTTAACCCCCAAAGCATCCATCTGCTGGTTCACGAGGGCAGAGATGTCCCAGTGTCGTATCCCTTAGCCCAGTGTGGATGTCGGGGTGCTTTAATGATTTTGTGTGCCTTTGTCTCAGGACTTCTTCTCTCACTTTCTAACCAGTACTAAATCTTCTGCCAGGTCCTACACCTCTTGATGGTTTTCCATTAGGTTCTACCACTACAATTTATTCACTCCAGAGCAGTCTGAAAGTTTTATATGAAGCTTTCATCCCATTCTGTAACATCTTATATGTTTCAGTCCATCTGTACATACTAAAAGGGAATCAGATCTGACCTACCCTCAGATGCCCTCAGAACAGGACCAGATACTGAAAAAAAAAAAAAAGTTTTTTTCTTTGTCTCTGTTTGCTAAGTGCTAAGAACCATACCACTGCATTGTTAGGACATGCTCTTACCTTGTTCAAGCCTTTGGCTCTCATCTTGGGATATTCTTGCTTTGACATGCTGCTTTCACAGTCCAGGATGCTCTGGTACCTGGAGGGAAGGCAGGAGATGGCACCTTAATCCCCTTTTAACCTGACTGTGTTTTTCCATATTGTAGACAGGCTTCTCCTACCCTCAGGAAAATATCAAACCAAACAGACTTCAAAGGAAATCTTAAAGGGTGAGAGATGTGGACAATCCTCCAAAGAGGCTTTAGGACTAACAGGTTAGTCCAGTGCAGTGCCACTAGATTCAGTGTAAGCCCTCTCATCCCATGATCCGTGCAGGTGTGTCCTTGGAGCACCCGGTCTCCCCACTGGTGAGGGATCTGCCGGAGGATGATGTTGGCTGAAAGTGGTGAGTTATTGCACTTTGCTAAGAATAACTGGTTTGCTGAAGTCAGGCTTTCCAGAAGGTCAATTTGTTGTTTATTTATTCAGCTTTAACCCAACATAAAAGATTTTATCAAGTCACTAGCTGCCCTAACTTAACACCAGTGATGAATGAGACCTCTGCAGAAGAAACCACCTTCCTTCTTCATCTTCACTGTGGAGAGTACACTTTCAGCTTTCCCCAAAGACCCTGCCAGATAGGTGAATTTTTATACTGAAAGTTGACCAACTTTGGGATATTCAGAACTAAACTGTCTCAAGGGGAAGTTCAAGAGACAGTCTTGACAGCTGCTCTGTCACTCATGTTGAGGGAGATGCACTGAGGGTACCGTTGCTAATCTTATTTGTCTCACTCTTGGCAGAGTTGTGATCTGATCTCAATTATGGGTTGTAACCAAAAAAGAAATTATCCCTTAAAGGGCTTTGGTTGAAATGTGACTCTCCTTGGAGCATTTTGGTTAGAAAAAGTTGAGAGAAAACAGGAGGGGATGAGATGTCCATACCCCTCTTGCCTCCTCACCAGCTCATCTCTCCAGCCTTTGCTGGTTTCCCTCATGGCACCTTAGAGACTATGCAGATTAAAAGCTTTAATTATCCACCTGGGAATGTTCCAGTCACTGGGGTATAGGGCAAATTCCTCCGTGTCATTGAATCTGGGCAAGTTTGCTGAGTGGATATGGGTTTTAGGTCAGGACTTGGTTTCCAAGACTAAATAATGCATCAGTAATATATAATAGCTAAGAGCACTTGTGCCAGAAAAATACTTGCCTCTATCTTGAGACATGAGACACTGGGATGCTGTACTTGGGAAAGACCTTATCTGAGTGAGATCTATTTGTTATGGACTTGGAGGAAGGAGAGTCCACCCTGGAAAGCTCCAGGTCTAGGGTCATCTGCAATTGTAGATTAGCTACCCACCTGGCAACCAGTTCAGAGACAGACACTGACTTTCTCGGAGGAACTGCTCTGTGCTCTGTGCTGCTCCTTGGAGAATGACACAGAAAAGGAAAGGACTGAGCTGGCCGCAGCTTCTCAGCTTTTTCCATGATCTCTGTCTGCTGGCATTGGAACAAGAGGGTAAAGGTTATGGTGCTGGATGTGAAGATCCATGGAAAAGCCAACACTTAGTACATCCGTCTCCACTCCCGGGGTCAGTGAAATGGCCACGGAACAAATTCTGTCTTCACTGATACATTAGCAAACCTCATCACATAAATTCACTTTTGAAAAAAATAAAATAGGGTTAAGAAGATATATTTTAAGTAAAATTACTCCTAGTGCAGGGGATGAGTCTTTTCCACCCTCTGCTTACCAATTTTCTTATTCTCCTTGATCACCCAGTCCAGCTCTGTGACAGAGAAGGGGAAAGAATCAGAAAAAGGTTTAGCTTTAAATCATTTAAAAATAATTTGACGAAAATTATGTATGTGCATCGTAAATGAGTGTATATATATAGTTTTTTATGTTTCCAATGTTGCATAGATGTGAACCAGCTCTGAATTCAAGCTGTAAGTAGAGGATTAAGCACCTCTTGCCCTCTTCTGCCAAAAATGTTCTTGTTTTCCAGGCTTCAGAAATGCACAGCAGAAGTCTCAGGCACTGGATTTGTGATGACTGATCTGACACTTGGAAGTACATTAGGTCATCTGGGGCTCATTTTCTGAATTTAGACAGAGCTCTAGGGACCTACAACTTATATGTAATTGCTCTTTAATTACTGACACAGACATCCAAACTATGGGATTATTAGATACTTAGATTTTGAAAGTACTTGTTTTAAAGCCATGTTGCTTGCATAATATGTTTCATAAATGGTTTCTATTGCACTAACCTTAAATTTGGGCTGTGCCTAGAGCTTTTGTTCACTCAAGTCTGGGTGTCCACTTGCAAAATGTTCAAGTTTTGTTTTGGGGGTGGGGGTGACATTCAGCAGCTTATAAATCTCTGCCTCCCCTCTTTATCATATCTGAAATCAAGAGCAGAGGTAGGGAGATATATTTCTCACTAGTTGCTTTAGAAATTCCCTTTTTTGTTGTTGTTGTTTTCCAGGTCATTTCACGTAATGTTAGAGAAGGGACAGATTTATTAGATCACAGACACCCACCTCCCACAGCCCGGGGATCATTCCCCATTCTCGCGGTTGTGTCTAATGTTAAACAACTCCAGGTGAAGACCCCTGAGAGATTTTCTTCATGGCAGAATAGGCCCATTAGTAGGGAAGTGTTCCCTGAATTTCCATTTATATCCTCCTTTTCCTTAATAGGCACAGTATATGGAAATGCTCTTCTCAGCCCACCCTGAACTGTTCCCACAATCAGCACAGCATCCCCCAGTCACCAAGGGTTTACAGGATTTTTCTTATATTAATTCATTCCATATTCTCTGATCTGGGAGGGTTTTTGTGTAAAATCACTTACATGCTAGAGTGCTTTCCTCCACCCGAGATCTGCCATTTGATAGTCTCCTTGGGGCTCTTCAGTACCACGCTTCTGACTCCTTCCTCATCCCCTCCTTTACAAGACAGGAGGCAAAGTCCCTTGGCAAAGCTGCAATTAAATATTAAAAGCTGATGTGCGATTGGGGCTGGTGTGAATTGGAGAGCTGGCACTGACAAGTGGAGGAGATGAAGCCTCCTCCCTGCTCCTGTCAGCCTGGTGCCAATTATTAAGGTCTCCTCCTTCCCTGTAAAAACACCAAGTAAATTCAAAGCTCAGCTGGGGCATGAATAGCCATCTAGACCCACAGCTAGGTTCTGATTTGGGTGTAAATCTGCTGGAATCCTTGTCTAAGGTGGAGCAGAAATGAACTCCTCAGCATGGGGATTTTTAAATGGATGTTTCTGGCAAAGGCCATACATTCATCCTCCAAACCAGTGAGGTTTTTTAGTATGTCCTGTGGTCCCAAATGCCTGTGGCTTTGCTGGGAAGGTTTTGCCTGAGCCATAAGAAAGGGCATCTCTCGAGATTGTTAATAGCTCTAGAGCATGCACTGCTCCTCCTGGTGAAAATGAGGTGGCCAGGCCTTCAGAGAGGAAGGGTCTGGATGCAATGAACTGAAATATTTCACCATTATGGGCAGGACTGTTTGAAGGGATCCAATTTAGGTAACATCTAAGTCTGATCAAAGTCAGACTTTAGCAAAGGTAACCTCTCAAAAAGCATCATGTCCACAGATGGAACTGCTTTGGCCCCTCACAATAAATGGTTTTCTATGAAGTTCTTTCTGGGGATTTATTCTGTGCATGCTGGAAGGTTGACCAAGCAACAAAGCCAGTGCATGAATAAGAGCAGATAATAGTGTGTTGGTTTATAATGAACGAGAAGGGCTGCATTTGACATCAAAAGCTAGAAAATCATTTACCCAGAAAAGTCTAAGCTAAGCAAGAAACCTTTGATACTAGGGGAGAGTGAAGGCAACACAGACACCTAGATATATGGACTGACCACCTCTGTTATTACTTCATGAATAATAACTTGCACTTCTCCGTGTGCTCTGATTCAAATCTTACTGAAACAAGTAGAAAACTCTTTACTGAGCTTTTATTCCAGCACTTAAAAACAACTGAGAAACAACAATGATTTTAATTCCCTGTCCTGTGGGTAGAGTGAGTCTGATTTTATGCAGTAGGCTCATGCTCTCAGACATGTTCATTGCACCAGTGCCTAAGGACCAGCCTAGAGCACATCCCTGGCTCTGTACATATTCAGATATGCACCAGGCTTGAACCCTTCACCCTCCTCCTGTGCTCCCAGGGGCTCCCTGACCTTCTGGTTATTTTCCACTGAACCTGATTCAGTTCCTGGAGGATTGTGCATCATGCACTGCACCATGATGGGAAAACACCAGTGACATTAGTAGCTGCTGGGCTATCAAGAAACAAATCTGATGGATGTTGGAAGGGTTTTTAGTTACATGGGCAAAGCAAGGATCTGAAGCTGTCATACTTCCTTGTTAGGTATTTAATTTAGTGAAGAAGGACTGGGCTGACAGCATGAAACAATGAACATTGCTGTCCATCCACTAGTGAGTAACAGAGGCTGCTAAAAGACCTGTGAATTATTTCAGGGACTATTGCTATCCTGTTCCTCTCTCCATAAAAAGGCTGCATAAAATAATTCTCCCCATAGCTCCCAGACACACTCACTAGATAAAGTGTATTTTGAAGCTGTTTTTGCCAGGATTACAGTGCCTTAGGCTGGTTCTTCAGCTACTGTCTCTGCTGGGGGCCTAGCTCAGCTCACAGTGATTTTAGTCTTCAGTGTAAGCTATGCACAGGGTTTCCTCTGTTGCCAAGCGTCTGTGGGAAGATGGGAATGAATTGTTCGCACTGAGTAGTTTCTGTGAGCTGAGAAGAGGTGGGTCCCATGTCCTCTCAAAGCAGGATGGGTGGGCTTGGAGGAAAACAAGTCGTGATTCTTTTCTCCCTTTTAGAAATGCAGTAGCTGGTGCTGAAAGAAGAGGGAGAGAAACATCTGGCTTGTTAGAGCTACTCACACCTGCACACTGCCAAGCTGTCCCATCCAGCTTCTGGGGGTCCCTGCTGTTCTGGACAAATCCCCCCAAGTCCTGCCCCTTGCTCTCGTTGCATTATTTTCATCCTGCTGTATGTAGCTCCACCGGTTTCTGCTGAAAAAGCACCTGAATCAGGTTGATTTGCTTTCAGGTGCCAAATCACAATAGTGGGGTGACTAGTTAGAGCATGAAGGGCACCAGTTCAGTCCAATTGAGTACCGGTTCCCAAAATACATTTTCCTCTCACAACCAAGGAAAGAAAATTAAAAGGAGGCTCATTACTGTTGAAGACTTTTAGGTTTGCATCTTGCTTCATGTAAGCAGTTGGAAGAGGTCCCTTGAAGTGACTGGGAGCTTTGGCAGGACATGATTTTTGAGCTTCAGCAGTTTATAGATAACCTCCAGAGGTCCCTTCCAACCTGAACCATTCTGTGATTCTGTGGTTGCCCAGGTAGAGGAGGTGGGGTAGAGAGGTGCTGCAAAGACCATCCTTGGCATGTTCCTCTGTGACCTCCAATTGGTCTCTCCTGTCATTAGCCCAAGCAACGCTTACCCTGTTTGGGACATAGGTTTTGTTTTGATCACTCTGCTCCTGTTCTTCAAGGGGAGCAAAGTGCTCAGCACGGGCTGTGCTCCTAGAAGGACCTTTTCACATGTCCCTAACTCTAAATGAAGTGTGGTGGCCTTGTACGCCAGGCTAGAAAGAGCAGCCACCCACAAATCTCCCTTTGTTCCCTGCAGAAATCTGGGAACTACCAGGTTACTTACGTGTGCCTCCATCCCAAAGACCTCTCTATAGCGTCTCACCCTGGGAGAGAAGATAGCTGAGAAGTTTTAAGAAGCCAGGCCACCCTTTGTCTCCTTACTGTGATAGAGAGTCAAATCAAAGTCTTCACCCTCAAGCAATGAAGATTTACCTGCAGAAGATGAGAAGGAAGCTAGAAAGACCTCTAGAGGCTTCCAAGAGTATGGGCAACAAAGTGAGGCCACTGACATAGTCCTCTGCAGGGTCACAACTCTGCCTCTTGTAGCCACTGACCTTCTTGTCCTGTGACTGCAATACAGGTCTTCTCCAGGATAGGGGCTGGAGTTTTACTCTGGGCACTCTCAGGTTTCATCACTTTACCAGGACATCTCCTGGCCACCACACTAGCAACATCAAGGTTTTATTTTGGTTTTGCTTGCTATGGTCAGGTGCTTTATGGGAACACCAAGGGCACTTGATTTGGCCAAGTGGGGCAGAGCAGGGCATGCAGGCTGGAGGCGTGGATCGGTGTAGCATCCCCTGCCAAGGCACTCAGCTCTCCAGCATGGCCATGGGCAGGAGCAGGCAGCAGGCAGGCAGCCACGAGAAGCATGCAGGGGGAGCGCGGGCTGGGGACGGAGGCACATAGCAGGGAACTTTGGCCAGGGACCTATTAATGGTTAACGCAGACAATTATTTCTAGCTGTGTCAAATGGACTGACCTAAGCCCACATGAGATTTGTGCTGACCAGACAGGGACCACAGTTTATATAACCACCTCTGTTTTTTTTGTTTGTTTGTTTTTTGTTCTTTTTTTTTTTTTTTTTTNAAAAAAAAAAAAAAGTGTGTGTGCTCTTCTTTCTTTCCCTCCATGTGCCCAGCCTGTTCTGGCTGCTATGTGTGACATTGCTGCATGCACATTTGTGCCCTGTTTGTCAGACACCCATGTGTGGGGATGGTGCAGGGTGCGAGTGAACACGGGAGGGAATAACACAATGTGGGTTATGAATAGGAATCTGCTATTAGTTATAAACAGACTGATGCATAAAAGGTTTTCTGGAAAATACTGGTTGCAATATGTGTCTTTTCCAGATTGATCCCCTGTCAGGAAATTCACAACCGGCTACAAGCAGTGGAGGAAAAAGCCAAATTTTGCACTCTCCCCAGTCTGTTCTCCCCATTTTTGAGGGGCAAGAACAGCTCTTTGCCCCACGTGGCAGCACGTGGTTGTGTGTGTGTGGCTGCACAGTGAGCATTTAATCCTGTGGCTGAAAGCACCATGCAGGGAGCTGATGCTGGCAGAGCTGATTTCTTCCCTGTCGTCTGCTGGGCAGGGCTGTGCACCAGCAGTTTAATGAGGATGGGTGCATTGGAGGAGGAAAAATCCCTTGCAAAGTCTCTTACATTGCTTTCCCTCTACTCTCCATCTATTTCTTATGGAGAGTATCTGGATCCTTGCAGTCATTTCCATAATTATTGGTTTCATGTTAAGTAACCAAAGAATTATCTATCAAATGCACATGTGGAACTAATGGGGCTTATTTGAAAAGACCTGTCTTTGCATTTACAGCTGGCACATTGCTCGGTCCATTTTAATGAGCTTCCACAGCACCGACATGTGCTGGGGCGGGAGCTCACATGCGTGCTCGCCGTGGGCTCCCCATGCCTCCCGGGAGCATAGGACACGGGAAAACTGGTGCAAGAGCAGCTGGGTGAGGCTCAGTGGCTGCACGCTCCCTTTGAATGCTCCCTGCTAAATACTGACAAGTCGTTTTTCCCATTTATTCATTTTTGGAATCAGGGTGGAAAGCCTGGGAGACTGGCTTTTCTCGGGAGAGTTCTGTTGATGGTTGGATTTTGTGTGGGTTGAAAATATCATGGAAGGAAATTTAGGAATTTCCACTTCAAAAGGTAGGATGGCCTCTGGCTTTCTTAGGGAAAGAAAAAAATCCCAAAGTAGAAATTTTTCAGACTCCACAGTCTCAGGTTCAGGTGGAGGTTGGATTGCAGAGAAGCGACATGGACAAAGTTGTAGGGCTCAGGGTGTGGGAACATCTGAGGGCACCTCCAGCTCTTGCTTGGCCTCAGACGTTGCCATGAAAATGGTGAATCATGAGTATCTTGCATTTTAGTGAAGGTAAGACATGGTCCCCAGGTCATCAGTGTTGCTGTAGGTAAGCTCACCCAATTCTGCAGGGTGTGTGAAAGTGAGGTTCACCCTGGGCTGTAAGAAAATGAAACACAGGGGCCAATGTACTCAAAAAGAGAGAAGGCCTCCAATAGCTTTCATTTTAAGGTTTTAGGGTCTGATTTTGAGAACAGCACCAGCATAGTCTATAGGACCCGATGAGATTTGTGGGTGGAAAACAGCCTGACCTTCCAGCGACAAGGTTTACTGAAATGAGCAATGTCGTTTAGACACCAGGCAGTGGAATGAGGACTCAGGTCCCATGGCACTTTTAAGATGCCAAAGAAACATTTTCATCATGTGGGACATTTAAAACATGCTTTCAAGTCAAGACCGTCCTTGCAACCAGCCCTTCCCAGAAATGGCCTTTGCTTTAACAAAATGGTGTTTTCTGATCATGTTTCCTCACCTGCCTCCAAGCTCTGTCTCGTACCAAAAGCTCCCTGATATCCATGCAGCAGGGACCTTGCAAATGAGTTGAACATCTTATGACACTCAGCAGAGCAAGCCAAGGGACTGTGGTGGCTCTGTGTTTCCTGCGTTGGTGTTACACTCATGGGCTCATTGAATGCCCACTGCCTTTTAAAGGACTGGGGGAGTGAGCATCTCCCTTTAGGATGTGACTCATCCCCCCCAAATGCTGCTCCTTAAAAGCTGCTTTGGCCCATCATCCAGCTGGATTCAGCGCCTACACCAGATGTGCCTCTCCTGGCACCAGTGATGTAACTGGCCGTGCCATAGGGCCCCCATGCCCGTGCTGGGGAGGGGGACATGGGCTTTCCCCCAGGAGCATCCCTATTGCGTCTATGCCCATGGAACAGTGCCTCAGGCTTTCCTGAGCTGCTCTTGAAGACAAATGCCCACCCTCTCCCCCAGATCCCTCTGCCTTTCTCCCATCTCCTTCTCCAGGTACATGCCACATCCCCTAACCACTCATTTCACTTATTTATCAGAAGGGAAACTGCTCATTTATGCGGCAGTGAAGAATGGATGCTGGAGTGGGGGGAAAGACAGAAAGGGGAGGACAAGGGCTACCTTTATTTTCTGAATACAAATAAACCCAGGCAACGAAAAACTACGTGGCTGTCCTCACCCGGGGTGCTCTGCTGGTCCCATGAATAGCTTCTTCTCAAGGAAAGATTCAGTCTTTTCAATCTTTCGTGTACAAACCATCTTATTCTCACCATACGGGACTGCAGCATCCCTTTGGACTGGTCATGCTCGTTCACGAGCTCTTCCCTACAAAAGGGAATGATTGCCGGAGATGGTTTCACAGAAGTGTTTGTAGGTGGATGTTTCTTCCACCCTCCCCAGCAAAACGTGAAACCGCAGATTGTTCAGGCTTCAGTTTCTCATTGGAAAGTATTCCACCCCCCCGGAAGCCCTGAAAATTAAAACCAGCAAAAGTACATTTCTTGTGAGGAGGAAATATTTCTTGGCTGTCACTAAGATGCTGTGGGGCTCTGTGTGTGTGTCTGCAAGCTGCAGTGTGCATAGCCTGTGCTGTTGTGCTTGGTGGGCATACATCAGAGTGGGTGCAGCCGTAATATGGGACAAAAGCTGCTGTTTTCCCCCTTTTCTTATGTGCTAGAGAATACTCACCACCCTGATGGATGCTAGAGGGAGGGGAAAGGCAATGGCAGCCCCTCAGTGTCTCTGCCCTCTCCTCCCTGGCAAATGCACCCTTATGCACAGTTTACGGCAGGTTTTGGGGTTGTTTAGAAGATATACAAAGGTTTGGTGACCCTTAGGGTGTCTTTTTTCTCTGTGCCTGTACCAGAGGCTCTTGCCATTGCAAAGCCTTGTACCCGATGGCTGTGTCAGGGCCAGTGGTGCCGGGGTGAGGGGCATCTCCCCAGAATCTAGATGAGGCAGCCCTGCTCCATCTTCAGCCTCTTCCCAGCTGGCTCAGGTTGGCAAATAAATAGTTCTGGCTTCACTTCTGCATGATCCTCTGGAAAGATGCAAATAAGGAGGAAACGTCTGCATAGTGAAGTGGGATCTGAGTGAGATTTATTCAGCGTTATTGTTATTATTAACAGGGGTGTGCTTCAGCTAGACTTTGAAAGGCAGGAGAGCCAGTCCCTGGAAAATAAGAAATCTCTTCCAGTGGGGTCTATTTGTTCACCTCATCATGCTAATAGCTGGAGAGCTTTTACACATGTCATACAAGGATCTTCTCCGAGCAGAGCTTGTTCAGGTTGGGAGGAAAGGGGACTTGGTACAAAATGAAGAGTGGACCCTCCTGTGTGTGCTAGCAACGCAGTTTGAAAGGTATGTCCTTGCACCAATGCATTTTACTCCTCTGGAAATAATGAATAGAGCTCTTTCAATACAATAAAAATCCAGTGAGTGTGATGTCCCTTTGCCCATCAACCTGTTCTCCTAAACATGTCCAGGTAGGGGGAAAAACACCCCTTTTTTCCTGTAAAGAGAATCACAGCATCACAGAATCACAGAACCACAGGCTGGTTGGGTTGGCAGGACCTCTGGGTCCACCTGGTCCCACCCCTGCTCCAGCAGGGCCACCCAGAGCAGGGTGCCCAGGCCCGTGCCCAGGCGGCTTCTGAAGCTCTCCAAGGAGGAGACCCCACAGCCCCTCTGGGCAGCCTGGGCCAGGGCTCCGGCACGCGCACAGCACACAAGTGCTGCCTGGTGTTCGGGGCAACCTCCCGTGCTCCAGTTTGTGCCCACTGCCTCCTGTCCTGGCACTGGGCATCACTGAAAAGATCCGTGAAGCCCCAAACCTCCCAGTCTGCTGTGCCACTGCTTGCTTAAGCTACAGAACAGGATCTCCAGCCATGACAAAAAGCATATTAAAGGATTCAGAGTCTGCCTGCAGCATCCCACAGCACCGCGCTGTGCACTCCCAGTGAGTTCCCAGGCAGCTGTCAAACACGCAGAGCTCCAGGGACATCCCCACCAGGATCGAGGTCGTCTGTCTACAGCAGCGTGGGGACGTATGGAAGCGCGCGTTGGCAGGCGAGGTGCAGCCTGTGCCCTCAGGAGCTTAACGTGCCTCTGACAAGGCAACCCCCCCGGGAACTGCAGGCAGGAGCTGCTGATGGAGCACAGCTCACACGTGGTGGCTGGGGGGTAGGTCTGGCGCTGCTCTCTGCTCACTCGGTTACTTTTGCTGTCAGTATTGCAAGCTCGGGATTGCTGTGGGAATAAACCCTCAGCTGCAGAGACACAAACCCCTGCTGTTTTTCCCCGTCTCCTTGTTTGTGACCTCTTTGTGTTTCTGAGCTTCATTTCTTTGTTTACAGCCCTGTTCTCTGTCTCGTCTGATGTCTGCGACTGTAAATACTCTAAATACGGTGTTTGTCAAGTAGTTTGCATGTGTTTTCCATAATACATATTTTTCTTCTTTATGTATTATTGTAGCCCCTTTACCGTGCAGGACTGAGTGCTCACCACTCCCCTGACTTCACTCTGTTGTGAAATGGCCAAGGGCACCCCCAGAACACCTTGGGGACTTTGTCTGCCCAGAGAAGGCAGTCCATTGAGGGTGGTGGGTTTGGGAGGCTGTTGAATTATTCTTTCCAAATAGATTTTTTATTTCCAAAGAAATCTATTCTGAGTTAATTTTTTTTTTTTTTTTTCCAGTAGGGGTTGTCCTGATCCACCTCCCCAGAGCTGCCCATGCATGGAGACCTGCATTCACCACCTGCTCTCCCATGAACATCTTACCCTCAGCTGGGCAGATGAAGGGGACAGAGCCTGAGAGACCTCTCTTCTATGGAGGCTCAAGGGTCCTTCTCGCAAAGGTATGTGTCCGGGGACAAAGCACCTTGGTCAGAGCCCTTTTCCATGGATGGATGCCATTGAAGCCATACTCTTCCCTACTGGCCTTGTTCAGGGGGTAAAAGCTCTTTTGGAAGATGCCCTAAGCCAGACTCTCAGCCACATCCCATTCTGGAAAGGGTCTAGCATGCAGAAATATGCATTTTTTTTTTTTTTTTTTAAATCTAGTTAATTTTAACTTTCTGTGCAGCTTATTTTCCCCAAACCCTTCACTGCTCTCCTCCATCTGGCACTATCCTCCCCACACCTCTCTGCCTGCTGACACACTGGTGACATGTGGTGGGCTCTGTGTTGGGTCTCCTGACAATGCGGTGCAGATTGCGCCAGGATGCCTCTGCACAGCCCTTCCCACCACCTTTACACCAAGAGATGGGGCTTCTCCCAGGACCAAGATGTCCCACTGGGGGGAGCTCCTTGTCCTCCCATCTCCTGCCCTTTAGGTAGTGATGGTGTTACCGATTTGTCCAAAACGGTCTGAAGAGGAGCGTGCACCCACCTATTTACAGATAACAAAGCCACTTGGCCTCCTCCGAGGACACAAGAGGGCGCTTCCACCTTACTTTTGGGGATCATTTCCTCCTTTGCAGGCATTTCTCTCCTCTTCACCCCATCAGCTGGAGAAGGTTGGGTGAAGGTCTTTAAAAAAGGGAACTTGTCTCCAATATGTGTTTGCAAGGGGCTTAGCTGAAGGCAGCTTCATCCTTATGGGATTTCCAGAGTCTCCCACAGAGTAGTGAAATCATATTTATTTATACCAAAAGTGGGGGTGTCTCCACTTCAGGAACTGTTGGATTTTCAGAGGCATATCTCAGAGGAGCTTGGCTCCGAGATACGTCATTTGCCTGGTCATTCACTGTGAGAAACACAGACACGTCAAAAGACATTGCTAGTATCCTGTCTGAGTATAACAGAATTGCTGGATCCAGGGGAAATATTTTTTGAAAGCAGGAGGTGGGAGCCTGCTAATGGAGAGGGGACAGATTTCGTACTCGCTGCCCAGTGGGTGCAGCAGCAGAAGGAGTGCAGTGAGCACATCGATCATCTGGTCTCTCCACTGCCAAGGAGGAGGCAGAACAGGTAAGAAAGTAGTCAGACAGGGAAAACACCCTGCTCATATCCGTTTACTGAAGACATTTTCCTCCCTAGTGTTGTTTTCATGAGAAGGCTGTTACCTGCTGTTGGCTATATCCTAGCCAAGCTCTGGAGATGGAGACCACAGGACCCCTGACCTCTGGGCTGACCTGCAGTGCACAGAAGCATCATGATGCTGACAGTAAAAGGTAATTTTTATTCACTGCTATGTCCAAGTGCTCCATACCTGGTGTCTCAACAATATCCTGGATGTCCAAGCTGCACAGCAGTGATGGTATACAGGTGGCCTTGATATTCCCTTCTTGTGTTGGCTCACTCTTGGGATCTAGATTAACTCTTCTGTGTTGCAGTCTGCCTTCGTTCCTCCTGTGAGCTGTTTCCAGACAGGCTGTCCCTAGAGGAGCAGTGTGAAGGGATGTGTGTAATGGGAACGTGCTTTGTCTCTCATTGCAGATATGAGAGCTGGGAGTACAGGGGCCGCACCTGATTACCTACTGCTAAGTAGAGCCCAATTAGCCAGTGCCCAGCTTTTCCTGTGCATCTTAGTCCCATCACCCCCATTTCAACCTGGGGAAGGTGGCTCGTGTTTGGAGGCCAGGGGTGCTGCCCGTAGTGTCTTGTCATACAACCTTCAGGAGAAAATTAAAATAGTGGGGTACTTTTCATTATGACAATAGGTCTTTAGGTTTTCCTAGGGCTGCACAGTCTTTAGGATGTAGAGAGTTTTTCTTTGTTTGTTTGTTTGTTTTGTGAATACTGGATGGCACTTGGTGGGTTACTGCTTGTTATTTTTAAAAACAGACTGTTGGTTTGAGATGCTTTAAGATGTCTATCTTGGAGAAACTGTTGTATAGGAGGAAAGGTCTTTCCTGAAAATCAGATCATTTTCTGGTGTGTGAAGCTGTGCTCTGGAACAGGATGTTCCCCAAACACTAGCTACACGTTAAAGCATTTTTTAAAGTGGTCCAGTTTTCAAGGAACAAAAAAATCCATTGGGGGAAGAAGAAACAAAAGGCATGTGGGACCTTTGAAAATCATAGTGCCTCTGTTTATGTCCTCAGATACAGAGCTTGACAGAGAGGGGCTCTGATTTCCAGTGCATCTATAGCTTCTTGGAACTGGACTTGGTGAGGGGGCTTGTGAGCAGCACTGCCAGGCTTTGAAATGGTGCTTTTCCTTTTCAGCCAGCTACAAGCAACTCAGATCCTTCTTCACCACTGCCTCATCCCAGGTCAAGTCCAGATGTTCATTAGAGGAAAGAAATGTGGGGCAGTCAGGATGAGGTTGTGTTTGCCTCCTCCTCTCCTCTTGCCCATGCCTCAGCCTCCTGCCCCAGCCCCAGCCAAACCTTGGCAACCTCCAGTCCCTGCCTGATCCTTGGGCCTGGAGCATCCTCTGGCAGGGCTGGTGGTGGAAGGTAAGAGGGAAACCCAGGGTGCTCTGGAGAGCAGCTTGCTGCCCCAGGGCCTTGGGGTCTCCTCCCCGCACCATTGCCTTGGGGGATCTTGGCTGCAGAGATAAGACAAGGTAGTAAGAGGGCAAGGACGACATGAACATCCAAACCTTTCTGAAAGAAAGCAGGATGTCTAGGTGCAAGAAAACAATGCAATTAAGAATCTTATCATTAGACAAGCACTCCCTGGGCAACCTTCAAATGGAGCACGCTCTCTGCCCATGAGGTGGCACAGGTATTGGTGTTTAAACTCCAAAATGTCATTTATTTCTCTATAAGCAGAGAAATGTGGCAACATCTCCTCCTTTATAGAAGCAGAATAACTCTGCCCTCATGCTCTCTGTTGGAAGGATCTTCCCAGAGCTTTCATCCCTTTTTCTCTGAAGAACCTGTCTGAACTCTTCTTTCTCATAAACCTCCATCACTTAAAACCTTGACCCTAATGTCAGGCAGCAAGATGACAGAGCATTTTGCTAGGGGAACCTGCACCTATTCATCTAAGTAAGCAGGACAAGTTATCTCTTGGGTCCTTTTGGGGTCTACATGCCCCATTTTAGCTACTTCTCAAGGACAAGTCTTTGCAGCATTTTCTTGCTGTTGTTTTCATATACACAAGTTGCCTTTTCCCACTGGGCTCCAAGCTTGCACGGGAAAACATCCCAGATCAGATACCATAAACCCATGAGTAGCGTTGCTTAATGCAATCCATTTTGCAATGTTTCCACCCGTATCTGTTTATCCCCCTTGCCTGCCTTTTCACAGCAGGGCGGAGGCATTTGCTCCACAGCTCTTGGCAGTTACGACCTCTGCATTCACAGGGACATGCTGGCCAGGCTCGGCTGAGCACAGATGTGAGAATGTATTGCAGATATTCTCCACTTTTTCTTGACCATATAAGGGAACGTTGCCCTTCCTAATGCTGGGGAACGGGGGTAGTATGAATAACTTGAAGGATTAAGAATGAAATCTGGAGCCTTTTCCCTCTCTGCTTGCAGGCTCATGGGCTGGGAGGGATTGTTACCATCTGAAGGCTGGTAAATGGTTTGGCTCTTCGTTGCTCAGTTCCCTGAGTTTGTTCCGGCAGTTTGTTGACAGGTCTGAATGGGCCTGGGGATCCAGCCTGGATGGAGTCCTCCAAACCAGGGCTGGAGAATAACGAGACAACATGCACGCAAAGGCTGCAGTTGCTCGCTGCGTCCCTGCTCCATGGCTAAATAGGGCACTTGAGTCTTCAGGGCTGAAGTCCATCTGGCTCTTCACAGTCACTTAAGCAGTGTTTTCAAACAGCAGCTGCCAGGGCACCCTCCTCTGTTGCTTTGTGTGCCAAGAAAGAGAAGACCACCCCTTGTCTGCAAGGGACATGAGTTCAGCATCTACTAACTGTTCCCAGCTGCTTCTCTCGGCCAGGGAAGCCTCATGCATGTGGGCAAAATGTGGGGAAGGTGGTCCTGTAGTCCCACCTCTGCCCTGTGAATTTTGTGCAAGAAAGAGTGGTGATCTGTCCAAGGAAGAGAACCTGGGAGATGATTTTACCAGCATTTTGGTAGCGAGTGAGCTGCAGACAGGTCCTATTCCCACTGAATGTGCAGAGCTGCTGCACTGATGGGAGAGGAATCAGGGCTCTTAGGTACTGTGTTGGGATGACTCTTTGTCTGAAAAGGCCTCTAAGGTGGCCCATGGCAAACAAGAAGCTCAGCTATGAATCATGTATGCTCCTGGTGCAAGGCTCTGAGCAAGGTTAAGGAGCAACCCAAGGCATCTAAACTCTCAGATTTACCTCTGAGACTGGCCACAGGGCTTCTGTGTCCATGCTGCCCGGTGCTGGCAACCTCACCATGTCCTGGTTGAATCTGGGCCACCCTCCTCTGGTTGTATTTTCTGTCCCACTTACTCCCCAGCCCTCTCTCCTTTGTCCTGTCAGCTCCCCCCTGCTAGGAGCTGAACCTCTTTCCAGATGCCTGGCTGGTCTCCCAGAAGCAGCACAGCACCATTGTAATGTGTAATTAGGCTGGAATTCTCCTCCAGCCGCCTTCTTTATTTAAATCACACCAATTGTTGAGTATCCAAGAGGTTATAAACCCGAGCAGATCAGGGCTCTCACGCTTTGCCCCTTCTTGCCCCAAGATGTAGTCTTTTAGCACTTTACCTGGCAACACAGGAAAAATATCAATAATAATAAAGCCTAGCACTGAAGGAGGACATGCCTTCAAAAGCTGGAGTAATGCAATCTTATCAAATGAATGAGATAGGGCAGAAGAAGTGCTGGGTAAATTTACCAAGGCTATCTGGCACAATAAAAGCAAAGAGAGCTAAAAAACCAGGGATTTCCAGGGGCAGTCCTAATCCTTCTTCCACTGGGCAACTACAAAATAATGCCAGTGTATGATCTGGGCCACATCTTTCGTAGAGAATTATTAAAAGCAGACTGTAACCAGGCATCTAAATAGTACTAAATGCTTTATAGTAGTGCCGATCTTGGTCTTCTCCTTTGTGACTAAAATCCAAGGAAGGCATGGAACCATTTTTGGAAGTCCAGCTTGGACAAACCCTGGTGAATGGGCACTTTAGAGATGGACATCTCTGAGTCTTCAGGGCTAGTTACTGCAGTCAGCCCTCCTGAAAGCAACAACTGTTCAGCTTCGTGAGAGGGTTTGACTTAATGTAACAGACAGATCCCACCAAAGAGGCCGGGACACAATGCTGAATAGAAAAGACCACCCTCCCTCTTTGAGATCCAATGTGTGTGGCTTTTCTGTGACAGGGCAATCTCTCTCCCAACTCAAGAGCTCAGGGCTGGGTCTGCAGTGGGATATCTAAGTGTAGCTCCAAGTCCTGCAGCTGCCAATGTGATGCAGCTCAGGCAAAAATGTCATGGAGAGAGCTATGGCATTTGTAAAGGTCTCAAGGGTAATAGGTGTTTCTAAGAATTTCCCAGTTTGACTGCAGTTTTTAAATGCATAGAAATGCATGTGGGAAAAAACACAGATATGTGTAAATACGTTTGGGAATGGCCAGGCCTCCCTTATTCCCATTTGCTTTGGGTTGGTCCAGTCTTCTGCATTAAAACAAAAACAAAACCCCCAAAACATTGGACTGGGTTGCTTAAACATTATCAGATCAGCTTTCTGACTGTCTGACACTGTCACACTCCATGATATGCTTTAGCAGTGTTGATCTAATCTGTATTAGCAGGAAGGCAAGTTATTGTGAAGTTAAGGCAAAGTGCTGAAGGGTAACAGCCACACAACTTTTTTTCCCACGTGGCTTTCTGCAGCAGTGACAGCTTTTGGTTACAGGTCCAAATCTATGTGTGTCAAAAGGATTTAATTCTCTAGAATCTCCTGCTACGAAGCGCATCTGAGATCCTCCTGAATGCCTGAGCTGATGCCTTTTCTAGATGCTCATGCATCTCAGCTCCCTGGGCAGGTCCTCGCATTCACCGAGGCAGTGGCTGCTGCACCGACCAGGACTGTTTGAGGACTTGAGGTGCTGCAGCCCCTGTTTGGTGCCTGATAAGAGTTTCAGCTCTCTGTCCCCTCTGCTGAGGATGTGAGTTTGTTATGTTCCTGACTAGATAGCTCTTACTGCAGCAGGGAACGTTTTCAGTTCTGGAGGGTGTTAGTTTGGCTGCTGGGATGTGTTTAACAGTGGCAGTCCTCAGGGGAGCTTAGAAAATAAAGAAAGTTAGTGGAGTAGCTCTTGAAACCACTTGCACAGATTTAGGGGCATGCACAAAGAAGCCCAGATCTTTGTCCCAATGAGGCTTGTTATCTGTCTCAAATATCAGAAAGTTCGAATGCTTAGGAAATGTCATCCTTCCCCTGGCTTAAATTACATGCTGCCGCTGTTGTGGTACCTTAAGCAGGGAAGGGCGTTGTGAGAGTGGAAGACTAAAGATGGAAATACAAGGAGGCCTGGTAGCTTACTGCAGCTTTCTAAGGCTCCTAGATAATGCTGATTAGCTCATGACACTCAAATTGCCTCTTTCAGACTCTTCAAAAGGTCCGTCACCTGGGTGTCTGGGGGATACACAGTGCAGCTCAGATCTCTGCTCCAGCAAACAGAACCTAAAATAAGAGCACAAACAAATGTCATCAAAGGGCAACTTTGGGGCTGAATTGTCCAGATCACTTGCAGGGACAAAGGCACGCTGTGCAGCAAATGCACACACAGTTCCCTTCAGCTCTGTGTGCTTTGGCTGTTCTGACAACGGAACCCTGAACGTGGGCCCCTGAGACTTTCTTCAACACATCCCCACCAGGATGGTTGCGTGTTCAGAAGGACACGTGCCATGCTGGGTCGTGCATCTACAGGTGAATCTAAATGCCCCCAGGAGTTCCTGCAAGCAGAATATAAAATAGGACCAGATCTAAATGTTGTCTTAGTCTGGATATTTCTTTCTTAATCTCTGGATTCATTTTGCTTTCTGTGAGAAGAGTCTCACTGAAATGAATGGGATTGCCTTGCAGTAGAGTTTATTATAGCCTTCTGCTATGTGTAGGCTGTTTCTAGAGTATTAAACTCTGAGTGGTGTGTGGCTGTATTGCACATCACAGCACTCTTCTCCTCTTCTGTAGCTGGGCCCTGCAGAAAGGGAGGTATGCGTGGAAAGCCCTCGATTGTAATGCACATTTTTCTTCCTTGGTGCAGACCAGACTGGTTTTCTAGCATGTTTGTGTTATACATCATCCACAGCCAGTCACAAAATGACACTAAGCTTTTTCCAAGCAGAAACAAGGTTATAGACTTTTTTAATATTTTTTTTTCTTCCTTTTTTTTTGGGGGGGGGGGGGGGGGACATGACAAAACTGTTTTATGCACATGTTCCCATCTTTCATCAAACACATCTGCTGAGCACTGAAATCTTGAGATGAAAAATGGGACTCATTTACCTCTCAGGATTCTTCCTTCCCAGTGCATGAGACAATTCTGTGTTGGGTCTGATAAGAGTAACATGGGCATGTTGGTGACATGACTAGGTCATGGTCACGGTATTGGACCTAGATGAGAGCAGGCTGCTGGTGGGACCTCTCTGTTCAAGCAGTGCCAAGTACCAGTGTCCCCCAGATGGACAATTAAGGTTCAGGCCATTGAGTTCTGTGTGGCACATGAAGCTGGAGAGGAAGAACTGGACCATAAGGCAGCACCACAAATACAAGTTTACCTGTAAGCATATGGCAAAACTCACTTATCCAAGTCTCACATTCAGTGCATAAAACTGGAAATGTCTGGAGCTGTGGCAGCTTTTGAAGGGTTGCATTTTGCTCTTTTTCACCCTCTGTGGGCTGAGATACCCAAGCAGACTATGTGCCATGAGCAATGGACTCCGTGATGTATTGTTTCCTTTTGCCAGTGAGAACAACCAGTGAGAACCACCAGCAAATCTCAAAAGCAGGAACCTTTGCCAAAATCCCATCAGTTCCCCTAGAAATCTCTGACTAAAACCACAAATTATATTTTATTTGAAAAATTTCAAGGCAGAGAACAGAAAATAGAAATAAAACCAACTGTACATCTGCTCCAGTTGAGTGTATTTAGGCAAGTATGTTTTACTTTTGAGATACTATAAGTGTTTTACTTCAGTTCTGGAAAACTGCCCATGAGAACCTCGGTTCTTACAGCCCAAATAAAAATTAGGGCTGATGCTCAGTAATTAAAGTACCAGGATATGCTTGAGGTGTACCTAATCTCTTGAGGAAATTCCTGGTACCTCCAAGAAACAAAACAGAATCATAAAGCCCTGCCCTGCTGATTTTTTCCCAAGCCATATCTAGTACTATATTTGCTCTGTTACAGCTTCTGCTGCAACATTTATGATCATCTTATAAATGAGGACAAATTTTATTAAAGGGTGATTGTACATCCTGATTTGGCTGGGGCTTTTCCCAGGAGATGTAGGACTTTCCCACCATCCTGAAAATAACCTTTGGAGTGTTTGGTTTTAATCAGGACATGGGGTTTCTCCTGTATCTGTTGAGCCTACTCCTGGGAACCATCTTGTCCTGAGGGACGGGGAAGTGGCAGAGCTCACCGCTGGTGTTGGCTCCAGCTCCAGGGCACATAATCTGATAAGGTGAGTGCCCTATGTCATGGTATAGATATCATGGTCCCTGTATGTCCACTTTTTAAATGTTTATTGTAATTTGTTATATAACCACCCAGAGAGATTAAACCATTTTGAGGCCCCATTTCATTTGCACTTATTGTAGGTTGTTGCCCTGGAGAAATCAGCCTAGATAGATGAGGCAATTACCTTGCTCTTTCCTACTTATGTGGACTGGGAGGTGAAGAAGACCAAAGTGTCTGAGGTGGGAAAGAAATTGATGCCTCTATGCTTGGTGGCTTAATCACAGAATCATACAATCATACAATCATACAATCAGAGAATCATACGATCACAGAATGGTTTGGGTTGGAAGGGACCTTAAAGATCATCCAGTTCTGACTCCTTCTCATGGACAGGGACACCTCCCACCAGACCAGGTGCCCAAAGCCCCATCCAGCCTTTCCTTGGGCACCTCCAGGGATGGGGCATCCACAGCTCCTCTGGGCAGCCTGGGCCAGTGCCTCACCTCCTCACCACCTCACCACCCTCATAGTGAAGAATTTCTTCCCAATGTCTAACCTAAATCTACCCTCCTTTAGTTTAAAGCCATTACCCTTGTCCTATCACTGCACCCCCTGACTAAGAGTCCCTCCCCAGCTTTCCTGTAGGCCCCTTTAGGTACTGGAAGGCCGCTGTAAGGTCTCCCCGAGGCCTTCTCTTCTCCAGGCTGAACAACCCCAACTCCCTCAGCCTCCATAGCAGAGGTGCTCCAGCCCTCTGAGCATCCTTGTGGCCTCCTTTGGACTTTCTCCAACAGGCCCATGTCCTTCTTATGCTGGGGGCCCTGGAGCTGACAAAGTTAGCTCTCCTAAGCTGTAGGCAACGGGAAGAAGCAACTACCTGTGCTGCACCTCCTGAGGTTTGCGCTGGGCACATCCCCACAAGTACCTGATGAAGCAGCAGAGGTCCTAAAGCCATGACAACCATGGTGGAGTTCAGTCTGCTCACAGCCATGGAGAAACCATTGGCTTACAGATTTCACTGCCATCCATCAAGTGGTATCTCAGCTGTGACTACTTGTCAGAGAAATTTTACTGTGGATGCTTTATCCCCTTATGTCTTCCACTGGACACCTTGATTTACGGCTTCCAGCTCTCAGCCCAGATGGAGCACCATGGTGATGGTATCGGTTGATGCGGCCTGCGCAACCTGGGGAAATGCTGCCATGTCAGCCACTAATGGGAAGGCAACAAGAACCGTCTGCTCTCCTTTTTCCCTGTGACCATGGTGACACAAAAGTGCCAGTCTGAAACCGGAGGAAAGAGGACTACCCCTGGGGACCAGCTCTGCCTATGCATCACCTGGTGTGCAGCTGCAGCCCACTGACGCCTTGTGCACGGGGCTATAGCAAATTGCCCTCATGGGCTATGGAAAGGAGCTCTGGAAAAAGGCTCTGTCTCTCTTTTCTGACCCACATTCCCCGTTTCACTGCCTTTTTCCTGCTCTGCCCTTCGTCAGAGAGGAGGAGGCAGGGAGCGCGTGACCCTGCCTCCCACGAGGGCGGCTTGGCAGGGCTGGGGCCGTGAGCAGGGGACAAGACATCCCTCCTCTGAAGCAGCATCCCCCTGGGAGGCAGAGGCTGCGTTGATGTGGGCTCTGGCATGCCCGCACATCCGTGCTGGAGCAGCGGGCTGGGGAGCGTGGCCCCGACGCAGGCACCAGAAACCTCCCCCCTGGGGCTCTGCGTATCCACAAACCTGATCCCGCTCCCTCCCCTGGGGCTCTGGCACAGCTGGTCCCACACGTGTCTCCCACCCGTCACGTTTCCTCCCTGTGCCTTCCCGGGGGATGTTGGCTCACACGTGGGTTGGGGCGGGCTGCACAGATGTGGCTGGGCAGGGCAAGGAGGGAGGAGGAGAGCACCCGAATTCACAGTCCTCTGGGGCAGGGGAGGAGAAGCTGATGTTCCGTGCAAGGGTGGTGTTACCCCCTCCTCTGCCGGCACCCAAGGCACTAGGTGTTAGCTGTTCAACATGCATCTCCTAAACCACAAGACATACCGCCTGCTTCTGCTGGAGGCATGGGTCAAGACTTTGTTAATGCCTCTGGGCACAGCCTGGTCCTGCAAGCATGTCTGCTTGGCTTGCTGCAAGCCAAAGCAAGCCAAAAGCCACATTAACCCTGCGGAGAGGCAGAACGGGCTAATTTAGCCTTGGGGATGCTAGCCTGGGTATGGCACTGTGCTGACTGTGTTTGCACTGACCTGCTTACCCCCAAGGCATGGGCTGCCATGCTTGCAAATCACTGCGGACTTCTGCCTGCAGGAACTGCATGCAGCTGTGTTCATATCACTACTGAAGGGGCTCCTGAAGACCTTTTAGGACAGGGGCTAAATCAGAGAGCAGCTGTGTAGGAACTAACATGAAAGATCAGATTTTATTGGTAATCAGTAAACACTACATCAGATACTTAAGATATGGAGAGCAGGGGTTCGATTGTCATTAAAAATCCTTGTCTCTTTATTTTCTTACCCAAGATAGCGGTCACACATCCTGGTGCAGGGCACGAGAAGGTTTTTATTGGCATGTGTTTGGGCAATCTCATTATTCATGAATGACAGAGCGAGGCAAAGGGAGTGAGTTATGTTGGCCTTTGCAGACAAGTGGCAATAAAATAAGTTTATGGTACCGCCTCCTGCACCATCACATATTTATGTCCCATATTTATCTTGCTTCGTTAGCCGTTTGTGCTTGCTTGTCTTGCAAGGCCATCCTGCCTCCTTCCCCCTGGAGTAGGAAGGGCCAGATTCTGATATTGCAGCTCATGCTGGGCAGCAATGACTCCATGCCAGCTCCCTGAAGACTTCAAGACAAAAGTCCTTTTTGGCATTGGTCAGGGCCAACCCTACCCATACATTGGTTTCCTCCAGGTTCAAACCAACTGGCTCTGGAGGCTCTTGGTGGGGTTGATCCCTACCTCTCTCGGCATTTTGAGGCACATCCTGCTCAGATTGTAGACTGCAGAGATCTTGAGCCATAACTGATGCAGTGCTGGTGAAGCTGCCCACACAGTGAGTAACTTTGTGTTCATGTGGGGCAGCTGTGTAAGCCTGCCCTAATGCCATTGAGCAGATGTCTGTTGAGTCAACCTAAACACGTGACTATGTATGACAAGAAGTTAAGTATTGACCTCTGGCTTTCTTGTGGATTAGTATCTCCTGACTGTGGGTTGTTTTTTTTTTTATTATTATTTTTTATTATTATTTTTTATTATTTTTTAATTGCCTGTATTAAGACCTTCCACTTTCCTTGAATAAACCTGTCATCTCTTCTCACACTCCTTGGGCTTGCCAGTGACAATGTTGGACTATATGAATCAACTCCTCTGGGTTCCAAAGTTATTATGGACAAATCGATTCCAAGAAATTAATTTCTCCTTTGCCTTTGTTCATTTAATGCAACTGTCTATGAGATATCCTCCCCTGTGTCTGGCTAACAGGTTCAAGAGTTACTCTGTACCAGAACATATGTAGACACATTTGCATGTGTGCTAATCACTTGTTGGGACTGGAACAGAAGGATATTTTGTTTTTTAGAGTAAGAAGGTACTTTCTTTCCCTTCTTCCAGGGAGTCTCCCTGCAATCTGTGCTGGTCTTTCCCTTTGGTAACAAGGTTAAAGCTAAGTTCCTAAAATGCCAATTATGCTGCAACTTGCAGACTGGACAACAGCGTGTTTGCATATCATCATGTGTCCCTGGCCAAAGACAGTTTGGTTCCTTGATATCTGATAACAGCAGAGTTTTGGCATCCCATGCAAAGTCCAAAACACACGTGTCAAAGCTGGTCAGAGGGAAAAAGATAAAGCCCTGAGCAGAGAGGACCAGATTCAGTTGTCTTTAAAGGCAACAATGAGATTTGGCTGCGTCCCCAGCCAGAGAGGTCAAATACATGGTTTTCATTATAGATCCCAACCCTGCTTTTTCCCCCTTTCTCTGTTCCCTGGCCGGCCCACGATGTGCAGCCACAACACAAAGACATGAAAGCCCTTTGTAACATCTGACAGCAACACACAGTCCCCGGTCTGTCCCAGGGGGCTGCTCTGCAGCGTGCTCCTTCCATTGTGCTCCAGCCCTGCCTGGATGGCAGCGATCTGGCTTTGCACGCTCTGCACATGAATTACCTGCGGAAGGACAGACATTTGCAAGATACAAAGTAGAGGACACTAAATTGTGATAAGCAGAGCGTTGTATTTCACTTCATGAGGGTGCAGCGATAACTCCTCTCCACGTTGTCTCTGCGTCCCTTTCCTGAGTTATTGACACATATTCCCTTTTGCTGCCAGCTTCAACGGCTGCTGCTAACTCAGCCAGAGCCCATCTTTCAGCCCTGAATAATCAAGTGACTGGGACAGCTAGCAGAAGGACAATCTCCCTCTAGGACACGATGGCCCTGACGTACAAACACATTCAAATACAGACAATGAGGTTGAAGGGAGCAGGCCAGGTGGGCAAAATGCCCATGCTGGTACACTGTGATTTTAAACACATGATAGTAAAGGGTAACAACACTTCTACCACAATATTAATCCTAAGTGACTGCCTGCCTCAGCCTTGTGTGCTCAGCCTGACTCTGCTTTGCTCAGCCTGTTGGCCTCCCCTTCCCAAGCCTTCTACTCCAGCAGACAGGAGTGACAGAGGATGCTGGAGAGCCAAATTTCTCCTTTTCATACCCTAAATGCTGGTGATAAGGCAATAAGCTGAAGAAATCAGGGAAGTCCCAGTCCCTCAGCCTCCTATCAATAGGCAAATCCTGGCCCATCAGCAAGGCCAAGCCCCTTTGATAGCAGGGGTTTAGTAACATTTGAGTTAGAGACTGCCTCCCTCCCTCCATCACAACAACACATCCCAGACCCCAGTCCCGCTAAAGTCTTCCCAAAGGTTGAACAATATTCTGACATTTAGAAATATCACAGTATTTCCTTGGCGTTAGCATTGTGGAAGATTTAAAGTGTGTCACTAGATGCTTTGATACAACCTCGATCCTCCCGTGATGCCATCTCTCACGCACTGCACGCACGTCAGCTGGCTTCAGCAAATTCTCCACTGAAAGGTGTCACGGATGTGCTCAGCAGGACTTACCTACACACAGCAAGTGTTTATGTGTTTGCAGGATCCAAGCTCATACCTTTCTTACTGAGTGCATGGAACGTGAAACGCACCAGTAGCATCTAGGCAGCCTACCTGGAGCTCTGGAAATTTTTAGTGTAAAAATGAAGCACGCTGATTTGGGGAGGGAGAAAGAAACACAAAAGGTCTTAAGATTTCACTGATTTCTCCTGAGACCCTTTTCTGTACACAAAGTGTTTCCTGCTCTGTTCTTGGAAGCATTACTGTTGGCTGGGTCTGGCCTTTAAAACATTACCAGCTGTATGCAAAATAGAGTGCAAAGTGCCAAAAAGCCCTGCGGGCTATTTACATTTGGCTGGAGCTTGCTGTGTTGGCCAAGCTACAGAGATACTTTGTTCATCAGCCTTGCAAGGAAAGCAGCTACTTCAAGCTGTTTGGTCCTGTTTATACACAGAGTTACCATGGAAGTCCCTGTGCCTTGCAGCTTTATACACTCGCATGTCCGGGGCATATTTTTCTAGGACCTGGTTTGTCTCCCTTCTTCCCTCTCTTGTGGCTGGGGATTGGTAGGAAATTCTGGGATAAGGTGCTTGGGTAGATGTTGAGTGCAAATTGATATATGTCTGAAATAAAGGGCTGTTTGGAGCTACGTGGATCCTCTCTTGATGCAAGGACAAGCAGGTGGAGCGATGGGGTACCTGCTGGGTCAGCAAGAACATTTTTCCCAGGGCAAATTTGGAGAAAAGTAGTATGAAGCAAGTGGCAAATCCTGCAATGATAGGCATAAAGGTAATTGGCTTTTTTAAGAGACCTTAGGGAAAAAGGTAACAACCTTTGCGATATTTCCTTTTAAGAGGAGTTGTTTGAGTCCTTGGGTCACCAGCCCAGCTAATAGATTTCTTGCCATTTCTTTCTTCTTTTTTTTTTTGTTTACCTGTTGCATTAAAAAGACTTCTCATAGCTGAAGACTTGTCATTAACTGCCTCTTGCAAACATGCCTCATAGGCAGACTGAATCGTGGGCACGGTGTAGCTGGACACAAGGGTATGGCTGGAGCCCCTCTTCACTTGGCTAGCTCTAGGTCTCCAGCTTAGGGCATTAACATCTCTGTCCTGGGAACCATTGCTTCCTTGGCCTTGTACCAAGGCCCAGGATCACCTCAGGTGCTTGATGGGATGGTCTGAATGTGGCCCCCTCTTGCAAGAAATCCTCAGTGAGCGTTAGGAGGAACCACTCTGCTGAAGGGAGTGGAGATGTGCAGACTTCACTAGCTGATGGTGAAACCCACCTCCCCATGTCTGTCTCAGAGCCTGAGTGAGATCGGGGGGCACTTTTGCCGTTCATTTTAGCAGAAAAAGGATTTGACACTGAGCGGTGCTGCAGCTATGAGGGGTGGAGAAGATGCGAGGCTAAGCCCTGCAGGCTGGCCAAAGGTCTCCAATCACAACTGGCTGGAGTGGAGCTTGGACAATGCAGCTACACCTGTGAACTAAAGGCTCTCCTGCTGCTTTGGCTATCAAACGTCCTTGCCCAGAAGTAGAAATGGTTGGGAAGCAAAACTGTGATGTGTCTGCTGTCTGTGTGCACTTGCTCTCCACTAAAGACAGAGTCAGCCAAGCCTGGAGTTCATTCTCTCTTGGCCAATAGTTAATAATAACCCTGCAACAGTTTCTTTTTTCATTGCAAATTAAGGGTGGATGAATGGCCTGGATAAAATTAGAAATGTTTTCCTGAAAGGCTGAGCTGAGCCTTTTAAAGTTTACAAAGTTGTAGTTCCAGGGACCTCCTGTTGCAGCTGGGGAATCCCAGCAGCTCTCAGAAGGGTGAATAGATAAAAAATGCTTGTTGCATGCTGTGGGTTAGAGGGTCTTCCCTATTGTGCTGGCTTCCCATCACCTCGACTTTGAGGAGCCGGGCAAAACCCACCTTTGTTTCCATGTCTTTTGTGGACAGAGGAGGTAAAGGCCCAACTGGGTATAACTGAGCTGCTGTGACAGACCACGCGTCCCCTTCAGAGGAGCTCATCACTGAGTGCTCCTACACTGTCCCACTGGTGAGGATGAATGTGCAAGCTCAAACCAGCAAGACATGAGATGGAAAACTGTCAGCAGTAGCTGCTTAAAGTACGGTAATTCAAATTTGGTTGTGTCCCCACAGTCTTAGTTAACATAGACTCTGAGCCATTGACTTCAGTGTGTTATTTGGATTTTGTTGGCATTTTAAAATGATCCACTGAGGTTAGCAGAGATGATGTACACCAACTCAGTATTAGGCCCAGCACTTTCTGCATAATATTAACATTTATATCCCCACTAGAAAGGCTGAGGAAAGTACAGGTTGCCTTCATAATGAGGTATTAAAAAAAAATCTCCAAACAAAACAATATGTGTTTGATAGCCTAGGAGATCTGTCTGTTGGTTTTAAAAGTCATTCTGGGCCCTTATATAACAGTGTAATTAGTTGATACTATAAACTTATTATGTACCTGATGGAACACAACAGTTCCTTTGAAGCAATTCCAATCTATTGTGTAATTATATAATTAGGCCACATGCCATACTTGGGAGATTGTGCAAAGGGGGAAAGCTTTCCATTTCAAAATAACCAAGAGCTTTGGTGGCTATGGGCATTTTTTTCCTGCTGCCTTGCAATTTAGAAAATGCAGAACTCTTAAATATATCACTTTTCTTTAGCTGAGTTAAGCGCCCCAGGAATCTCCAAGGGGGTCTGCAATTTATTGACTAGAGAGATTTCCTTGGACAGTGCAGACCTGCTCTGCGTGCTGTCAAATGTGGTGGGATCCGGGACTTCTGGCTGCAATGGGAGGGAAGCAGAAGTCAACTTGCTAGAGTTTTTTAAAAAATCTGGTTGCATCAGGTTCAGGCTTTTTTGCAGACACCCCAGATTTATTACAGCTGGATTTTCCCTTCCCTCTTATAAAAGCTTTTATGTGTCTTCCTTTTTGGGTAGATGGGACAGTGCTGTGTATGACATGTGACAAGGGCTGGTTATAGCATCTCGGTACTCAGTGTCTAGTGTCTAGCGGCAGCTCAGTGCTGTTTTCTCATGTGCCAGTTGCTGGCTGGCACTGTGCAGTATACAGGCTCACAAATAAGGATTGCTGGGATGAAATCAAGTTTGTTGGGTTCTAGCTATGGTGAAACACAAGAAGCCTCAACAAGTTTTTGCTCTTGGTGGTCTTAACAGGTCTCCAAAATAGGACAAGGACCTCCAGATCGCAGAGCCTGAGCCTGCACAACTTCAGTGTGGGGTGGGACTTCCAGATGTAGTCATCTGTTCTGGAATAATCCAGCTCAGTGTGAGGCCCATACAGGTTTTGAACAGGAAGTCCCGACCCACAATACCCGCCTTCAAGAAAGTGTTGGTTCAGGTGCAAAGGGACACTATTCATGGTTCTCAGATTCTGAAACCGGTGATGCTGGATTTGTGACTGACTGGAACATACTTGCTCCTGGAGCGGTGAAAAGAGACCCAAAGGATTTAAGCCACGATGTGCCTTTGTGGAAGGATTTTGAGGATATACTGTGATAGAGCCCAGGGCTCCCTGGAAACCAAGCACTTACACTATGTCCCTGTGTTTGAGAGCTGGTCCGAGCTCTAAATAAAAGGAATTGTTTCCCTTGACATCAATGCTCTGGTGGGATGAATCCTCAGTCTTGATGAGAGCTGTCAGCTCAATGATCATTCATCACACAGCACTGAAATGTCATTTTTTAATGATTGGGCTTCCCTTTGGAAGCTGTGCTGGAGCGACTCCTTGACTGAATGTTTCTGAAGATGTGCTCCAAGGGGGGTCTTTGGCAGCAAAGTCCTCATTTCTTCATTACCTGGGCATTAGGGGAAGAAGGTCACTTTCCGTGCAGTATTTTTAAGCATATATTTGCATATAGATCCCGTGGGCTGGGTTCTGATACAGATAGTGCATAAACCATGCTACTTGTAAAGCCTACTCCTTCCGAACACAAAGCACAAAAGGACCATTGCTAGGCTGTTGCAAAACAACAAACAAATGCAAAAATTCATCTGGGAGCATTAAGGAATTTTTCAACAAAGTCTCTACATCCAAGATTAATTTTCCCCCATGAAAAGCTACATTTTTTCATTGTACTTTAGAACAATATTTTCTTTTAAGAAGAGCTGTGCAAATTAATCATGTGAATAAATCCAACCTGCCTAACAGACTGGAACATATCATGACACATGTATACACATACACACTGGTATATGTACACATAGAAACTCCACAAAAAAGATGTTAGTCAGGCGATGATACAGCTAAAACTCTGCTTTTGCCAGCAAGATTTACTGAAGTATCTTCCTCATTATCTCCTGCGGAGCTGCCATGGCTTGAGGACTATGAAGATGAAATCAAGCATGCGGTTTAACTGTACCATTTTGGCAGCCCTACAGGGGCCTCCTTAGTGTCTTTTTTGAAGTTGTTACAAGGTTTTCTTCCACCTCAGCAAGGAGAGTCCTGCAATGGAGTAAGGGAGTTTGCAAACCGGTTAACGTGGTGTGGGCAGAGGAAAGGGAAAGCACAAAATTCCCAATGCACCTGGCTCTCTGCCTGATGCAGAAAATCTGGCCCGGCCCTAAGTAGTCTCTATGACATGCAGATCTCCAAGCCACCCGAGGTCCATGCTGTGGGACATCCCTAGAAAAAAGACAGAAGCTGAAGATACCAGAGGTCGGAAAGTGTTGAAACCTGACTCTGAGGCCACACAGGAGGGGAAAATAAAGGTTAAAAAAGGTTGAAAAAAGTGAACACTGACAGCAGCAAAAAATGAAAAGTGTTATTTATTTATTTATTTATTTAATCTTTTAAAATCCCCAAACAACATTGTAGCTATACATTTCTATCACCGCGCTTGAGACCTCTTTCAGCTTGCATGGACGAAAGTGGCCTGAAGATGCTGGAGGAAGGGGGCATTCACACAGGTGTCACTGCAGGAGTCCCATTTCCATGGGCAGCCTGCCTACAAAGGACAGGTTGGTCTTTATTAACAAAAAAATCTTCCTGCTCTTACCCCAGACCCTGTAAACCGAGGGCCGTAGCCTGTCCTGATGTGTGTGATGCTTTTGTGGTCTCTGCTGCCTCCCAGGTGTTTGGATGCTGTGCTTTGGGCATCCTCTGTTTGATGCTGCAGTTAACACCACACTTGTCCTCCTGTTCCATTGCCTTGATCAGCTGAGATGAAGCTTGGCTGGGGTGCCCTGCCCAGCCACGCTTACCCCACGATGGGACAGCTGCCGGCTCTGTGGAGTTGGCTTGGACCCAACTGGAGGATCAGAGAGCAGCCGCGGGCTCCCTGGGGACCAGCCGTGCCACTGTGCCAAGCAAATCTCAGCTCAGCGGAGAGCCTGGCCCGCAACACGGCCTTCACAGTGCTCCTGCCAGCTGAAATGCTGCCATTAAGCTGCTTGCTCCTTGTTTGCCCAACTGCCCCCGCAAAGCTGGAAGATGCCATCAGAAAAGCTGAAAAATTGCAATGCTTCATCTTCTACTCACTTCTGCTGTCAGCCTCTAACTGAAGGCTTTAGCATCCAAGGACAGATACAAATGCTCGGTTTCTATGGGGCCAGGCAGCAGACACAGGCTCCTTTGTGCTTACACAGTGTGGAGATCACGGGTTGGAGATTTCATCTCTGGCTGCTGAGGGCTGTGGATCCTGCTGGTGGAGACACAGCTGGCTCACTGCAGGGCAGTGGGGCTGGCGGGTCGCAGGAGGACATGGATAACACAGTGCTGCTGCTGGCCCCGAGCAGCAACCCAGCCTGGTACGCCAGAACCATGTTCCCAGCATGCACATGCTTGGATGTGGCTTCATTAATAAGAAGAAATTGTTGTTATTGAATTATGATCACAATATTCTTATTCTTCTTATCACTGCTGATACTACTACTATTGCTATCGCTGTTGCTATTGGGGTTGAGAGATCATCTCTGAACCCACTACCAAGTTCAGACAGAAGGCAGTCCTTCTGCAGGAAAGAATTGCCCTATACTGAGATTTTAAGCCAAAAAGTGGGAAAACACAGGGTTACGGTAGCCATAGAGACAGGTATGGGATAGGCTCCCACCCAGAGTTGGGAGGGTCTTCACTATCTGTGGTCTAATGCCCTCAGAGGGACTGTCCCAGTAGGGCTGGGATTTAAATATGTGTTGTGACTGTATGTTATTGTATCTATTCCATATTTTTCCAAAATCCCAAACACCAGGACTGGTTTTCTCCAGCAACCTTTCCGCACTGAATAGGTCCTTGGCTCCTCTGATGTCCTCTTGGGGGACAGTGGCATTTTGCAGCGATGGTCTCGGCGGTCCCTGCTCTGTTACACTGGCTGTGGTCTCTCCATCTGTTCGAATCTGTTGTCTCCTGGCGAGGGTTTAGTTTTCCTTGCCTTAAAAGGAGACAACCTTCACCACTGATATATCTGCTTCCCTTGCCCCTTGCTGCAGTTTTCATCAACTGATGGTACATCTGTATTCCTAGGAAACTAAGCTGTCCTCAACACCTAATTTCTCTCTGCCTCCTGCTCTGCAGGCCGTGATATATCTTTGCCAATTTATTGAAGAATTAGCTAGGGATAAGGATCTGTGTACACTTTATACTTTACTTCCCAGCACCCACCATTAATAATGAGCATGTACTTTATGACCTAAGTCTTGTTTTAAGTGAATGCAAAGTATTGGCTCTTTTCTTGATGATCCATAGCCCTCATGGCCCTGTATTGTTACCTGGAACATTTCCAAGTGTTTTGGAGCAACGCACCAGAATACATCACAAATGAACCAGTTTTGCTTGTCTAAATTTTGTCTCTGGGGATTTGGGAGGGACGGCAGGGGAGGAGAGAGATGAATATTTATTAGCTTTTAATCAAAGAAAGTGCTCTCTGTAACCAGACAGGCTACCGTCTGCATCTGATCGAGGAGACACATCAAGGTCCCTGATTCTTTGCTACGTGGTAACTCGTGCCACTTCTGGCTGTGCAAACGGGTTGCAAAACACACCAAGAGAGGTCTGTGTTTGGATTTCCCTCCATCTGGATTTTCCTGGCCACATGCACCCATGGTTTGCCTGGCCTTAATAAATTCCTGGAGGAAAAGGCCACTGAATGAGCAGAGATCAAGAGCAAAGCGCATGTGCAGTGACCCTGAGAGACGAGGTGCATTTTGGATAAGTTTGCAGACGTTCAGGAGATCTGTGCATGAACTGTGCATCCAGGGTATCCTGGATAACCCATCCAAACCTGGTGGTGGGAAAAGGAACCCCTGTTAACGCAGTGGTGGATATCCTGGTCAGGGAAAAGGAACCCCTCTTAAGCAGAAAGGAGAGAGCACCAGAAACAAAGCAAGATAGACCTGGAGCTGTGGTGCGCAGCTCTGTTCCCTGAGCTGAGCCAGGAGGAGGGGAAGCAGCTGAGTGGTTTTTGGAAGCGGTTGCCAGCCATGACCCAGCTCCTGGATACGACATTGCTTTGTGCTGCAGCATGTCAGGATGGAAGGCTTGCATCCCGCTGCCCGATGACATCTGCAAGCAGACCTGCGAAGTCCTGGGTGACAAGGCGGGTCTCCAATGCTTGGTTCTGGCTCTGGTGTGCTCACCTCAAGACCTCTTTGTCACGAGAAGTCTGAAATCACTAAGGCAACATTCATAGCACCACTCTAAACCAGGCAACAACATGTACCCATTCACAATGGTCCGTGCATTTAAATTGTCATCACGCTTCTTGTCACGGCTTTATCCTCTCTCAGATGGTGCCTGGGGGCTGTTCAAGGGCTGTCATGGGGCAGGGACCAGCCCCAGCTGTCAGCATGGCTGAGGCCACCCTGCCCAGGGTTTGGAGGGGAGGAGAAGAGAGCTTGGTTTATAGACCTGTGTCATAGAATCACAGAATAGAACATCCCAAGCTGGGAGGGACCCACAAGGATCATCGGGTCCAACTCCTGGCTCCACACAGGACCACCCAAAAGTCAAACCCTGTGTCTGAGAGCATTGTCCAAACACTTCTTGAACTCCGGCAGGCTCGGTGCCGTGACCACTGCCCTGGGGAGCCTGTGCCAGTGCTGACCACCTCTCGGTGAAGAACCTTTCCCTAACACCCAGCCTGACCCCCTTTGTCACAACTCCACACTGTTCCCTCGTGTCCCTGTGCCATGACATCTGGCCACACATCTGCTTTTGGACTCTTTTATTTACTGGCATGAAGATAGCCTCCTTGTTCAGCAAAATCCTGCCTATTCCTCTCCTGATGGTGAAAACAAGGGAGTCATGTATCCCACCCTCTTAGAAATGCAGCTCCCCAGCTATAGGAGCATCTGCTAGGAGCCCTGCACTTGGGTTAGTGAGAAGCCAAGCAGAAAATATGAAGAAACTATGCTGTGGGGTGAAAAATATCTCAAGGCAAGGCTAGGTTAGCTCTGAGCTGTTTGGGGCTCAATTTTACCCCAGAAACCCATTGCAGGACTAGAGTCTTGGACACGTGCTCTTTCTTTACGCCAAACTGCTCAGGGTGCCGGTCTGGCTCCCATGGCACTGCTGCCTGAGCATCTTGCACAGATCTCCTTGAGGAGAGGGAACAACGTGTCGATATCCCCGTGTTACAGACCAGGAGCTGCATGCAGGACCACAGCTTTGGCTTTGCAGGCTGCAGCAGAGATGGGCAGAGGGCTCTCTCTGCAGCAGGAGGTCCTGAGGATGAAGAAGTCACATGTGCCTTGAATACAAAGAGGCAATTACTTTTCTTATTTCCCAGAGGACACTTCTGTTGGCATTGCCCTCTTCCACCTAGGAAGTGTCCATGCTGGATTTAGGTCTTCCGTCCAGATACGGCAAACTGTGAACATCTGATAGAAAAAAAGCCATGCTTCTGTTTAAAAACCGCCCACCCAAAACAGTCCAGGCACTTCAGTGACAGTTAACATAGCATGGTAGCACTGTCCCTGAATGCTAACTCTTTTGGGCTTGCATCAGGACATGCACAGGGATCCTGATGTCCTGCAAAGGCATGGGGAGTGAAACGAGCATCATTGCAGAGCTGAATGTCAGATGTCTCAAGAGTGGCCACAAGGTAGCAATAAAGCAATCTCCAGATCTGTGCTTTGCATCAGAGCACATGGCAGGATTGCACCCAAATTCATTCTCTGTAACAAGGTAGAGGGAAATGCTCCTTCACATTATGAGGGAGGGGGAAATCAAAGCAAATTCATAATTCATGTTGCACAATACAAATCAAATCGCACCTTCCAGCATCCTTGTCTTGCAGGGATGGAGCGTGGCGTTGTGGTGTCTTGCACCAAAAGCAAATCCCACGACCCTCACAACCCTTCTCGGTCAGCTCAGCCTTAAGATACCCCAGAGCCCTGCTGTTTCCCTTGCAGGTATCTCCTGTGCATAGCTATGCGGGACAGTCTGCCACCCCACAGCCTGGTGCTCACTGGCATTCCAGTCCAACCTCAATCTCCTCCTGCTGCCTTTTCCCACTGCTGCTGCTCCTTAAATCAGCCTGCCCCCACCATGCCTTCTGCAGAGCCGCACCGCAGCTCATCCATCTCCTGCCAGCACCGCCGTCTGACAGCACTGACTAAACAGCAGCTTCCAGCCTCCTAACAAGGTCAAAAGGAAAAAGAGAGTTTTCTGGATTGTGGAAAAATATCAGACCCTCCTGCCTTACCGCCATTCTTTTCTCTGCTCCACTCTCTCCCCTGTTGCTTTTCCAGGGGGATTCAGGGTCTCTTTGCTATGCTGCCAAGACACTGATGCAGCAAATGAAAAAATTCTGCGTGTTCACATGAAACTAAGCCACATTTTGCAGTCCCACAAGCAAAACAGGACCTGAAGTTTCCCAGGGAAGAGTTTCAGCTTTTTATGTTTTGGTACCGCTCTCTGTTGGGAAGCTGCAAGGCCCTTGCATCCAACTCTGACAGGCACCTTCAGACAGATGTTGCGCAGATATTTCACCTTCCCCCAGCACATATGAGGTTTGCTCCAAATTAGGGGATTCCTGCCATTGTGTTGAGATTTCTGGAGTCTGGGGACAGGCAGAGATGAAGCCATGAGAAGACCATTGTGGGGACTGAACAGATGCCCACATATCTTGACCCCATATGCATGCTCTGCTTGCCCTGCTCAGCAGCAGTACTGCACAGCAGTATTGGTGATACAAGTCGTGTCACCTGCAGGATGCCATGTGGTGAAGGGAGGGCTCTTTTGGGAGCCCATCCCTCGCAGGCTGGGTCTTCACAGGGGTCTTGATCAAAGCAGGGCAATGTGTCATCCCTCTGAGCTTGTGCCAGCTGCTCAGTGGGGCTCTTTGTTACCTGCTCGAGCTAATCGGTCCTTTAGAAGGCACCGAAATGCTCTTACCTCCCGTTTGACTGAAGGGATGATGCTCAGCTATGGGCTGCTAAGTAATTTGAGAAGGTGTTGTAAAACAGGCTGCTTTTTTGCTGTTGCATTTGCATTATGCAGTCTCTGATGTGATGCTGGGACTCGGGTTGTGCCCTATTTCCTAAATGCTTAACTACATTCCCTGGGCCTTCTTGATAAGATTATTTTGACTACCAAATGTTTCAGCCAAAACCTTTTCTTGAATAAATATAAGCTTTTCTTGGCAGTCCTTTGAGAAAAAAAATATATGTTTTGATACAGTGAACTTACTGGGTTTTCTAAGAGAATAATTTGGACTGGGATGAATGGGTGATGCAAATGCTGTGAAATACCTCATGCCTGAGAATGAAAATCCCACCAAGTGACCCATGGATAGCAGTACATTCTCTGTGTAGGGCAGAATGACATTAGCAATGCAAGGCATGTCTGGATAGCAGGGCCTTAATCTTGCACAGGGGATTTGCAAACACATCCCTGTGGTGCCAGGGAGCTGTTTTGCATCCCTCACACCAGCTACTGCAGCCCTTGATCAATAACCATGAAGCCAAGGAAAGTGAGGTTGTATCTTCCATCAGGCTGCTCCTTTTGGGAAGGGAAGCTGGGCTCTGGGGGAATGATGTAGTTTGGGAGGATTGGGTAAAAAGAGGTTAAAGGCAGCACAGCCACTGGGGCTGGTGATGATGGACAGTGGACATTTCCCACTGCTCTGGAGGCAGTCGCATACTCCCCTGCAAAGCAAGTCGAGGAGAAGGGAGAAATGATTGAAAACCAAATGCAGAAGGCACAGAGGGACAGAGGACCGGGTCCTCTGTGTCTCTGAGCTCTGCTTCCCATGGGGAAGAAGAAGCATTGAGTCAACCAGGGAAGAAGGGAGGCAGGATGGAGCTGGAGCAGAATAACAGCTCCCTCTTCTATCTGAGACTCCTTTGTAGACAGACAGACAGACACTAGGCCAACACAAGCACATGCAGGACAGCACCGGGCAGCCCAAAGCAAGCTTTTATATGGCCTGGCCACCAACTTTTCATCACTTGTCATCCACCTTTTTGCTAGCGCTCACACTGCATCACTGGCACAACAGCCGCAGTGGTAGCCACAGCAGAGAAATGTTAATGAAAATAATCCATCATCGGCACGGGAAGGACTCAAGGCAGATGGATGAGGCCACTGCAAGCGAGATTGTGCTTCCAAGTGTGGGAGCTGCTGGGTGAAACATTTGCAAGAAGCAGCCTTGTTTTCTCTGCAAGGCCCTTGTCCTTGCAGCCTGCACCTGGATGGAGGTAATGGGGCTGCCCAGCAGAAGGGTTTGGTGGTGGTGGGTTTAGGCGTGGACATCTCTGCTGTTTCCCATCTGAAGTTCTGGGGGGAGGCTGTGGCCTCCTATGCAAGAGCATGGCTCATGCATAAAAGATTTGGCCTCCAGTTCTCTACATTCTTCATTCCCCATGCAATAAATTTGTCACTTTGGTGGAAAAGTGAATGTAGCCCAGAGGCATGCTGAGATATCCTACATGGGAGATGACACCAGAAAGAGGCCTTGGTCTTCAGCTGGAAAGGGAAGGGTGGAGATCTCAGAGAAAGAACTGGGCACTGCAGCCCACGGCTTTCTTTGGACACTGTATGTGGTGGGACGGCTGCATCCACCGGAGGTGAACAAATCAGAGTCCAAGGGGACCAACTTCTTTTGCAACATTGAACCTTCCCTGAAGGGGTATCAAAATCTCAGTACACTGTACATTGCTACTCAAACACCCTTTATTCAGGAAAATTGGGGTGTTTTTCGTACTTGTGCATCCATAACTACCTTCCTTCTATAAGCTCTGCATCCTGGTGTCACTTGGTATCATTCTGCAGGAGAGAGACCCTGCAGCCTTTGCAGGTTGTGGGTGCTTCTGGATGGACCCTGTTGGCTCTGCAACTTCCCAGACTGATGTGCAAGGGGCCAGGAGGACCCTGGGCGTGTCCAAAATCCCCAGATGCTTTATCCAGCACACTTCTTGTGGTTGAAACTAAAACACCGAACCTCGCCAGGCCAGACACAGGAGCCTTACTGTGATGCTATTGTCTGAGCAGATCTTATCCGCAGGGAAAGTCCTCCTCACCTCCCAGGCTGTGCACTCTGCATCTGAAGGCTCCCAGGCTCCTCACCAGCAGTGGCTGTGTTTTCTTTGCCACCTTGCACTAGCTTGGAGGATGGAAAGCTAACAGAGGGTTGTTCTTTTTGTTCTGACAAGCAGTTGTACTTTCATAAACTCAAAGGGGCTTTACAGGTGAAACGAGAATTTCCTTAGAAAATGTCAGCTTTGGTAGAAATGTTTTAGTACTTTTGAAAACAACAACCTTAAAAACATAGGGTTTTTCCCTTTTCTTTCTTCCCTGCTTTCTTCCAAAAGCAGGTGGGCAGGAGGGAGAGAAGACGGAACATTTTCTGTTCTCATTTTGTCAAAAAAAAACAAAAAAATTAACACATTGCCAAGAAAAAATGCTGTTTTTTTCTTTTTTTTTCAGTTTTTTTTTTTTTTTTTTCCCCATGGAAAAAGACCATCTTTTATAAATGAGTTTCAGTCACTGATATTCTATAATTATACCCCAAAGTCTGGGAACTAGGGCAGAGGAGGCAGAGAGCAGAGAGAGCACAATGCATGTAGTGAATGCGTTGTGGGATTTTGTGATTGTTCATTCTCAGCAACGTGGTACACGGGGCTTATTCCAGGGTAGCTCTGGTCCTTTTCTTTAAGCATCCATCAGGTTTTGTGCTATTTTGCTGAAAGATACAAAGAAGGGGGGAAAAAATTCATATAGCTGCCATTAGGATGAACTACCTAATTAGACTGTGCAAAAACACTTGCCTCCTGAAGGGAAAAGGAATTAAACGACCTGTGGCGGAGGGTGATTCATTTATTCTTGCATTTCCACTCTTGTGACATGAATCATTTGGCCACCAGCACGTGCGAAGCAGCATGTGGGGAGGAGGCCAGGAGCTCCTCCACCAGCCCGTGGGACCGGTTTGCAGGACTTGAGCCCAAAGTGCCACGAGCAACCAGCCAGGCGCACTCGCCTTTAGGAAGCAAACAAGTACCGTGTGTCTCAGAAGGTACCAGCTCCAACGGAAACTTCTCTGGAGTATTTGTGTCTCTTACCTGGGAAGTTTCTCTGCTGGCTTCTGAGCAGGCAAAGAGATGGAGCCTTGCTCCTCTCCCTGCCCACCCAAGTCCACAGCTTAATATCTTTGAGGGATTGCACTGAAATGATCAAAATTGTCCTACGCACTTTGAAGCTCTTGGAAAAGTCAAGACTAACATGCACACAGGTAGACACTACTGTCACAAAAGCCTAATTCCCCCAGGGAACCGGGCTAAAACACTTCCTAAAGGTGTAATGAAACCTCCATAATGGTCTTACGGGTAGCTTTAATGCGGGCTTACCCTGACATGATTTCCCAAGGCAGAAATTACAGGCCAAAAGGTCATTGGTGCCTCCAGCCCATGATGTCAGTGGTAGGAGCAGAGGGGTGTCCTGGGCTCTGAGCAGCACCCAGCTCTTTCCCCAGAGCTGTGGGTGTGAGACTGGGAAGGGGAGCTGCTGTGATGTCCAGATCATCCCCCCAAATGCAGAGAGCTTCCAGACTGCAGCTTTTGACTCAGAGAAAACCCAACCTGCTTGGCCCCGAAGCCGGGGTGAGCAGTGGCCGCTGTCTTCCAGAACCTGCAGCATGCAGAATATGTCTGCGTGGAAACAGGTGCTCTAACCCAGGTCCCTGTGTGAATCACCAGGCGTCATGGAGATATTTTATTGCTCCTCTAATGGCATCTCCTCATGTCTGAGAGAAAAGGAATTGTTCACCCTAGGAGGCTACAGTTTAAATGGGGAGGTCAAGGGCTTTTGCTGTCCACTGGAGCTGGGTCTTGCCTGTACAAACCAGGAAGGTAGTGAGGATGGGTGGGTGGGGAGTGACTCTGCTCGTATAGTGGAATGGGCAGAAAAGCTTACCATCATCTTTTAGGAAACAGCAAAGATCAGTGCCTTAGAAATCTTCATCTGCCCCCCCTCCTTCCTGCTACGGAAGTGCAAAACTAGAATCACGGACGTGACCAGGTCATCTTTGAAGTCCTGCCCAGACTCGTCTCAGTTCCCCTCCTTTTGATGAAACATCTTCTCTGTTTGCAAATGCTGCTGTTTTGGAGAAGAACCTGTGCTGCTGGTGCGTGGTGCCTGCAGCCTGGTCTATCTCATTAAAAGGGAGCTGGTTTTCTACCAAGACTCTCCTCACAGCTTTGGCCAACTGCTTTTATATCACAAGAAAAAAAAACATAACACTTAGGAAGGACAGGGTGTGCAATTGCTAGCAGAAACACACTGTGGCAGGAGAGAAATTTGAAATATGTCACTGCCAGAGCTGGACAAAAAATGCCATCTTGTCTTTTGTTGACTTTCCATTGTAGTTTTTGAAACATCTATGGCAGACGTGAAAATGACAAATTTCATAAATATCCAGTTGGCTGTTTCTACGTTTCCCAGTGCAAACTCCTGAATGGACTTACTTTTCATGCACTATGGAAGCAAAGGCAAAGTTCCCTGTTGTTTAAGGGAATTTATCTTCTTCTCTCTCATCTCCCATCAAAGCTGGGAAAAAAAGGATTGTGTCTCCTCTTTCTTATTGAAGCTGCTCCATGCTGCATAAGATATTTAAATATCTGTTGCAGCAGGGACACTGACATGGACACCCATGCAGAGGGTGCAGAACGCCTGGGCTGGGAGGTGCTCCTCTATTTCCCTGGCCAGAAGCACATTTTGGTGCCACAGAAGGGTAAGCGCTTCCTTCACTCTGCCAATGAGCCTGGCTGAAAGGATGAAGCTCTGTGGTCACATTTCTCAGGTACATCTTCGGAAAGAGTTTTCTTAAGTGCCTCCATGACTAAATCCTGACGTTTCCATTTCTGCTGTAAAATGGTTTTGCGTTCAGCCCCAGGGTACAAGGACTTCAGGCTTTGACCTGCGGGTGATGATGTGGGCACCGGGTGAGTGATGGGGACGGTGACTCGGAGACAGACAGCAGTTAAGTGCTCCAGATGGGGCCCCGCTAGCGTAACGGGCTTAGCTCGGCCGGCTTCAGCCTGCCCCTTTCTTCTGACTCAACCGACCTTACCAAACAGCCATCGCTTCCTTTGAACATCAAAGGTCTTCATTAAAACCTGTCAACTGCAGGGCTGCGCTTCCCCGCCGGACGTCGATGTATTACAGCAAATGCCGGGGGATCCTCAGCCTGCGGTGGGAGGCCAGCCTGGTTTCGGGGGGAACTCTTCATGGCGTGCCACTTTCAATTGAGGACGCCTTCTTGGAGTCAGCGAGGTGGAAGGGGAGCTCGTACCAAGCCTGCGAGGTGGGTGCTGCAGCTGGAGGACCCCTGCGCTGGCAAAAGGGAGCTGCTGGATGAAACGGCCCCGATGTGTGAAAAGGCAGCCTTTCCCCCCTAGCCTGGTGGCATGTCCCCAGATGGGGAAGTGGTCTTCAGCTTTTGTCAGCTCCGCTTAGATCAGTCATGTCTCATTAGGTCCTCTGACGGATGGAAACGGGCACGACCCATCCAACAGCTCCCCGTCAGCCCGGGGTGCTTCTGCAGAGACTTCGTTTCAGGAGGTCACGTGCTGAAATCTCTCTTGCACTGAGACGCAGGAGGTTTGTCTTGCTCTCAGGAAGGCTCCCTGGATAACGTCGGACAACATTTCCCAGGTAGACGATTGCTGCAGCAGCTTGCACAGAGCACGACATGAAGGAACAGTCACAGAGGCCATCCTTCCCTCTCCTTGCCCACATTTCAGGATGACTGTAAGAGTGCCCATACTGCAAGCACTGCGTGTTGTGGGCTATATGGCCATATAACACACCATAGGTGCCATGGTGGTGGCAGCTGGTGGCTGCAAACAGCATGTGGCATGGTGGACCTCTCCGGGTCCTGTTCAGAAGGTTGATTCCCATTGAAGCTGCAATTTCCAGCACCTCAACAGGGGTGGTCGGCTCTGGTTGTGAGCAGGGAGCAGTTTAGTCCCTACACAGGGCTGTGCCATGGGCTTGGCAGCAGGCTGTGCTGGCATGGGAGCAGCCGGGTGTTGGATCTGAACACCTGGGTTGTTCTCTCTAACATGAAAGCAAAGACAGGTTTCCTCACTTGTATGTTTAACCAAGAAAGATGCACTCTTCATGTCATGTGTTCCCTCCGTGCAGACACGCTCCTAGCAATAGGTCTGCTGTGCCAGATGCTGATTTAGAGGCGTTCAGGAGAATCCTGACTTTAATGCTGGTCTCTTCTCTGTCCCTTGCTGGGGGAAACACTTTCAACTGCGAGGCAAGTAATGTACCATGTTACAGCCACAATAATGTTTAATGGTTGTGTCCTGTGGCTGAGGTTAATGACTAGTTAGGGCAGCTTTTACACAGAGGAATATAAAATATAAAATAAATCTGACAAGGAGCAGGAAAGAGGGTAATGACTGTTGCTGGCAGTTGTGGACCCTGACCCATAGCCCCAAGGAGGTGGATGCTGTAAAAGCCAACCCAGCAGGCCCTTCACAGGGCATTGACTTTGCTAAGTCTCTGGGAGGGTGAACAAGACCTTGGAGCAGTGTGCGAGGAGCCGGCCGCAGATGGGTGAGCATCTGCTCCTGCAGATAGCCCTGGGTCTGTCTGCTTGGTAGCCTGAACCTTCTGTAGGTCACAGCTGCCTACCCCTACGCACCTTCTGCAAGGCTCAGGTCTCCTTGCAAAAGGCCCCGTGAGCTTCATCAGAACGGTCTGGGCAGGCCGCTGGTGCTGGTCCTGCAAGGAGACCATCCTTGCTCGGAGCTGGCTCTAGCCCAGCCCTGCACCAGGCCGTTTTTGTAAAACCTCACCCTTTCTGCAGTCCCCTTTCCCAGCTGAATTCTCAGCATTTTGTAACCAGACTCCATTGGTCTTTCTGTTGGTTGCATGCCTCCCTCCCTTCCCTCCCTTGCTTTTTTTTTTTTTTTTTTTTTTTCCCAGATGTTACTAAAGGGCTTTTTTTTTCCCCCTTTCTTTTTAATGTTTTGCTGCATTAAAAAAAAAAGACCCCTCCGTGCCTTTGCAAGTAATAAATCAGAGCCAAGGGAGAAACCAGCACTGCTCCCTGAACCCAGGTCTCTGCTTTCCCAAGCTCAGAGCTGTGCCCAGTGTGCCAGCTGTGTGGCATTGCTCTCTGCTGCTGCCAGATGTGACAGTCCCTTCATCCCTGCCTGCTCGTCTGTGACAGGCACAGGGCTGGTCCCCAGGGGGAGGAGGCAGGGCTGGGAAAGGAGGCAGATACCTCTGCTCCTCTGTGGGTTTGCTGGCAGGGGACAGCAGACCTACATCCTGGCTCCGGAGGCAGGTCCAAGCCATGCTGGGCATCCCCGGCCATGCTGGGTACTGTGGTGGCATCATGGTGTTGGGTGTGGAGTTACTCCAGGTGTTGCAGAACATGCTTGCTAAGCTTGGGAGAAATTTTAGGACCCACAACAGTCCCTTTATTTTTCTTTCTTTCTTTTTTTTTTTTTTTATAGGAGATATCAGGATATTCCCCCCAGACATCTCCACCATGGCTAGCTGTCCCTGCTGGTCAAAGTCTTGAGTCTTGAGTGCAGCTCCTCTGGTGGATTCCTGAAGACAATGAAGCCTGAAGTGCCTGGCTCTGAGGATGGGGAGGTACTGGTGTTTTATATAGGGCAGGACTGGGGAGCTATAGGAGACACACTGGTGTCTGGAGGAGATGACCTCCTTGCTGCCTGGCCTCTCACTCCAAATCCCCTGTGAGATGGAGAAAGATAAGGCCATGGGGCTGGCTGAGACCCACCATTTATGGCACTTTCTGCCCCAACCTCTTTGCAGTGCTCCATAAAGCCCTGCTGAAGGCCAGGGTTGAATCTGACTCTGGCATGACACCTTGCAGAAAGAAGGGCAGGCTATGAGGAGTGAGCTCCTGACCAGGCAATCAGTGCTCTGCATCCTCTCACAGGGGGTCAGTGTCCATCACTGCAGCAGATGACCTGGTGAACGTATGTGGCTCAGTTCCTCACCAGGCACGTCCACACTGTGCCCAGTGTCCTGCTCAGTGGTGTCTTTGATGCTGTCCCATGAGGACAACCACCCCAGGGTTAGCAGAAGACACATCAGCCCTAAACGTGTGCTATAAACACCGCTTCCTGCTTCATCCTCAGAGTTTCTGCTGAAAGTCACCTGCAAGGTAAAGCCCCTTGCTTCATGTCTAGAATCTCATCCACATGTGCCAGCACGGGGCCGAGCTGAATGCATCCAGACTGTGTTCAAGATGCTTTGATATTTCTAGTGCACCACTTAGTTCAAGCTAAAGTACAAAACCTGGGGGAAAAAAAAATTAAGTGCAAAGCATGACATACAACCTCATCTGCTTTCTATAAGGCTTTTGTGTGATGAGCCTCAAAGGGAGGAATTAGGGACTAGATAAGGCTGCCTTGCTGGCATTCAGAGAGCAGAGTGGTTTCATTACTGCTCACTGCTTACAGTGGCTTCTTGACCCTTTGGGGGATATATTTATTGCTGCTGGTTGTAACTTGGACATGCATTGTGTAGTCTGTGGGATAAAAATAGCTGCAGTGCCTATTTCTGTCGGAGTAGAGCACACCAAACCTTTGTTTACCAGTTGTCTTTGGTTTAAATATAGCAGGAGGCTGAGCACTCGAAAGCAGAGGGAAACTGTGTGATGTTAAATCCACCCAGCTAATTTTAGATCGCTCTGTGCGTGATGTTGCCAATGAGGAGGTTGCTTTAGATGTAAAGGTCCACAAAGGGGTTGCTTTGGAGGAAGAAGGGACTGATCCAGTGCGTGCTGTTACTAAACCTGTCACCTTTGGCAGCCTCTGCCTGGGCAAACTATGTGTCTTGAAGCTGCAATTTGGCTTTAGGGACAGCATTCAAAACCCAACATCATAGCCCTACCCATGGTGGGAGTGGGTCCTTTTTTCTTCAGATGGGGTGGCTATGGCCTGAGCTTTCAGACACCGGTGAGAGGGGAGTGTTTCTCTTTAATCCCCATCTCCTGGAGTCCTGAGATTTTGGAGGATTATCAGCTTGCTTGCTTTCTGTAATGTATATTTAAAGAAAATTCATAGCCTTGCTGTCTGTGGGAAAAAAAAATGGAAATACAACTCTGAAGGTTAAAAATCAGATGCAGACAAAGTAATTGAATATGGATCTCAGTATTTTTTAGCTTACGTTCCCATGAAATGAAACCCCGTGTGATCACCACCCCCTGGTCCCTCCCTCAAGGTCCAGCTCACAGCAGGGACAGCATCAGAAGAAATAACAGTGCCCAGCAGTGGCAGAGAGCTACTGGGACTTGGAAGAAATGGTTTCTGATAGGTGAACCTGCAAGATGTAACACACTTGTGCCTCAGTTTCCCCACCTGCAGAGCAGATGCACTGTGTCCTTCCCCAGAGAGTTGCACTGAGGTTTTGAATGTTCTGGACATGCCTTGATGTGAGGGAAGGGGTTTCTGCTTCATACTTCATGTCCTGACCTCTATCATTTCTTACTCTGAAACCTTTGGAGGTGCTAAGGTTGTCAGAGCACTTTGGTGAGGGGCTGTAGACATACAGAGAGACACATATAGGTCTCTCTATATAGACAAATAGGTCATCACTGAGACCTAGCAGCGATGAAATCATTTTTGCTAGGAAGGTGATTTATATCATGCCATCTCTAATGCCATGCATTTGCCATTACAAGCCCCCGAGGGCTCCCACCCAGGCCCCGGGGTGCCAGGACACCCCAGCTGATGCTGGGGCTGAGTCCGACCATGCGGCTGCTCTGGCTGTGCCTGTCCCATCAGACAGTACCGGCGGGCTCTGCATCGCCTTGTTCTCATCCGCTCAGTGACAACCGCTTGCTAAAGGCGGGCAGCTACTTTCAGCGTTTGCCACTCAGATATAGAAAGTATCTTAGCACTGAAATTAAAGCCAGGTGCTCAACACAGGACTGCTCGCTGTGGTGGGGAGAGGCTCATTCACACCACTGGAGGATCTGGCCTGTTTCCTGCAAAGATTTCTATTTTAGGGGGGCTTTGGTGCGCTGGCCGTATATATTTATTTATTCCCAGCATGACCATATTTACATGAGTCCAGGATAATCTCATGTCAGAAATAACTCTGAGTATTCTCAGAGCTGTTTCAGGGAAACAAATAAACTTCTAAAGATGTTTCGATGAATCTCTGCAAGCTGACGTGAGGTTTGCGTCACATTCAGTTCCTGTGCAAAACTCTTTGAGCTTCAAAAATCCCTGTTTAGAAAAAGCGTCTCAGGCTGCTGCTCACCCCCGACACAGCAGTCATGGGTGAGACCAAGCGGGCCTTTAACATGGATTTTATTTTCTGTTTTCACTCCTGCATCTTCCAGTTTATGCGTGTGTTTTGTTTTTTTTTTTTTTTCCCTGGTCTCCACCCAGCCAGCTGAAGCAAAGCAAACAGAGGTGCAGATATCTTGAAGCCGCAATATCTGAATTTGGTTTTAATCCTTTTATTTTCCCAGTTAAGCAATGTTTGTACAAAGCGTCTCAGTAACAGCAATGCATGCACCTGGGAGAAGCTGCTCCCTGTTACTGTCTATGTACCACACACAAACCGCGCTCCCCGAGCACCTGCTGGATCACTCTTTGCTGCCCTGAGTCCATCCCATCATCACCCCGTGGGAAACAAGAGGCAACCCAAGCAACTTCATTCTACCAAGAAAATAGAGGTCCCTTGGACTGGCAAACCTGGCAGGACGGGGTAAAAGCCTGCCCGCCTTTTGGCTAAATACAGCTTTTGCAGGGCAGCGTCAGGCAGTTGGCCGGAATTCATCCCCGAGCGCTATCCATCACCTCGGCTGGCTCTTATTAATGAGGACGTGTGCGTGCGGCAGCAGCACGGGCAAGCTGGAAGGGGCTCCCCTCTCCCCGCGCCAGGCTGCGGAGATGCCGTCTGCGTGGCAGCTGCCACCCCCGCCCCGTGCTGCCCCGCTGCCGGGCCNGCTCCCCGCGGCACATCTGCTCCGCTGCCTGCGCTGGCAGCTTCTGACATCTTCCCATCGTGGGTTTTAAAGAGCACTCACGCTTTGAACTGCTTGTTGAAGGAGCTGGAGGATGGAAGGGCTGTGCTGGTGGGTCGGATGGGACGTAGGCAGCAACCCTTACAGTCAGGATGCGTAGGAAATAGAGATGAGGAGCTCTGGACAGGTTGGAGGCATCCTGCTTGGTAATGCTACAGGACTTTGAGAACACACTCGGAGCAGAATAGATCCTTCAGCAGCATATGTCATTGCACTCCCTCTTGTAAACCACTCAACATGAGGCAAAGCCGAGGGAAATGTCTCTTCAAGGGCAGATCCGTACCCCATGGTGCAGCTTGACCCTGGAAAGCCGCATCTCCCCTGCTCTTGGTGTAGCAACAGCAGAGGGGATTTGGTTGTGGATGGCACCTGCAAGTGAAATGTGATGCTTTTAGCTTTGCTGGGATTGGTAGGGTGAGAGTTTCTGTACCTCTTGAGTGTGTAGAGGGGAAACTTGTGCCTTTCTTTCTTGTGCCAGGAGCAGGCACCCAAAGGGCACTTTGGGGAGCTGATGGTGGGCTGGGGGATGATCTCACCTCTATTGCTTCCGTGCAGAAAAGTAGATGCACTCAAAGGAGCATCACTAAGCACCAGGGTGAATGAGCAGTGGTGCCAGGCTCTCACTATCCATGTTGCATCAGCTGAGATCATCTCCCAGACAAAGCCAGTTGGTGAGACTGCTGAGGAGAAGGGCAGGGACCAAGTCAGTCTCCTGTCCTGCTCATGGGGAGGAAGCCCAGGGACAATAGGCTGAGTGAGGAACAAAATGAGCTTTTCCCTCCTGTGTTAAATTTGACATAGTAAAAATAAAAATTAAAGAGAAATATTACAGACAGAACCCAAAGTAGATGACTTCAGAAAGGGTCTAATGAGCCTGGCACTCTTCCTTTCTACTTCAGTAAGATAAGAGGATTTTAGCTTGTGATGCACCAAGGGTCATCTCAGGAGTTAATGCAGATTTTGAAACAGAAGCCAGCAGCCTTGCAAATTCAATTCCACCCACAGTATTCCTGCATCGTGGCAGGGCAATTTACTGGTGGTTGCACCTTCAGCAAAACTTATATGTTAATGAATCTGCCTGGTTCATGGTCAAAAACATCAATGAAGAAGGGGCAATGGAAAGCTTTTCTGTCCTCCCCTTCCCCCAGTAAATTCAAACCTCTTCCACTGCATACCTGAATAAAAACCAGCAGTAACTGAACTGGTGCACTGGATGGGCCATCCCTGTCCCTCCCAACCCTATTTACTGTCATTCTGAAAAGTGCACTGAGCAAAAGCTCTTGCTGTGGTGAAATGCATAGCTCCGTTGTCCTCATCCCCTGACTCTTCCCCACCACTGCCTCAGTGCTGTGACCACAAGCTCTGTGAGAGACATGGTCCATCCTCAGGGACGTGAGGGCAGATACACCCATAGTGGCTTCCACCTAAGGCAACTTGGTGTTTGGGTTGGCCACCCAGGGAGTGTCCCAGCTCCTCGGGTGAGTTTTGCACGCCTGCCCTGCCAGCAAGGCTAACCTGGGCAGGTGTGACTCTACCAGTTGGGTAGAACCAGATCTGCTGGGAGCGGTGCTGGGGCCAGGTGTGGTGCCACCATGTGCCCCGAAGGTGCCAAGCTGACGTGGCTTTGCTGCTCTCAGCATGCAAAGCAAGTTTGGGCACATCTGCACGGCGCTGTGCTGAGCCATGCAGGCATCTCCTTGCTGGGGCTGAAATGATGATGAGCCCTGGAGGGGCAACCTAAGGGCTCTGTGGTGCTCATGGGGCACGTCAAGCCTGAAGGCAGGTGGGATTTATCCTGCCCAGCTTAAACTGTCCACTGCTCTGGTGACAACGCTTCCTCATTCACAAGTCAACAGATTTGCATGCCACAAGGTCTTTCTGCTTTGCAAACACAGCCATATACCTTCAGGCAACTTCAGTTTTCCTGAGGCTTTCCAAGCTATTGTCTTGAATAGTGCCAAGAAATGAAGGAGTCCCTAATGAAAAAAGTACTTTTTTTTTTTTTTTTAAATATTGAAAAGTTAGAGCTCCTGCCAGGTAACCGTATGAGATACGAACTCACAGACAAATGTGTTTGCGAAACAGCTATACACAAGACATGGCCGCGGGTGATGCTGAGAGCTAGCATGTATCTGACCACTGCAGCCCAGGTATAGGCAAGCCAGAGGGGAAAGATGGTTGCAATCTGTAGGAGATATTGAACTGAATTTGGGGAGCCCATGGACAAGTGCCAATTTTCATTCTCAGGAAATAATAGAAGTTAAATCTGAACTAGTGAGCACGCTCATTCTTTGGCAGAACAACTATATCTGTAAATGCCCAGCATCTGTAAATCTACTGCTTTTGATGTCAAAGGGTTTTCATGTGTTTTGCAAAGTAAAATATTGACTAAATTATGACCTATTGGAACCTTCTCTGATGACTGCTGGAGCGTTGGCAGGCGATAAAAAGGGTTGCTGAGCTTTTTTGCTCAAGTTGGATTCCAGCAGATATAAAAGAAGTGATTGAATTAATTGGCTATAGAAGGAGGTTCAGAGGTTGTTTAGAGTGAGTCGTGAGATGAGTTGCTGTGTTAGGGCTTTTTTTATGCAGGCAGAACAGATAAACCTGCAACTTTCCACAAATGTTTAAGTGTTTCCCACATGGGGTTGACCGTACACTTTGTAGAGGTTCTGGCCTTTAACCTCACTCGTGTGAGCCAAGGGTTTCATACAGCTTAACTCATTCAGCCAGCGTTTTCTTGGTTTTCCAGCTCTGGCTCTGTCCTTATTCAGTGTCATGTCTGAAAGGCTCTTTGAAGAGGCCTCCCCTAACCTCAGTAAATGCAGCTCCTTCTGGGGTGAAGCACCCAAGAGAGAAAACCCTGCACAATGCATTGTCTTGTACCTGCTGCAAAGTATGAGCGTATGGGTGCTCCCAATCCAACTGGCAGCACTTTGTTAGGGCGCAAATAGTTACGTGATGGAAAAGGCACTGGGGCTTACTGAGCTATCAGGCTGTCTCAGGAAGAAGAGCACTGAAGGGCTAACTCTCCTCCCTGCTGGATGAGGAAGTTTTCTTTGGAGGGCAGACTCAACCCTTGCCCAGTCCTGGCTCAGGTGTGTCCGGTAGTGCTGAAAAGTCTTTTTTCAATAGGAAATGACAGTTTTTGAGGCTGAAACTTTGGCTCCCAAGTCCAGTTGACTTTGGGAGCAGGGTAGGATTTACAGCTGGAGGAATAGGTTTGTCCCTTTCCCTTCCTGGGATTCAACAAATGGGAGAGTGCTGGAAGCAGCCTTCTCTCCAGCTACAGGTGCTGGGGCCAAAGCTCTCTGGCTTCTCAGAGCAGTGACTTGACCATCAGCCTTCACTCACCCCAGGAGAGTCTCCTTAGTACCACCTGTAACCATCTGGGTGATTCTGGGTTTCACAAAATAAAATTTTTAAAGCTCATGGGTTCCTTCTAATGCTGAAAATGGGAAAGTCTTTCACATCTCTAAACCTTACTCAGAAAATGAAAAAAAAAAAAAAAATCTCAAACATCCGGGACAGGATTTTTGTATTATTCTTATTTCAGGCCATAGTAATGTATGGCATTACATTTAATGCTGATTGACCAGAGAAGAAAATCAGTTGCTTCGAGTATAATGTGAAAAAATCCTAACAACGCATGAGAAATCCTGTAGTAACAGACCTACTTGAGAATTTGAGTGGCATGAAATGTGAAGTGTACTGTTACTTTAATTGTATTTTTATGCAGACATACTCAATTCTTATTAGTGGCAGAGTTGTGTTTGCATTTGCCCAGAGGCAAAGAATTACTAGTGGACAGTTTAATCAGGATGAAAGAAGGAAAATAAAATTAATGTAGCATGCACTAGGCTCAGACATTTTTGTTGGAAGCATTTTCACATCTTTATTGTGTGAAGCTCAGTTCTGTTTATTTTTTAAACCTGAAAATGAGGGTTGAATGATTTCATACTAGAGTTACAGTTGCCAGTCATCCAGTTCAAGGGTTGAGGTTAGTAAATGAATAATTCTAGTTTGCCTGAAAGTCTTTGTTGGTAGTCCGTGGTTAAAAATCAAGAGCCGAAGATGTTGCTGCTTTACTCCTGTGTAAATCCACCCATCCATTGTTTATATAATTACTGCTTTGAAGCCAAATGCAGATGGGGATCCTGCTGGGCTGGATAGCCCATAAATACCTTTAGGTATTTAGTAAAAACCCTGAAACATTTCATACCTGTATAGGACAGCAGAAAGTGGAAGCAACTTGCCCCTGTCCTGCCAGTGGGTGGCCAGATCCCAATCTAGGAGGGGAGCCCCAAAATGGGGCTGTCTGGATGAGGTGATTGCAGCTGGATGCTGCAGCTGGGGTCACTGAAGTGAACCATGTTCCCTATGGAAGGCGATTCCTCCTGTACTCTGGCAGACACCTGAGATGGATGTGACACATGAGCTGTCCTGTATCTGTCTACTTCTCTGTGAAGAGAGACAAGGAAGACAGTGAAGAGAGGTGGGCTTGAAGGCTGAAAACTACTTCTAGGTGCTTGAAGCTGGTAGAGATGCATCCCACCATGTCTCCTGACACCCTGGGCAATGGCTGAGTCATTAAACTGGCTTTGTCTATGCTGCCGATCCACCCAGACCTCCAGTCGATAGCAACTGCAGTGACATTGACTGCACTGTCAGTGCAATATTTTCTGCAAACACTAAATTGACTGAAATAAAGGGAAAACTGTAGAAACTTATTCTGGCAAATAGTAGAATTTGTATTTATATTTCTATCAGATCTGGCTTCTGTACAAGAATTCTGCCTTGACGTGATCAATCTGACAGGAGGAATTTTCTTTGCTTGGCCTCCATTTATTTTACTATTTAATGCTGAGTCTGTTTAGTCAGGAAGGACTTGCTTCCAGACTGTGCAGTCAATGAACGATTCATCTTGTCCAGGAACAAATTAAGCAGAGTGAATAATTAAATAGAAGCACTTCACCAATATTTCTCAGAGCTGTCTTATTTCCCAGCGGTCTCCCAGTGCTCTCTCCCATCCTCACCCCCAGATGGCTTCAACCCATCTATTCAGCAGTGTTATGTCCAGCATCAAGCCCAGACCATACTGAAGCTAGCCAAAGGCTGTTGCCACCTGGGTGGTCAGTGTGAAAGGGTCGGTGGCCTAGGCCCTGTTTCTATGGGAAAATACCTCCCACTGCATCCAGCTAACATTAGTGAGGCTTCCTTGTTGGGAATGGGATCAGGATTGATTGGACAGAGTGAATAAGCCATGGGCTTGCCAGTGGAGATGGTCCTTCTGGGAGAGAAGTGAGCACACAGGTAAGAAAGCTGTCATGTTGCTTCCTTCTGGAATTGACGTCCTTTGGTGGGACACAGGGCTCCCTGCTCCAGCACAGTTGGTCTGTCAGGCTTCTCCCATGCTAACAGGAAAGGTGAAAGGGAAACTTTAAATGAGGGTTTGAAGCTGACTGATTGCATAAGGAGGCTTCGGAGAAAGATGCTCGTGCCTTTTGGTTAAGCCTGGTGATGAATGAGATGTATTGTGCAGAAAGGGACATGTGGAGGGTGTTGGTGTTGAGTGGTAAGTACTATTCACTGATGACAGGCTGAGTGCTAACGAAAATCGGAGCCACCCTGGTGAAATTACTATACTGACTTCATGGGCTAAATGAGCAGCAGAGATTTCTGCAGGCACAAAAAGCCACCTCTCTCTTGACAATTTCCTTCGAACAACCCACTGGATTTGGCAGGGCAGAGCCACAGGAAGACAAAGCACCAGGAGTTAATTAAAAAGTCCTCAGTGAAGAGACTCCCAACACCAGCTATCCCAGAGCAAAAGCCAGAGACCCAGCTGGGGTCAGAGATGGAAAGGGCTGAGATCACCTGAGACCACCTGGATCCTGTGACCACCAACATGGAAGTCCAGGGAAGAACATGGTGGTATGGGTGAGGAGACATCTTGAAGGTGTCTTGAGAGGTGAAGGGGACCCTGATAGTCATTGTTAGGGAGTTGATTTAATTAAAGGGAGATTTTGGAAAATGATCTTTTATAGCAGGTAAAAGATAAAGCAAAGTGGGACATTTTCACTAATAACATGTATATACAGCCCTTCTGCACTAAATTGTTGTTAGAGTTGGTTGACATTTTTTCAGATGTATTTTCAGCAGAAAATGCTAATGTGTCAAAAAATAACACTTCACGGGATCGAGCCAGTCTTTAAAATTATTTTAGGGAAAAGCAGGAGAATCCTCAGGTCCACATACCTTTGGCCAAGTTACCATTTTCAAAAGCTTGGTGTTTCGATTGGTGCCCAGGGATGTGGAAAAGCCATGGTAAAGTCACTGCTTGAAATGGACATTTGCATACAAAATGAGGCAACTCTGGTAAAGAGTTTAAGAGGCAGAACCACATCAGGACAGCCAAACCCACCTGGTCCATTCATCATTTAGCCTTTGGATGCACTGTCAATAGCTCACCTTCTGGAGCACAGCAGAAGAACCGTGCCACCACGCTGGAGCTTGGCCAGGGTGATCACCTCACTCCCATCTTACCAGAAAAACTTCATAATTTCTAGGCTTTGCCTCACTGAGGAACAGGGAAACTTCAGAAATCACAAAAAGTTTTAATGGGACTCAGAAACCTTTTCCCGCCAAGCTCTAATTTCTACCACATTATAATAAGCACATCTGAGAGGAGAAGGAGGGGAAAATCTTGATTTTCCCATAACACTGTTGCTGTCAGGCAATTTTTCACCACCGTGGATGCCACTATGACACGATTCCTAAGCTGAAAGAGGCCCAACAGAGTGAACAATATTCCAGCTGGGAAGATAAGGAACTGCAGGATATAACCCAGAGAGATATAAATTGTAGTAATCTGTTTGTTCTCTTGCCCGTGGGGTCCTTGTAGTAAACAGGGAGTGCTGGGAAGCGGGTAAATTCTGACACATCATTCCTCATTGTTCCCAAGGGATGGTGAGCAATCCTAGTGCTGGCAAGTCAGACAGGCAGTAAATGTTTCCTAGAATACAAACACTGGGAGCCAGTACATAAAGGCTGCAAAATCACTGTCAAAATGTAATCAGCTGAAAAAAAAGCAAAAGCAAAAACCGAGCCATGGCCTTGCAGTCATGGATGTAACACCCTAAAGGAGGAGGAGGGAGGAATATAATGAGCACCTGGGGGAAAACAAAAATTGCCCCTTAAAGGATGTGAGGAACTTCTCTAATACGAGCATATGATGTGGCACACAGGGACAGGCAGAAGAGCTTTGCAGAGGTCTGTCACCTAGCTTTGTGTTTGATGCAAACCAGAGGTTTAATTCTGCTAATGACTCAGTTTATACCCCTGTGATGCTCTGGGCCCTGTCTTTGTGCCCAGAGCTCCTCCTTGCAGGTGAGGGTTAATCTTTCTGAAGTGCTATTAGGATGTAGGGAAGTTAGACCTGGAATGGAGCCATATTCCAGCCTCGCTTCCAGGTTGGTGGACTTGCACATTTCCAAGTGCTGACAGCTTTTCATGAAAAGGCATGGCAAGCTGGCAGCCCTGGAACTGGCCCCAGGACTCCAGAAACAAGGCATACCATGGTACCATGCCTGAGATAACCACAGATATGCAAACATCACACTTTGGTGCCAAGCAGCAACCCAAGCCAGCTTCTTAATGGACATGGAGAGCAATGCACCACCTAGACAGCACGTTGAGTCTAAACTAGGAGGAGTGGCTGATACACCAGAGGGCTGTGCTGCCATTCAGAGGGACACGGACAAGCTGGAGAGTTGGGTGGTGAGGAACCTCATGAAGTTCTACAAAGGCAGGTGCAGGGTCCTGCACCTAGGGTGGAATGACCCCATGCACCTGTACAGGTTGGGAGCTGACCTGCTGGAAAGCAGCCCTGAGGAGAAGGACCTGGGGGTCCTGGTGGACAGCAGGTTATCCATGAGCCAGCAGTGTGCCCTTTTGGCCAAGAAGGCCAATGGTATCCTGGGGTGCATTAGGAGGAGTGCTGCCAGCAGGTTGAGGGAGGTGATCTTCCTCCTCTGCTCAGCCCTGGTGAGGCCACACCTGGAGCATTGTGTCCAGATCTGGGCTCCCCAGTACAGGAGAAACATGGAGCTCCTGGAGCGGGTCCAGTGGAGGGCTATGAAGATGATGAGGGGACTGGAGCATCTCTCGTACGAAGAGAGGCTGAGAGAGCTGGGCCTGTTTAGCTTGGAGAAGAGAAGACTGAGAGGGGATCTTCTCAATGCAGACAAATCTCTGAAGGGAGGCTGTCAAGAGGATGGGACCAGACTCTTTTCAGTGGTGCCCAGCAACAGGACAAGAGACAACGGGCACAAACTGAAACGCAGGAAGTTCCAGATGAATATGAGGGGGCATTTCTTTACTGTGAGGGTGACAGAGCACTGGAACAGGTTGCCCAGAGAGGCTGTGGAGTCTCCTTCTTTGGAGATATTCAAAACCCTCCTGGATGTGATCCTGTGCAATGTGCTCTAGGTGACCCTGCTTGGCAGGGGGGTGGACCAGATGATCTCCAGAGGTCCCTTCCAACCTCAACCATTCTGTGATTCTGTGATTCTGTGATTCTGTGATTCTGTGATTCTGTGATTCTGTGAAATGCACCCAAAGGGTTCAAATTGAGATGGCTTAATTCCCTCTGGATTTTTCACCACTTGAAGCAGTCATTGACTTTGGACAACTTGTGGAAATAGCAGGATGATGGCAAGGACACTGATGTCCTTGGACAACATCCCCAAATGGACTAAAAAGCCAGCAGAGCCCTACTAACTGGATAGAGGCCCACCAGCCTATGAGGTTCAGGCTGGCAGATGAATCCAGACAATACACAGAGAGGGAAGTGAGAAGAAAGAGGCCACCTGGAGATGTGCGTTTATACCCACTTGACCCAGGCCCATGCTGCTCAGCTGCTTTGCTGTCCTACTTCCTCTCTCCCTGGCCCATCACCCTGTCATTCTGCTTCTCTGCCCAAAGCATGGCTCTGGAAGGGCATCTGCCAAGCGCAGCTTGCACCTTGCTTGACTTTTGACTGAGTTTGAGATGGGGGAACTTTCTCTCCAGCCCTCTGCTTGACTTTGTGCTTCCCTGTGGCAGTCAGTGGCATCATGATGTTCTGTGACCTTCTGAGGAATGAGCAAGGAAACATCTTCCTGGCTAAATAACGAATCTAAAAATCAATTTGTGGAGAGGGTGGAAAGCAATGAGCATACAAATTAACCAGTAGATGAGTAATACATTTACATCTCATGGATCCAGTTAACTTCAGCGCAGGCAAAATTTATGACCTACTGAACTCCAAGTATGAGGCTTAAAGAAATTACTGGGAGGAGAATTATTGGGTTGGATACTAGACATCATTCCAGCCTTCATTAGTGTTTTCACGTGCGCTTTAAAGTTTCTCCCTAGCAGCACCCATTTCCAAGGCTGGGAAAAAATCAGCCACTGAGATCACTTGAAAAACTCTCTGCCTCCTCCCTCTCATTTCCTCAAGCTGCATTTTTTATTTTCCACATAAACCTGATGGTCAGTCAAGTTAGTTTAAAAATGATATTCTGATAATAGTAATCATGATGTAAGCCAAATGCTGATGATATGCAGATACAACATTAAGGGAAAAATACTTTTGTGGGTGTATGTGTATGCGTTTAGGTAGATGGTTCCACATGTTGAGTGAATTTATGACCCTTTATGACATTCTCTGTACAGCTGTGCAGACATATAGCCCAGGCAGACCTCTAGATTGGTTCAGCCTGGTTATTGAGCTCTTGCTAGTGATTCTGTGAATGGTGGGAAATTGTATGAAGCCATCAGGAGATTTCACAGACTGTTGACAAAGCCCTGTGACACATTTTTAACATCCTGCCACCTGAGAAGAGACATCTGTGGACACCAGCTCCATGGGTCGTACAGTTTTCTTGGCCTCCAGGCTACAGGGAAACAGCAAAGCCCAGCCCAGGGTCAAATGCCTGGGCTCTCCACGTCTCTTTCTCCCGGGGTTGTTCTCTTCCAGACCCTGAGTGTAAGATTTTTATTCCGTCAAGGCAGTGAGGGACCAGCTCACTTTCTTAGCACCCCTGTGGACAGTCCCAGTCTTTGGCCTTCCCCAGGGAGAGGAGGAGACGGGAGAGGACATTTCTCTGTTTGCATTAATCTGTGCCAAATTAGCTGCTCTCCTGTCTGTGGTTGCTCCTGTGCCAGGAAGTGCAAAGCGGGCGAGCAAGCAGGTGGTGGTCCAGATCTCCTGCTGGCTGTCCACACACTTGTACCTGAGCCTGAAGGCTCTTCAAAGCCCCGGGTGATGCTCAGCCAGGGATAACTGCAGCTGGGATGGACTTTAGCACATGTGGCCCTGTCCTGGCCCAGTGGTGGTGTCTTCAGTGCAGGGTAAGGGCAGATGTGATCCACACGTTGTCCAGACTGGAGGAGACATTGCACCTCACCACTGTGGCCTGGGGAAGGGGGCATGCAACCTCCTGGCTCCTCCCTTGTCCCAGGTGTGGACAAGGTGTGCAGCTGGAGCAGAGTTCTGGGGAGCTCTGCGGTGTTGCCTCTGATTGCTTTTCATTTGTCTGCAACAGCAGGGAAAAGCATCAAAGGGAGAAGAAAAAGGAGTTTAAAAACAAAGCCAAATAAAAATAGGTCCCAAGTTGCAAAATTTGTATCTGAACTTCCTGGAGGCTTTGAGGCTTTGGGTGGGGTTTTGTTATGCAGCTCCAGTGAAAATGCCATATGTAAGTCTCCTGCAACATGAAAGATCACATTCCCTTGTGATCCAAATAGACAGGGACATATTACTGGTGATGGTCCAAGCAGCTGCACCAGGGTAAAGATGCTTATTAAAGTGGGGATTGCTGGATATACATATCTGTGCCTGACTAGCAACTTCAGCGCTCTTCAGTGAAGGGATGTTGCTGCTGTGAGAGAATGCAGATTTGGAGGAAACAAAAGAAAAAGAACCACCAGCTCCAACACAGGCAAAAAAGAGGTAGTGCTTCTAAGGTACTGGAAACAATATGTGATAACACGCAAGAACAAACCGTTCTTTGGAAATCTCCTTTCCACAGAGTCTTAAAGGAACTGAAAGCCACAGGGTGAAAGCCCAAGCACTTTTTCCTCCTGCAGAAGCTGTCAGTGCTGTGGTCTTACCGCAGAGGCTGACAAGGGGGTCCCAGACCCTGCAAGTGTGGGGTTGTGTGCACATTAGTGTCTGGACACCTGAGAAGGCTTCCTGTGCTTGCTTTGGGAAAGTGGAGACTGCTTCTCACTACGGCAGGATTTTGCATAATCCTCTGCTCCCCTCTGCCAGCTCAATGCCCTTGTGGGCTTGGGATGCTCAAGTCAATGCTCACTGAGCGAGTATATAGTTCATATGGGAACTTAGGGATGTGAAACGCCCTTCTGTAAGAAACAATAATCTCCCACCCTGGAAGAGCCCACAAAGATGTGGCAGAGGTCCTCAGGGACAAGCTGCAAAGTCCTCTCACTAATGCACTTCAGCCATAACATTGCTCCTTCACACCTTAACTGACAGTGAGAGATGGTGGGAACCCATCTGCTCAGGTACAGCTTGTGCTGGGGCAGCAGGCACAGATTTTCCCACAAGAAAACCACCTGATCTTTGTTTCTGATGTGTCACAAAGAAGAGGATATGACATCCATCATTTTCATAAGCAGGATTGCCTCATGGATTGTATTTGTGTGGCCGGATCCTATACACAGGGTTACAGCTCAGCCAAGGAATTTCTTCCCTGTTGTGTCTCCGGGCATTCAGACTGGGAGGTCTTTGCAGAAAAAATGATCTTCCCATTTGTTTTCCATCCATGCTGTGCCCAGCACAGTGGCATCAAGGCTGTAGGCAACAGCTCCACATGGTTCCTGGTGCAGATTTCCAGGCTTGCTGTGAACAGCCAGAAGAGTCACTGCAGCTGCTGCCTGGCTTCCCAAAGGCAGCCCAGCCTGCTTGGGGAAGGTGATACTATCAGCTCCATTGCAATGCTTTGTATTTTAACATCTACTCCTTTTAAAGACCTCTGAATAAGGTATTTTTTTCCATTCTTCCATTTTCCACTCTTGCATTTAGCCTTTGCAGCAATCTCTTGCTTCAGTCAGTAAGCAGCAATGTTGCAGTAACACAGGAGAGACTCTCAAGGGCACACTGAGCTCTTGATTCCCAATCAATAAAAGCCAGAGCTGCATGTGCCAGTGACAAGTGTCCCAGTAAGAGGCTGGGGACATCTGTCTTCTTCAAAATTGTGTTATAGCACGTGAAAGATGTCACTGCTCTTCATCTTTGTTCATCCATCCCAGTTTCAGCTGCATGAGCTCCGTTGTGCCTGTACCAGGCAAAGTCAAAAGCACCTTTGCCCAAAGTGCCCACCATGAAGCTGGTTAGAAGATGCTCAGCTCCCTAGTGCTGGCAGAGCGGTGCAGAAGAGGGACTGAAGTCCAAGTGATGACATGTTTGACTGAGCCTAGCTGTGTGCAAATGAGCGTCCATCTGCTTGGAGTTGTGGCAGCTGCAGAGGAACTACTGTTGATGGCTTTTCAGGAAAGCATTCTGCCCTCCACATATTTTGACTAACAATCTTCTATCAGTTTTCTGGGGATGTTTTCCACTCCCAGAATGCTGAGTTGTCAAAATTTAAATGGTGAGAAAAAGTCTTTTTCCATAGACTAAGCTGAGAGGGCATTTTTCCTCTAAAAATAAAGGGAAATTTAAAGAACAAATACCCATTTTCCCACACGAAGCAGGGAAAAGGATTCTTTTGAGCTAACTCCACTGAGCAGCCTACATTAGCTCTCCCAGCATTTGACCCAAAGCACTCCTCAGTAGTCCTTTAAGGAAGCTGAAGCTAGAGTAAAGCTCACAGCCAGTAACAACCTCATTTATGATGCATCTACTAGAGGAAAGTAAAACCCTTAGCTGCATCGTGGTTGCATATATCATGTGCTGGTGTAGATGCCAGGCTGTGGGTGGCTCAGCATTTTCTACCTGGTCAGCCGTGACCACTGCTATTCATGGCATCATTCCTAACTTTGGCAAAAAATAGCACTTTGTGTGAGCCTGAGCTTTTAACAAGGGCTGCTGAGCACTTGCTCCCCTCCTGCTGAGCTCCTGGGAGACAAGCAGCTTTGCAGCGTCCTTAGGGACTGCCAAGGACGATCTCATGGTGGATTTAGCTCTCAGAGTACAACACAAGGATGCTGGGATGCAGATTTGTGCTGCTCCTAATAAAGTATGCAATGTTGGGAGACAGAAGTGACATATACATTTTTCTCTCACCATTGATACAGTTGGGAGAAATGGGCAAATTTGTGGGCACATGAGTCTTTTGGTGATGTCTTCTTCTTCTACCAAACAACTGAATGAGATTAAAAAAACTACTCACAATTCTTGTTTTGTTTACAGCTCTGGTGAATAATGTATTTGAAGGAACTGTTCTTGCCTCAAGGATTTATCATTTAGAGATTTTGGGAGCACTTGAGATCTATTAAACTTACAAACCTGCTCTTGAGAAGGTTGTATGAACCCCCAGATAATAGGGACAGAGGACCAGGTTCCTCTGCAGCTACATTTTCAAGCAGATCCCACAACAGCCCTTGTGTGTTGGTGATGAGGAATGGGAATATTTGCTCCATCGCTCTCCTGCTAGATGGCACTTCTGGCACCCAATCTGCCAGCATTTGTTGCCTATGAATGATAGTGTCTCTAGCATCTTAAATCCTTAAGGTTTTTGGAGGTTTTCTGGAGCAGTATTTCTTTTCTACTAGTAAAATACTGTATCAGGACTCTTGTCAAAGTTCTGAGAGGGAGATGTGGAGGGAGGCCATGAAGCCTGGGTGGGAGTGTGGATGGTGGGACCAAGCACGTGTGATGTCTCCTCAGTCCTGGCCTGTGGTTGTCCATGAAATGTGGGAGATTCTCTCAGGCGGTCCCAGGGAGGGTTATTTTAAAGGTGTAATTGCAGCAGTGCTTTTTTACACAGCCATAATTTAGTGTGACTGTTCTGTCTGTTAGAGAAGTGTCACCTGGGCTGGCAGAAAGCCTCCCTATAGCCTTGCTCTGACCTGGAAGAGATGGGAACAAGTGTTCTGAGCTGCAACAGAAGCCAGTCATGGGTGCCTAGAGAAGCCTGCAAACAGTTTAAAGCCTGTTTGTGCTCTGCTCTTAAGCTTCTTTGTCTGCTGTAAACATGATAACAAGGCAGTAGCTTGGAAAAAATGTCACACATCTTTTTGCAGAAGAAGCACCTGAAACCTACACTGGTGAGCTCTATGCAGGTACAGCAGTCATCAGCTCCTGCAAAGCACCTGGCTGCAGTAGACAATATGGGTGCAGGGTGGGTAAATAGGCAGGACAAGCAGGGAGCTGGAGTTTGGGGTGAGGATGGGAACTGATGGATAATTATTAAGGGTTAATCATCAAGAACTGTAGAAACGGTCAGGCTTAAGTGACAAATTGATAGCTGTTGCTAGGAGGTGTGAGGAAGGTACTCTGGGACTTGCTGCTCGGGTTGTGACTCTTGTCCAGAGAGGAAGAGGTGCCCAATGCCCCACGCTGTGAGCAGGGAAGTGGGGGCAGGTAGTGCTGGAGCAGCAGAGCCTTGTTAGAAGAGCTCATCAGTGCAGTAAGAACTGTATTGTAAAACAAATGTCCTCTCCCATTCCCAACAGACTGGTGCAGTTTGCTTCTGTGATAGGTCTTCTGTCACATCCCTCACTTTGGTTGCTCATGCCATTTTTCAGAAGAGTGTACTGTGCTTGCTGGAGAGCAGGCTCACCTGCAGTGGGTCCAGCAGTGCATGCCAAGAGCTTTGGCAGCTGCTGCATTTAGCTTGGCCGCAAGAACATTAAGGCCACCTCTTTGCTCAGGAGAGCTCACTTTATAGGACTAAGCTTTGTAGACAGCAAGGCATACATGCGGGCAGCTCACCACTGGGCCCACAGGGGAAGAGCTGAGGTCTTAAGGTATGACTGTTGGAACCACAATATACTTTTTCATGCTTTAAGAAACCCTACTGTATTCCCTGGTGGGAATTTTTCTGGTGGATGCCAAAACACAAGAAAATAGGCACAGGGGAGCTCCTCTGAGTGCTATATTTGGTGCTGGTAGCTCCAGGCACATTGGACAGCCAGTTTCATAGGGTCTGGGCACTCCAGATCCAGCCAGCATGAGGATAAGTTCTCCATTTACCAGCAGGTCCCTGAAGCCCATGGCACTCCCTGCAGTGTGCCCTGCCCTCTTGCACAAGCTCTGGGAAGGAGGGACCTGTGGGACTTGGTCCTGGGTGGAGGGTCTGGGGCAGGTAGGACAACCCTGCCCTGCAGAGCTCTTTGGGCAGCTCCTCCTCTATAACCTGTTGCAGTAATCTTAAAGCAAACAGGACCAGCCCTATGGTCATCCCTGAATAAATATTTGCCCTCTACCCTGTTGCATTTCCACTAAGATGCCGTTTTGCTCTGAAGGTGGCTATTTTTACCAATCATCCTGTAAGCACCTGCACTGACATGAAAGAGGAGTCCTGTAGATGAGTAGCCTTCAGTGTAATTTGGAAATATGCCATGTGATGGAGTTGGTCACACAACAGTGAGCCTCAGTTTCCCATCACAGTCATTTCTAGAGACCCTGGATGTGATCTCCTTCCCCCTGCCCTCTGGTCCCACCCTGGTGAACTCCAGCCATCCCAAGGCACTTTGCACGACATGCTGCCAGTTTGCTCTTCACTGGGTCAGTGCCTTGAGCACTAAGGATGCACTCTGGCTCAAACAGGTTTCTCCTGTCCAGAAAATGCTGCCACTAGTCCCGACACCATCTATTAACGAAGCAGATTGTTTATAGTGTTTTTTCTTTTCTCTTTGAGGACCTTCAGGTGTTTTTCTTCTCTGCACAGACTTGTGTTGTGCATCGTGTGCTGTGTCCACAGTGGCAGCTCTGAGAAGCACCTGTGGTGGCTCTGGGATTGCACAAGGACTGAAGAAGTGTCCAGCATCACTGGGAATGGCAGATCTCTGATGGTCCATGCTGTGGACCAGTAACTGTGACTGTGCCAATGACCATCACAGCTTGGTAACAGCAACAGGAGAGGACCTGAGACCCCCAAGCAGAACACACTCCAGCATGATGCCAGTGTACTGTCTGAGCCATGTGAGCCTCTGAGCTGCTCTGATCTGATGTGCACGAGGGAAGGAGACCTAAGAACAGCAGCTGCCTGGAGGTCTCCTGTCATCTGCCAGCTGGGCGTGTTTCTGTGCTTCAGCATCGAGGATATCCTCTGGCATCAACTTCATCTTCATGGCTCCATGTCTTTTTTCTGACTGGGTCCCCCAGCCTCAGGGCTCCAGCAAATCCTTGACTGTGTAAGGGTTTTACTCTAACAGATTTGTACACAAGGATGGAGCAAAGGCTAAGAAGAGCAAAAAATGAGATATTTTTCCCCCTCTTTTCTCCCCTCCTGTCCTCCACTTCCTGACCTAGCTCAGACCATCTATGTTCAAAACTTGCCCCAGAACCAGGTTAAGCACGCAGCTGAGCTCAGCACAAGAAAGGTCTTTGCAACACTGAAAAGCATCTTCCTTGTGCTGCCTGGCCAGAAGCACCGTGATGCTGGAGCTGTGCCCTGGGGCTCATCCCTGCAGCATCACTCAGAGGTGCAGCACATGGCTCTTGTTTAACTCTTTTGGGGGTGGGATGGAGGCAAAAGCTTCCTCTGCTGTGCTCTCCTCTTCCTCATTGTTAGCTGCACTGATGCTTTGCACTGATGCTGTGGAGATGACAGCAAGTGGTGTTTGGTTAGAGAGCACCCTGACACAGAGGGAGCTGCAGAGCCTCTTCTGCTGTCAGCATCATCTGGAGGAGCTGGGTCACCCAGTCCAGCCCGTCTCCTCGGGAAGTTCCCAAGAAATCTCCAGGCCTGAGTGTCTCCAAGAAGCTGACACATCTTTGCCAGCCCTGCAGGAGGAGAGCCTCGTGTCCCCTGGATGGCCCTGGCTGAGAGTCCTGCTGGTGACTCAGCGCTGTGGGATGGAGAGTGTGCTCCAGCCTCCAGAGACTCCCTCCAGCAAAAACCCACTGATGACAAGCTCCAGAGAGAGCTGCTGCAGCAGGGATGTGTTTGCAGTGAAGGCACATGGAAAGATCTGACAGCAGCCCCTCCTGTTCATGACCATCATCTCTCATTTGCCTCTACCAGAGCCACCATCACTTGAAGGCTTCCTAAAGCTGGCACAAGCAGCAGGTTGGATAAATTGATACTGTGATGGCCACAAAACAGGAGCGCACGTCTTTCACACGCTGCAGGCCAGGGCACTCTGCAGCCTGCCCTGATGGTGAGGGAAGCAGTTGTGCATTTTGGGGGGCTGAGGAGAAGGAAAGGGCCATCAGGAAGGCAATGGCCAAGGGAGAGCAATTCACTGTCACTAAAAAAAGACAGAAAACCTTAGCTGTTTTGAACATTTTTGATCAATTACATCCACAGCTGTTGCAGATCCAGGTCTCATGCTGGCTTTGAACACGGGTCTCATCTTGGAAGGGATTTTCTGGCACATCTAGGGGTGCTGGGTCATGCAGCAGGATTTGACCACATGTATACATAATGTCTGAAGATCTGGGAAGAAAACATCTTGCAGTATCTCATGTGTGTTCCTTAGGTACTGAGCACAATGCCACACAGGTAGAAAGCACTGCTGCATGGCTTTGCTTGGCTGGGTTTAAAATACTGGCTGGTTTTTTGTTGTTGTTGTTGTTGTTTTTTTTTTTTTTTTGGTTTTGCCTGAAAACATGCATGGATTTTATGCATCTGGTGTGGCAATAAGAGAGCTGGGCTAGGAGGGGCTAGATGACATTGCTAAATGTCCGGTTACACTGATTCCAGAAGGGTGCATCCCACAACACAGTCAGAGCACGGCTCATTCATCCTAACACAGACATCTGAAGTATGGCAGCTGAGTCATGTCCTCTCAAGCGGGAGCTTTGTCTCCCTTGACTGCAAAGTGAGCTGAGGCTGACTGGCTCAGTGGTAGGAGCTGGCATGTAAGCATCTAGCAGTGAGAGATGGGTCTCCTGTGCCTATGTTTAACTGGGCACCGTGGGCACGGGCCAAGGCCCGACACAGCAGTGTGGTGCTCTGTGACTCAGGGAGAGCATGGCACGAAGGCAGAAGTTCTGTGATGAGCATTGTCCTGCCGCTAGGTCCTGGAGGAAATAACTCACTGGGACATCCTTAGAGGTGTTCACCTCTGTTTGCGTAAACTGGGGTCCCCAGCGCTCCTTTAGGAGCTGTCTTCCATCCCCAGCTATCTGCTCTCATGACTGAGACACCATAACTGACTGTCTGGGTGCTGTGAGTTATGCAAAGTCCCGTCTCGGGTACTACAGTGGTGGTTTAAATGTCCAGCCTCACCAGCCTTTTAAGACCATCTGTCTGTCATCTCTCACCCCAGAGACATTCAAGGGTTCCTCATCTGCTCCAGTACAAAGTTATGCAGCCTTGTCCAAAGGAAGCTGGCTTGGGCCAAGCCACTGTCTTGGTACCAACAGGAATGAAGGGGACTCGTGCTTCCTTCCAGTGTGGTTCCATGCTGGCCTGCCACTGAAGGAAGATGGGGAAGGGCCTTTGTGTCTCAGAGGGTCTCAAAAGAAGCCTTCCAGGAAAGCAGTTGTTTGCTTTGCACCCAGGACTTGAATAAGAAAGTGATGCCAGTCAACAGCTCAGGGAAGCCAGGATTTCTGCTTTCAGTTTAATATTTTTATTTTGTTAGGTCTGGAGGGACCTAGATGCAGTTCAGAGCACCCCATGTCCCTCTCCTCTTGCCTTGGGAGCCTGCAGAGCCCACATGGTGGCACTGCGACCAAGCATCCTGGATTGCCACTACTGCTCTCCCTGGGGCCTGGCTGTGACCGGCAGCTGCTGGGTGCTGGGAGGTGCGAATCTGGTAGCGAGCCTGGTGTGGGACAGCTTAGCTCTGTCTTCACAAGCCTTAAGAGCTTGTCTCCACGTTTCATCATGTCACCAGCATCTTCAGGGCTCGGCTTTGTCTCCATCAATGTTGCTAGGAAAAGAGTCACCTCTTCCTCATGCCACAGGTGTCGTGAGGGACATGCTGGATTCAGCAGCTGATCATGATGTGCCCACTGCTCCTTTTGCTGCTGCTATGAGATGGGGGCTGGTTTAAGGAGAATGAGGTTCCTGTCCTCTCACTTCACTAAATGTCCAAGCAGTTTGTGGAGAGAGGGTCCATGGGTGACCCTGGCTCCATCACCCAGAGCAGTTGCCATCAAACAGCCCCGTCCTGCATCCTAACGAGTGTGTCTAACTTGGAGCCTGTGGCCAAACCCTTCAATCATGTGCAGGAGCAACGAGACCAAACCCAATGACTCCGTGAGCCACCACGACAAAGCAGCGGCTGGCCCTGGTGTTCAGCCTCAACCAGATGTCCTCAGACATTATGTGTATGCCATTGGCTGATTTTTCAGATAATGACAGCAGTGCTTCCAAAAACCCCAGTTTTTAGAAGGAGTCAGCTGCTTCCTGCCCTGGGGTTGACCATCGCCAGCCTACACTCCTTTCCCCTGGGAGCTGCCTGGTGGGACTGCCCTTCCTGCCCCACCGCCTGCTGAGGAGCAGATCCCTCGTCCTTCCCTTGTTCTCAATCGCTCCGACATAGATGCCTGCAGCTACAAAGCAGCTCTCTGTGCCTGGGCTGCCTTCGGGAGGGGGTGACTAATACATCACCTGCAGCCCGAGCTGGGGACCTTTTGTAACTTCTGCGGCAGATAGGACTACAGATCATTCCAGATGAATGGAGCCCTAAGTAGTTACCATTCATACGAATTAATCAAGCTGTTCTCTTGCTGTGTACATCATTTAAATCACTAAAGCGCTCCTACTGGCATCTCTTGGTGGCGGCCCATTTTCGTGGCGGGGAGTCTGTATGTAGAGAGAGCCCCCCTCCACCCTCCCACCCTAGTGCAGGGCTTGGAGAGGGATGCTCATTGAAGATGCTGTGCTGATGCCTGCTATATTCCTCCTTCTGCTTCCCCACTCTGCTTGCCCTACAGAGCTGGGAATAAGCTCTCTTGGAAAGTACACCATCAGTGCTTCGTTCTGTAAAGCCCAGGGGATGCAGCTATATGGAGACCGAGCTGTCTCCAAAGAAAAAGCCTAAAAAAACCAACCCCCCCTCCCACCCAGTTGTCACAGGATATGCTATTAGGTGGGAGGGAGAATGCATAGAGAGTGGGTGTGGGTGTGCGGGGGGGTTACTTCTGACTGTATCTTGGTGGAAGGGAAAAAAATGGAGGGGAGATTTTCCTCTTACCAACAGCTTCTTGTGAAATGAACAGAGCCACAGGGATGGTTGTGCACAGAGAGTTGAGGCAGCATCACAAGGCAAGCATAAGCAGGACTTGTTCTTGTCCAAATCCATTTCCAGTCCCATCCTTTTCCCCATGTTAAGTCAGCGCTGCTCCTATAGGGGATGCTGTCTCTGCCAAAGGTAGCTCTGGTTCCCTCCCCAGACCAGTCCTGACTTCAAGCCCAGGTGAGCCAGAAGACTCCCTGAGGCTAAGTTCACAGGTCAGCTGTCCCACAAGACTCAGGCTCTGACTCTACTCCCAGCAGAGCAAAGAGAAGGAGCTCATGCATCTGTCCTTCCTTCCCAGGCAGGGAGAATCCAGCTGCATCTCTTTCTGTTTGCCTAGGGCTGACCCAGGCAAAGGTCATCCAACCAGGGTAGCCCAGGAGACGCTGTTAGAGATGCACGATGTGGTCCAGGTCTCAGGTGTGGCAGCAGTGCCCTTCAGCAGGGGGTGTAGCAAACTGCTGAAGAAGTGACAACACTTTAATGCCTGCCAGCTACATGCGCACAAAAATATCGAGCTCTGCCTGATCTACCTTGCTTCTGAGATCTAAGTCCTTGAGAAGAGCACTGCATTAATATGAGTGAATTGTTTCTTGTCCCAGAGATATTTCTGGTGTCTTTGCTCAGCTCTGCACTGTGCAGAATAAAATGTCTTTAGATGCCAATGTGGGAGGCACTTCATAATCCCCCTGAGAAAGATCTTATCCTGCAACCCAATGGTAGGATCAGAAGTGTTCCCAAGCATCAGCCCCTTGATCCTGCAGTGGAAGTTGCACAAGATGCATCTATATGCAAGAACCAAGGTGTCCTTCAGGGTGACATGTGCTTTGCCAGGCTTTAAATCTTTAATGGGCAAGTGCACTTTGTTCCTCTCTACGTACACAGTAAAAGGCTTTAAATAATAGTTGTTCATCTGGCCCTGAAAAAGGTTGCCATGTGGCTGAACTCTATAAATCTGGACATTTGCTGAATTGATTTTGCCAAGAAACATACTACAGCTGAAAAATGAGCTGGAGGGATAAGACAGTGGTTGCTTGCAGATGCAGCTGCTGCTGCTCTGCAGAGAGCTTTGTTCCTCATTTAAAAAATATATCAAAGCCCACTGTAGTAGTGGGAAGCTTTTGGATGGCTTCAAGAATTGCTGTATGAAGCCAGTTCCACTCTCATTGTACAAGATCAGGATGGGCTTTAACCCAGTCACTGTGAGAGGAGAAGAGCTGAATTAGATAGCATCAGACAGAACTGCCAATCCAGGTTGACTGCCGTGATTCATTCCCTCTTGCTGGTTGGTCTGAGAGCAGAGAGCAACTGCTGTCTATTGCTTCCAAAGCTGATGAAAATGGCATTGTTTTTTGTGTTTCTTTTTTTTTTTTTTTTTTCACCTAGTACACTGGTGTAATTAAAATTAAAATGCTTGTTTTGCCAGTAGCATTCCCTTATGCAACACTGGTTATACCAGTATAGGTTTATTCAGGAATAAGCAAACCATCAGATGACTTTTTTTTTTTTTTTTTAATGAGGATATTTATGCACAGAAGGAATCAAGTTAATAACTGGAAGATTTTAAATTCATGCTCTCCCTTTTACAGATAGAGTTTCCAAGCAGACAAGCACTAAAAACCTTCCAGTGCATTGACTTTGTTTGAAGCTCAACACTGAGCTTCCCCATGAACCTCTGGAGCCACCAGGGTGGCTGTGCCCCCGGATGCGTAAATGTGGACAGTCATATTGAGCACATAGGTGTCCATGTTTGGTGAGCAGAACAGCTTCCAGGTTTCATTCACACTATTAACTAGATCTACATTTACTACATTGCCATTCTCTCTTGCAGCTAGACACAGATGTGTAGGCATCCAAATGTAACCGTCTCAGCCTGGAAGCTGAACCACTCCCCAGTGTCCCCCATCAATGTTTCGGGGTAGATCCTCTGTCCTGCTCTATTTCTTTCTTACCCTTAGATGATGCTGGGGACGTATTCCAGGCACATATTCTGGAGATGATTCCCTTTGTGCTAAAAACTCCAGAATCACCTGGATCTTGAGTTTCCCTCACTGTCACTCCTGACACAAAAGGATGGATTTGGGCAAGAAACCAAAAGATCTTAACAATTATGTCTATCTTATTAAAGCAAATGTGCATAGTGAAGTCAACTAGTATGAAATAGCCCGTGATAATTTTTTAAAAATCTGTCAGCATTCAAAGCAAGGGAGTTGCAAACTGTATATTGGGAATGGGTCTTTCCCAGGTATTATTTGGGATGCTGCTTGTTGGCATGAGCCTGAACCAGCCAGGGACTGTGCTAATGATCTAGAAGTATGGCTCATCAAACTCCACTAGCAGGGAACATTTCCTGACACTGCTTAATTTACTAGCACAGATGTAGCCAGAAATAGCAAGAGTCCTATATTTTCCTCCCTCCTGCTTGGTTGGTAAGAAAGGCATATCCTCCATTTCATAGCAGTGAAGGAGCTATTCATGTTCTGGTTCACTTGCTTCATGTCTCTCACTTGATGTGGTAGAATATTCATTTTTCATTTTCTTATATCTTTGTTTCTGGATATAGCTCCTGAATGCATACTGTCTATGTAGATAGACAAAGAGAAACTTTCTTGATAGAAGACTTTGGGAAACCACCTTAGAAGAACCTGCCAACCAAAGCACATAATCAACGCAGAAAAAAAGCGAGGTCACAGCTAGGTATTTTAATTGCTTGCTCTTCCTTGTTCACTGCTGCTTGAACCCCTTGGCACGAGGGAGAGGGAAAGGGAAAGTGAAATGTTCAAGTTTTTAGCCAGCTTTCAAGCCATGATACATCAGCCTTCTCTGAAGCCTCCATCCCTGGCCCACGGAAGGGAAAAACAAGCAGTGATGGAGCAGGAAACTGAGAGCAAAGGTGGGACAGGACCAGCTGTTTCTCTTGAGCGAGCTGTGGGAAAGAGACCCCCTAACGTGGAAAAAGCCCTTCCATCTTCCAGTGTTTCAGGCTGTTGAGGACTTGTTTCTAAGTTGTCTTGTCCAATGATAGATTCACAGCATGCGATCATTTTTTTAATTGCTTTGTGGATGATTTTAGCAGCCAAAATGTGTCTAGCTTCCAGTAAAATAACCTTCTTCGTTTCTAGCCAGAGACTTTTATTTCTCTATAAATATTGACAGGAAGGGTGACTCAAAAGATAACTGTATCCAGGACTATACACCGCAGTATTACTGCTTTGGATTCCACTGTGGTCAGTCCTTACCACCATGTTGTTGTTATGTTTGCAACAAAAAATGTGGTGATCCAAGTGCGTTTCTTATATGTTATCATATTATCTGTAAGCCAGGAGTTGACACTACACTGAAGGGTCTTCTGATCTCACTTTATCTGAATATGTTATTTTTTTGACCTCAGAAAAATACAAATAAACTTGAGGGGAAAGGACAAGTTTTGTTATTAAAACTGGACTGTGTATAAGCAACTCTCTTCTCCTTCCCACACAGCTTGTGGCAAATCCCAGTCCCATCTCCAGTGGAGCAGTTGCAACAGGAGATCCTGAAGGGCCACCTGTAGGACAAGCTATGCTGGGAGAAAGGACGTTTGTTCAGAGTCTTCCTTGAAAGTCTGAGTTGCAATTAATTTCCAAATAAAGAGTTACCAACCACGTGCAGTGTGGATGTGTTACCTATAACGGGGCCCCTCCTGAGATGAGAAAAATACTCTGTGCATGGGCCTTGTCTTCACAATGCTGGTTGGTGGGATGGAGATGTTTTCAGTTGACATGGCCACCGCCTTTCCCTGTGGTTTTGAAGGAGAGTTTAAATAGCCTATTTTTCAAATGAAGGCTGTTTGCTACAGGACTATACTCCCCTTTCTCCTCCTCCCTTCCCACTGACATATTTAGCTCTAATTCTTCAGGCTTTGACAGGTGACAGTTGTGTTTTGTGGCCAAACAGCTTCCCTCTTTCAAATGAGACAACTTCGAAAACAAAACACAACAGAAAGAAGTTGGCAAAAACAAATGCTGTTTTCATGAGGATTTTTCCAAGACTATTGCTTCTTTCGTTGCTGTACCTCTGACAACAGGACACAAAAAAATACACCTATAGCAAAGACCCAAGTCATAGTAAGCAGAGTAATCTTCTCTCTTGCTTGGCTTCAATATCTTTGTTTCTGTCTTAGAAAAGGAAAATGAGTGTGTGAGAGGCTGAAAATACTAATTATGAGTGGCCCTGTGCAAGGGGTATTTGAATACCAAACACGATGTCCAAACAGATCTTAAACTGACAAAATATTTAATAGCCCTTTGGGGTATTAATTCAAAATATTTTTTAAGGCTGAAAAAGATAGTGATTATCAGACCCCTACACAACACAGGGCAGAGGACTCTGGTCCAGGAACCTTCACATCAGTTGTTTAACGTCTGGTTGAACTACAGCATTTTGTGTCAGAACATGCTCAGTCTTCATTTAAAGCCCTTGGGTAATGGAGAATCCACTGTATATATAGATACTTCGTTGCAATGGTTCATTACCTTTGCCATCAGAAGATGTGTGCATCATTTCTAGCCTGAACTGGTTGGATTCATCTTACCTAAATTTAGGAGCTAACAGTGTAGCCCAGGAATCCTTTCAGATTCAAAGGAGAGAAAAAAGCACTTTGTGGTAGAATCCACATGCCCCGTTTTAGCTGTCTGTTTTAGGATGAGAGGAATCTCACCCTACAGTCCATTGACTCTGTTGGCTGGATACCTATTGACAATGTAAGGACCTAGAGTAACTTAACTGAGATGCAGTTGTCTACACTTAGATGAATGCTGCTTGACACATTTAACTACAACTTACTTGCTGGCTGCTGTTAGCTCTTTCTCTGTTGTTCACCATCAGAAGTCTCTGCCCCCACATAGAAGCTGCAGCGCAGACTCAAGCCATGTTTTGCCATCTTGGATAAGTTGAAGGGATTGAGCTTGCTAAGTCTTTTCCAGACCTGTCATCATTGAAGCTTTTCCCTGAGCTCTTGCCAATTTAGAAAAAACCTTTGTGAAGAAGAGATTCCTGGACCTGTCCTGCTAGTGTGCAGGTGGGACAATGCTCACTGTCTTACACCCTACTGGATCTTTTCACCTGTTTACACTGCAGAGTTAAAGCTTGACTTCTAAACACTGCACCACACTGGAAATTCATATTGCCTCCACATCATTTGGGGAAGTTGTGATCACCTAAATCCCTTTCAGAAAAAATTCCCTGATCTGTCAGAGCAGTGTATACCGACACTGCACTGAGCTGGATTGTTCACATAAGCCACAGTCTGCCACTCAGTCTTCTTTGCTCTGTGTAATTATTTGTTACCCTGGAACCCATGGAAATACTTTTCTATGTATTTCTTTAAAGTTGTCAACACATGATACTGGGATTGATTTGGTTTTAAGTATTTTTCTTGCATTCTTGCATAGACCCAAGGACAAGTCCTATCTTCTGGAAGTACTCCCAAGAGATAACAATTCAAATAAATTGTTGTGACATGTCATACTACCTAGCTCCCTAGTTTAATATTCTGCATGAACTTGGGTGCTATCAAATGCAACTAAGCCATTCAGCTCCTGGAATCTGCGCATTTTATGGCAACAGCTACTTACACCTTCCAGCTTTGTGATTTCACTCTTGAGCTGGCAGATGACACTTTCAGGATTCTTTTAATCCTACACCTTGATGTCATTTGTGTCCCCATCTTTTGCCTCCATCCTGTGTGCTCTGAACACTTCTGCTTCTATGATACTGCTTGGGACCAGTGTCAGGTTGACCATGTATAGGTGTTACAGAAGGCTAAGATTTGCTAGACTCCTTCATACCATTCATTTCTCACAAAAGCACAGCCTTCGGAGTCGAAGAAAATTTACTATATGAGCTCTATTCAGCAAAGTGCATAAGTCAAGGGAACCTTTAAATCTCAGGACTCTGCAGGTGAGTTCATTGAGTGGAGGGTGGAGGGTGGCCAGGACAGGCAATGATTCATCTCATATCTTTAAATGTCTCCAAAGCAGATGTCTATGGCTCAACTGCACTCTTCACTGGACAGAAAGAAAATGCTTCTATACGTATATTCAAGTGTATTTTCAGAGCCTGAAAGTAAATGTGAATGACAGTCAGCTAACAAATATTAACATTTTTGTTGTTGTTGTTGAGAAAAGGACACAGCAGCGATTTCAGGTCCATGTAGTCCTGTGTCTCTGGCAATGGCCAGAGGTATAATTCTAAGGTAAAAATAGAGGGATCATGAATGACAATTCTCTGTAGTGTTTTCCCAGTAACCCCCACATGCAGCCCAGAGGTTTTCTGAGCTGGATTGACTTCTAGGTTCATGATGACAACATGTAAGAATTTGTAATTTATAAATTTCTCTCCCATGACTTTGTCCAGTTTCTTGCACTCCAGTAAATGTGTAGTATCCACAGTGTCCTGTAACAAGGAGATCTGCAACCTAACTGCACAGGGTGAAGAACTTCCTCCTGCATGTTTTGAGCCTGGCCCCTTCTTTCATTTGATAATCCCTAATTCTTGTATTGGAAAACCAAACCAAACCAAACCAACCAACCAACCAAACAAACAAAAAACCATAATCAGTTCCAACTCTCCTTCTCCCTTTCATTACAATTTACTGTCTCTGGACAAGGCCTGAAAGCCAGACTGAGGAGAAAGGGCTTGATTGTTGAATGGATTTGATATGTACACACATTCTGCTAGCCTTGGAGACCTCGGAGAGGTGACCACCAAAGAAAGGGTTAATTTAAACCCTCCCCTGCTCCCCACAACATGTTCTCCCTTGTGAAGGCATTTACACCATACTGGGCCTAATATCTAATCACGCTTCCACTAGGCCAGGTTGTTTTGACAGAAACAATCATATGAAGCAAGTGGCAAAAACCATGCAGTGAGAAGAGAAAAAATGCTTTTCACAGTCCCCATACTGAGAATCTGCTGTGTGACATACACACAGTCAACCACAGATCTTATCAGGCTGGACTGTTTCCACTGAGAGGTGTCTTGCTGTTCTCCTCTATCAGCGATGCGCAGGCAACAGTTGTGGAGATTACAGACTGCTTTATTTTGGTAAGTAATCTCCAGATCTCTGCACAGCAAAAGGTCACGTATTCTTGACTTCTTAATGAGAAACAAGGCTTCAAATGTTACTGTGCAAGTGGAGCTGAAAACTCCGGCCACTTTGGCACGCTGCTCCAAACAGGGGAACCACAATAAGACTGGCTCTGAACCATGGACATTCTGGTAGCATTCAAGGTTGTTTCTTCTCCAAGGACAGGTCATGCAGACCAGTTGGGAGAAATTCATCTGCTCAAACCTGGATGTCTACAAGGGCTCGTGACTTTCTGTACACCAGAGTCATCCCAAGTGCCTGATATGGTCAGTGCACAGGAATTGATACTGTAGTTGGATTTCAGGGTGAGGAATTGCTTCCATCTGTAGGCGTTCCTGTCAAGGAAAATTCTGTGCCTAACTTCATTCTCAGAAATGACCTAAATGTTAAAGTCTGCCTCCATTTTGTGTATCTGATATGTTACATTAAGGCCTAGCTGAGAGGAGAGCGGGACCTCTTTCTAAAACATCCTCCTTTCTACTTTCTGAGGTCCCCAGTTCATGTCATCTCTAGCTGCCAGATCCAGATGAAAGGCAAGGAGAGGAAGAACACTTCATCCAGTTGGGTTCTTGAAGAGGTGAATAGGCAAGAGGTGCTAGACATGTAGGTGTAGTTAACTGTAAGCCACCCTGTAGACATGAATTAGCATTTATATGCTAGTGAGAAAGGGAATAATCTGGGCATGACTGAACACTTATACGGCTCAGGAAGGGCATATAAAATTTTAGGGCTAGAAAAATTATTAGAAAGTTTCCTGCTGATAACTGAGCAGTCTGGAACAGGCCCAGAGATCTCCTGAGAACACTTTGGGTAATTTCATTGGTGAGGAGTTGCAGGACACGCACAGATCATCTGTCATCCAACTCCTCTTTCTTACCAGCACCCCTGAAGAGAAGGAAAGCAAGGAGGATGCTAAATGGCAGCTGTGGTCTGGTGGAGCAGTGCCTGTCCCATCCCATGGCTGTTTTGGCAAAGCTGCCCGGGTGCCGAGGACGTGGCCCCCAGTCACAAAGTGCTCTTCCTGCCCTGGATGTTTCCTCTTGTTTTACATGCAGTTAGCAATGAGATCAGGATTGGGCCCTGGGATCTCTTGTTAAACATCCCATTTAATGCCTGGTATTTTTCAAGAGCATTTGCTGTTGAAGGCTCTTTGACTTTCTTTTGTAATGATAAAGGATTTACAGGCTTCACCTCCATGTGTTCAAGTGGCAGCTGAAGATCAGTACAAGTCAAGACACAGTTCAGCTTCTTTAGTATTTTGACTTTATTGAATGTGTTTGTTTTCCTAAATTGGAAAGAAAATAGATATTTTTGTCTTTATGTGATTAGACAGGAGTAAATTTATCTCAGGATATTTTTTCTTTTGGAATTTAGACAGTTTTAGTTCAAATCTGTTTTGCAATGTATTCTGCTATTCATGCATATTATATATACCTTATTTTATTGTGGCTCAAGCTTAATAGTATTGGGCTCTTTAATTGTAGCACGTTCAGTTTGTTTTTTAATTGTAAAAAAACTTATGTTTCAGTTGGTGTAATGTAACCCATTCTTTGCTGAAAAAGCAAGGAGCCATAAGTGAAGGGGCTTTGCATTGTTCAAAATGTTACTCCTTGGAAAGACATTCATCGATACCTGTGTGCATGTGTGCTGGGTGTCTGTCACGTATAGGCTCAGTTGGGCTCAGGGAAGCACTACTGGCTGCAGATCTGCCTCAGATTTTAAATTTCACATGGATTTGTGTTGGAACTTAACACTAGCCCTGGGCAGTGGAGTTCTCATGGGTTTGCTTTGCACCACAATGCATTTTTCCCCAGATAACATTGGTGCCAGTGGAGAAGAGTTACTGTGGCAAATACTGAGGACATGCAGCAGCTTTCAACAAATTGTGGCCATCTCGTTCTTGCAAAACACACCAGGCTGCAGACAAATCAGAAAGGGGGATTTGAGGTGCCAGATGCTCTGTTTCATCCATGAACACTGACAATGGCCTTGGGTGGATAACCCAGTCTCTTGTGCTTTGGTTGACGACATTGCTTCAACATTGCTCCCAATGCCCATGCAGGAAGAGGGATGAGGATTTAAGCATGCCTGAGCACAGCTCCAGTCTCAAACAGGCAGTCCCACATCTCCTAGCTGGAAATACCAAACCAATGTGTGTTCTCCCAGGCTGTAGGTCTTATGGGAGTCTCAAACTCATCGGGAAAAGAAATAAAAAAAGAACCATCTAAACAGCCTTATTTTTAAAGCAAGGCAAAATGATGATCTCCTGTCCTGATTGATGCTGACTTCCCAGCGACTGCTCCCTGCCCCCTCCGTGGTACATCCCCCTGCGGGCTGTCAGATCAGACTAGATGATGTTCAGAAGCAGGAGGGGAAGAAAAGAAAAACAAAGAAAGAATTTCAACAGCCAGCACCTCGTGCAAGTGGTGGGGGTTGGTGTCAGACAGTGCCGTTCCAGCAGGAACGTGGCCCTGGATAGGAACAATCCTTCGGCAGTGGCACAAGCTCATCGCCTGTGAGTTTGTATTTGAATTAGAACATGAGTGGGGAGTTGGCAGAGAGCTGGGGGGAGCAGGGAGTCGTAGATAATTTATGGGTAAGATCTTCAAAAGAGCTCTGTTCCCGTTCAGGACAATGGGAGCTACTGGGGGCTTCGCATACTCTTGCCAATCTGGTCACGTAAGCACAAACTCCCTGATTTGGTTTATGAAGAATACCCTTCAGTCTGACACTGACCTCTAAAACAAATAGAGTATTACGGCGCGCTGATGCCCCATTCATCACCGGGTGACAATGGGAGCCAGGGCCTGCCAGTGAACAGCATTTCATTCAGGGGAGGACTGAATTGCTCCAAAATACTCATTGCAGCCCTGCTGGTACCAGCTCCCCGTGGGCACACTCCTGCACCCACCCGTGCGGCAGGGGCTGAAAGCTCCTGGGAGGCCTTGAGATGTCACGGCACTGTGGGGGAATCCTACATCACAAAACGCAGTTGGGCTGTGGGACAGCCAGAGCAACCTGGAGAGAGTCAGTGGGAAGAGTGAAGAGGAGGTCCCCGCTACCTGCTGTCCCAGAAGATGTGTCCCACTTTCCACGAGGTGTCTCCTCACTGTGGGCTGAGCCACAGGGCAGCTCTTTCCTGGAGGGAAAATGATCCAGGACAGCAGTCGTTGGATAGCCAGGGGCTCTGGATATTGTCCCCCTCTGGGCACTTATAGAGGAGACTAAGAACTGGGAGCAGGGAAATAACCTCCCAATGTGGGTGCAATGCAGCTGTGGTGAAGGGCGATGGAGAGGCAGGGAGACAGGGGGGAGCAGTGGTGGGGAGCTGGGCTTGAAGCCTAGGAGCCACGCTGTGCCATTGCCAGAGGAGGGGAAGGCATCTACAAACAGACCACAATAGGGGCACCAGTACCATTGTAACCAACTCTGGTGGCTTGTCTGATGCACTCATCAGCTCCAAGACAAGTTTCCTCCAGATATTTCTGCTGCCCTCAGCTCCCTCTGATGCTGCTCCTGCACACAAAGACAGTGGAGAGGGCTGGTGGCAGGAGAAAAACACCATATCAGAGGCTTCAGAGGAAGGTGCGGGGGCCAGCTGGTGGCCCTCTGTAGAGAACCAGGCCAGAGGAAAGCTTTCTTCTCCTTCCTTAAGCCAGGCGGAGCTGAGCGCTAAAGCATGAAGATGCATGTGCTCACGTAGAGTTTTTTCATTCACATTCGCCATCAGTGGTTAATTCCTCCTGAATGGGCCTTGGACTATCTGGTGATTGCATTTGCTGGTCACGTACCTAGATCACAAAAGCAATCACTGTTCTACATATGGTCCTCGTAAGGACCTCTGCAAATGACCAAAGTGAATATGCAACGAGTCATTCCCATGTGCAGATATTAGCATGAAATGTGCAATTACAAAAATTCCTTGAGCAAATCGCCTGTGTATGCACAGATGTGTGCGTTCACACTTTTAACGAGCCTGGTCTTTTCTAGGCATGATGCAGGCCTGGGAGAAATGCTCCCGCACATTTTTGGAGGGTGTTGTTTCAGGGACTAATTCTGCCAGGGACTTGCCTCTCTGAGAAAACGGTCTTGCGCTGGTGCCTGAGAGATTGTAATGTGCAACATTATCTTTCAACAGACATCTGTGTTAACAACTGAAATGAAATGATGGCACATTAAAAACTTTACAGCGCTGTTGCAAAACACTTGCCAAAAAAACACCCTGAGCTGCTGCTGTAGGTTACTCTGAATTATGCCTGAAAATAGCATATCCAACATTACTTGGAAGCAGACACACGGTCGCTAGCAGATCTAATTATCTCCTGGAAAATAAAACACCAGAGCCTGTGTGAAAGGCTCAGGGGTGAGTGCAGGCATTGTCCCAGCATTCGGGGAATATCATGTGAATTTGTGATTTCTGTAGGTCGTGAAATCACAATGCCCTTGCCAAGTGTTCAGTTGTCTGATCATGTGAAGATCACCTACCTAACGCTGCCTTGGCCTGCAAGGGATATCAAATAAAGCAAGCAAGGGCAACATTGTAAGAATTCATGTCTTGATTTCTCAGCTCACTGCTCAGAGAGGGACAGTGTTACAAGCGAGAAATGACTCAAAGCCAGGCTTGTCCTCACCTAACACCAGTCACCTGGTCGATCCTGGTTGTTTCAGCACCTTTGCTAGTATTGGCAGGTGAAACCTGCATCTTCCTTCTCTGAGTTGTCCCCAGGAGGTGTCTGTCTGTCCTAGAGATGGCAGAGGGAGGCTGGGTGTCTGGCTCAGCTGGCTGCAGGGTGGGAGATGGGGCTGTAGGACCCCTGGGGAAGTCCGGCTGGGTCAGCCACATGGGTGGAGCAGCGTCATTGTGGCTGCTTGGATGGCACAGAAAAGTCAAGGTGGTGAGCACCGAATTGAAGACCAAAGGCTTGGCCTCTATTCTCGAAACCTCTCAGATCTCCTGCAGAGGAGAAGGAGAAGGTGAGTGCTGCAGTCTGGACAGTCTGCTGGTCAACACAACAAGAGAAAAGGGGGCTTGAATCTCTGCAAAGAAAGTCTTCTTACTCTCCGTGCAAGCAAAGAGAACAGTTTCTGCTTTAAAATATGCTGTAAGAACAAGAAATAGTCAGGGAGAGCCCAGCGGCTTACTAGCAGGGATGAAAAGATATTACACCGTACATCTGGACTGCCTTACTGGTATCGCTGTTTTGAGAGCCTTCGCCCAGGGCTCAGCAGCAGGGGATTCTCACTGGCACACAAAAATAACGTGATGAAAATACAGCTCTTTGATAGTAAGAGCATAAGAACGACCATGCTGAGTCAGACAATGCCCCATATCCTCTCCCCGACTGTGGCCATGAGTAGTATGCCTAGTGAAGGGTACAAAACAAGATAAACACATGTATTTCTCTGAGAGCTCTCCAAAGCTGCAGCCACTTCTCTGAGAGGACTGTTGTTTCTTTATATTTATTAACCTTCATGGGATTTCTCTTCTATAAATTTGCCTAGTGTCTTTTGGATCTAACTGGATTCTCAGGTACATTTTTAGCATCTACCCCTTCCTGTGGCAAGAAGAACCACAACAGGAGTACCCACTGCAGGAAGACCCACCTCTGGTTTGTTCTGAACCTGGATTCTCCTGCGTGGATCTCCCTAAAGCTGCAGGGCTGCCCCAAGGATCTGTCTGGCGATGGAAGTGCACCTGGTGAGCCTGGGCAAATGTGACTCTGCTTGAGAGGATCAGTGGTTAATCACACACCAGGTAGACCTACAAGATTTCCAGAAGAGCTTCCAGAAGGAGATTCAGTCCAGCTAAGATTTGCATTGCCGTGTGGGGATGGCTGTTAGCTCAAGCAGGAGCATCAGGTGATCGTTATCTCCACAGGCCAGGCAGCGGGAACACAAATTTAGGTGGGTGGACCCAGTCCTTCATGTTGAGGTGTACCTGTTGGTTTAGAGAACCTCATCTGTGAATGCATACTCAGACCTATGGATATTTATACTGTGATGTGTCATTGTATAATAAATGTATGCAAAAAATTCAAAGATTTGCATGAGTTCCCGTTTCAACTGAGTTTATGTGTAGGTCAGCTCTAAGGAAGCTTGAAAGGAGATTGGCTGGACATAGGCCACTGATGAAATGAATGTGAGGTGAATGTGAAGTATCCAGCACATATTCCAGCACACTGTGGGCTCTTTGAACTGATCAGCCTGCAGGGCAGAATGTAATCTTGGAAACTGCACGGTAAATGGTTGAAAGAAATTGCCTAAAAATAAATACCTTGTGCCATTTGGACAGCTCTAGAGTAATGGAACGTCACAGGGAAAACCACAAGGGACGGGAGAAGAATACTGAGAATTTACAGGAGACCTGTGATGCGTTGGAGCAGCAGCTGGAGGCCAGAGAGGACATGCAGAGCACCTGAAAGGACACTGCCTGCCAGTACATGGACAACTGAATCTGGCCACAGCCATTACAGAAGACATGAGTGGAAATCAGCTCAGACATTAAAATGTCTGCATCAAGATGCCTGCCTGAAGACATCTGCATGCAGGTGGAGAACTAGGGTAGAAGTTTCTAGTGTTATTTGAAATGCCTGATGGCATCCCACCTGGGCTGCAGCTGTCCCTCCAGGAGAGATGGAGTCCTGTGGCCCGGTGTCATATCTGCCAGGCCTCTCTGATACAATCAATCTCATGTCTGAAATGCCATGGGATTCCTGTGTGGTGGAGCTGAATCTCACTACATGTCAAAGGAGTCCAGAGACGGCTCAGCTGACCAAATGCAGGTATCTATCTACCTTGGGGGACCTGAACAGCTTTCTAGCATCTCAGCTATATTAACTGGCTCATCTTCCATTACAAGGAGAATTTAGGTGCCAGACCACATGTGGACACTTGGATGTAGGTGCCTAAACTTCATCTACGACTGTCTTAATCTCAGAGAATTGCTGTTGGTCTCAGCAGCATGAAGAAGAATGAGATAGACCTGCAGAGGTGGAAAAAACATGCAGAGCTCACAGATGGGGCAATGCTGCGCCAGGGAGGACATGATACCTGAGGGAAGGGATTTTCACACTGGAGCTAGAGGGCAGCATGCTGAACAGCTCACCCCCTTTGTAGGCATATCCCAAAAGAGTTACAAACACAAACCACAGAGAAGGTGGTTTTGTCCCTCATTTGTTTCCTCCTTTCAAAAATCTCATGCAAAAAGCACACATTGCCCAACACTAGCCAAAATTTTATTTCATGGGGTTATTTATTCTCAGGATGTTTTTTTTCAACATTATTTCTTGAGGGCTTTGTGAAAAAGTGTGCTAAGAATGCTAGTGGGGAAGATGTGGTTTGGCTGAGAGAAAAGGCAGCCCTTCGAAGCTTTGCTATCAACATTTGGAGCAGCAAGAATTTTTCCTCCAAGCACTTAATGTGTGACAAACCCCCAGCTGGTAAGCATGGCTTGGTAATGTGGTGAAGGGCAACATCATCTCCATGGGGAATATTCAGCATTTTATGCTTTTGTTGCAAAATTCAAATTATTTTCAGAGGCTCTTGAGTGTAGAACTTGCAGCAATCCGAGCTATCGGCTGTGAGATTGCAAGTGCCGTGCCTGTTTGCTCTGTGCCATGGGTATGTTCTATGTTCATTCTTAAGTGGACAACGTGTCCAGACCATCTCCTGGCCTCTGGCCTATTTTACATCAGCAGAACCATGGCTTCAGACTTAATCTCTTGACCACATTTCTTGAGTCCTACTATTATTCTGGCTTGTGCACCAAAGGCTCAGTTCAACCTTTTGCAATAACGAAACACTCCCTGGGATAATGCCTGAAGTCTCTGCCTGGTTAGCAATTATTTAAATACTCTGTTATGAATAGGATCAAAGCCCTCGCTTATTGAAACACTTCATTCCTGATGCCAGAAGTTGTCACTGCATGACAAATGGGTTGCCTGTTCTCTTCTCACAAGTGTGTTCTAACCAGCCAGGGCTGGGCAGCCTGTGGGACAGGGAGTTTAATTAATAACAATATTTAATTTCTACAACGAAGCACTCAGAGGAGAATGAATATTGCAGCAGCCGCTGTGGCACAGACGATGCATCTACCTCCAGTTGCAAGCCGAAAGCAGATCGGTGCTCATGGAGAACGGCTCCATCAGCAAAAAAGCACGGCCGCGTGCACCATGTCGCGCCCAAGTGCGAGCTCAACCGCACACATCTCCAAGAGTTGCCTGAAATATTTCACTCGGGTCAATTTTTCTCAGCTACTTAGCAGCGTAAGTGTCACAGTTCCTCCAGCTGATAGTAGCTATGGAAACCGTGACATCACCGCCGACATAGCGATACATAAAAATTCAAATGGCTGGGGACCGGTTGCTAGGAGAGCTCCGCTCGGGAAAGTCATTGGGCAGGCAGCCAAGGGACTGGAGTCTACTGAACATGTTGTACTTCACCCTGGTGATTTTACCCTCCTCCCCCTGTTTTCTCTTTCACATGCAAAGCCGCTTCTTTTTTTTTTTTTCTTTTTCACTATATTCACCCTTAAATTATCTCAGAAATTTTGACAATGGGCTAATGAGCTGGTGTAGTAGCTGCACGTTACCACAATTTGTGCAAGGTCATGGAATAAACCACACACTGTACTTATGATCAAATAAAAGTTACCGTCGGCCACCTTCTTAGCACTTGGGTTATTATAAATGTGCATTTTGGATCACTTTGAGCAAGGATTTTCCACTGAGCTTTACATATACACAAATTCATGGAAAATCTCTGACCAAAAATCATCAGTAATCTGAACCAAGGATGAGAGTTAATCTCTGTAGTGGGTAAAACCTCATATTGCAACCAGTCTGAATGTGGGAAGTGGAGTGTTTTCCAACACTGAGTCACACCTGGTTTCCGGAGAGCTGGCACTTCTCAGCTGGTGGTTTTGGACCACTGGTGGTCGAGAGAAACAAGTGAAGCAAGTTTTGTAGGGCAAGTTTTTGGTTTTGATGAGACCAAAAATGTTTTATTAGACCAGAATAGTTAGAAAAATCCACCAACCAAGCTTTCAGGCTACAGATCCTTCCTTGGGCTCTGAGAGGATTTGGTGAAGCAGATGGTTTGTTCCTTCCAGTGTTGTTGGTTGGGCTAATAGGGGATTTTGGATGTAGATTTGGTCACTAGCTGCTGCATATATTTCCACCATGGTGCACCTGCAATAAATGCACAGCTCATATGCCCATGCATTTATACAACAGATTCAGGGGTCCAGGTTTAAATACGTGTTTCTATGTACATATAAATAGACACAAACACATATATTTATATATATATATATATTTTTTTTTTCTCCCAGCCAGAAATGTAGCTTGCAGAGGAATTTGTCCAAGCAGATTTCCACATGACCAGCCAAGTACTAACAAATAACAAGATCCTAATAAAGGCAATATTCATACTGTATGGTCCTGGTAAATGACCAAACAACAAAATGGTGTTGGGGAGCTTTGCCTAGGAATTACTTATTAAAATTATTTGGTAGAGTTGGTAGTTTTTGTTTATGTTTTGATGTTGTTGTTGTTGTTTGTTTGTTTGTTTTCCCAGAAACTCAGTGTGTAAAATCCCTAAAGTGAAACAGAAACTGAGAAGGAAATTAAAAAAAAAGCCATTGAGTAACTTATTTATTGTGAAAGTATCTGATTCTTGAGAAACGTGTATACACTAAACACACCCCAACCACCTGATGACAACCCAGACACAACCCAAAGGTGCACATGAACGTTAAATAAAAGTGAAGTTATTTTCATTTATGTGAAGTGGGTTGTGGACTATTAAACAGCTAGTTTGTTCCACCCCGGAGGCAGATGTGATTTAATTTATTCATGGTTTTTGCATGTACAGGATGTGTATTAGGGGCTGAGGTCTTCTTGACAAGACAGAAGTTTGAGTTAAGAGGGGATATTCTGGCATACGAGGATATTCACAAGTGCAGCACACTGCTTAATGCATATTTTGCTTTCTTCCTTGTGCTGATATCCCTTCCAAGGAGTCTTCCTTGTCCCACCTGTAGCAGACCTTGCTTGTTTTGCCTTGGAGATCCATAGTTCACTGAACAGAGCTTTAGATCTCCACTGACTTGGAAACCTCACTCAGACATTGACACCTAAACTCAACCATCTTCATTTGCGAAATGTTCCAGGAGCTGCACATGATACTGATTTAGTAACACATTTCTGTCTCAATATATCAACTGCGATGAAGAAAGAATAAACATAAACAGGACCAGACCCCTTAGGTTTGGAGAACGTCTCATCAAAAGCTCCCCAAGTGCTCAGCTGCATGAGTCAGCCTGTGGTGTCCAAGCTGGCAGTACTACCTGGAGAGACTCCCAGCAGTCAAGGCCCCTGAGTGTGGTCCTGGGTCCTGGACTCAGCTCAGGCACTGCAATATAAGGATTAATCTAAATGGATCAGGTCCCAGAGCCACCTTGCTCTGTATAATTAAGACATCTCTACTAGGTTCCCCTGCATAAAGCACAGGGTGCATATGAACATCATTTCCATGTCTCTAAGTTGAGTGGCATTGAAGAGCAAGTCAAGGGCTTTACTTGCATGCTGTTGCTGATTCCTGGGTCAATTGGTGCCTCTAGAAAAAAATATCTGAGTTGCAGATACTCTGATTCTCTTTCATCTGCAGACTCTGTCACTTGAACTCATTTAATAAAAGCAGATTAACACAAACGCTCCATGAAATTTTCAACTCATTAAAAAGACACTATTTTCATTGGTATTACAGCTATTCAACTGATTTCCTGTTTACTTTGCATCATGCTCCCCGAAACTGAATAGGATAATTAGTGGTGGATCCAGAAAAAAGCAGCAAATCCATGGTTGTCCCTGGGCTTAAATGAACCGTTTCTTGTAAAAACAGTTGCAGTGGAGGTGCTTGGTTATTTTCTTCTCAATGGTCCCCTGCAGGACTAAATTACTCAAAACAAGATGGAAGGTTGTACAGATACAAATTTAAGCTTTGGGCTACTTGGTCAAGATAAGGACAGAAGTCACAGTGCATCCAGTGCGAGCAGGCTTATAGATCTAGGAGGGATATGAAAAGAGAGACTTGGGTTTCTTGTGGACCATGCAGGCTACTCCATCATAGCAATAAGGTGTAAAGATGGTTTAAATTGCCTTCATTAAGGAGAAAACAGTGATAATGAAAAACAGAACTAGGTAGTCAACAGTGATAACAACTTATCTTCAGAAGATGTGATGATAGAAGTACTCGTGTAACTGAGGGCAGTGCCAAGAAACTCGTAATGTGCCATGGAGGTCGCACCTCCCACCCTATCTTTGCTGGGTGTGCTGTCCTCTTGAGATCTGAGCCTGGCAGACATGGAAGAAGGGAAGGGGTCTAGGCTGGCCATGGATATGCTGAGTGATGTATTTGCTAGATTTCCTTGTCAGCTTGTAGCTCTTGGCTTTGTATCACATTTCGTGAGGAAGGTAAGACAGACTTGGAAATCTGTGTTGTTCTTCTTCTAGTGCAGCCAGCAATAAATTTACCATCATCTTCCAGTGGAATAAAGAATAAAAGATCAAAGCCCTGAGCTAGAATGAAAATTTTCCATTGCACTTCACAATTTTCCCTTTTTTCAGTGTGGTATTTGAGCCTGGTCAGTCTTCTGACCTTCTTTTTTCCTCTTGCTTAATTTGATGATTGCAATGGTAACTCCTCCAGTCTATCTGAAGATGTGTGTATCTTTATGGGATCAAACTACTGTTTTCCTAGCTTATCTTTAGGGGATGTGAAATACTTTGGACAAGGTGACACCTATTTGACTGTTATTTTAGCATAATGAGCAAGGATAGTTCTTTAGTCATCTTGTTGGAAAACAAAATAAAGTTAACCAACAGCTTCTTTTAATAAATATAGCCATAACAGGATTTGAACTTGCCTCCCCTAAAATAAGGTAGGCATTTTACTATCCATTAGGATACAGAATCTTTGGCTACCTTCCATGGGAATTTAAAGGTGTTAAATTAGCTGCAGGAGGGTTTCACTATTGTTCCCTAAGTGTAATGGGAGCAGATTTAAATTTACAAGGGGAAAAAGCTAATAATTAAAAATTGAACATAAGGGCTATAAAGTACAAAATGGGTTCCCTCGGATTGGCATACAAAACTTCACGAACAGTGGAGCTCCTGCTGTGTTACGCTTTTCTAGAATGAGTAAAAAAAGGTTGTCTAAAGGTGATTTTTGTTGCGAATTAATTGCTTGTGGCTTCCATGGATCTTACAGCCTACAAAGATGGTCCCGTTGTGATTTCCAGTGATTATTTCACAGAGGGTTTTTTCCCCCTTCTTGTTAAAAAATTGTATACAAATAAACAGAAGTATTGGTGAGGATATTTGAGTTACTAATGTCCTGGATCTGTCAGAGTTTAAGGACTTAGGGACTTAGGGTAAATCACAGCTAGCTCCAGTTCCTGCCCAGATTTTATGCATTTGCTCTTTCTCCATGCAGCGTCCCATGTAACACGGGCAGCCACTTGGCCCAGTGTGTACCATGTTCCCCACCTGCACAAGGTCTGCGGGTCATCAGAATGCGGTGCTGTGATCTACATGTATGAGCTCTGCCGGTAAAGACGAAAAATTCTCCTCCCAGGGTTCATTTCAGACTGGAAAAAGCCTTGTCCTCTTCTGTTTTCAGCCCTTGACCACTAAATGGGAAAGATTTACTGGCATTTGTGGCATCAGATTATTTTACTTTGGGAGATGGTAGGTGAAAGGGTCAGTTAGTGTTACCATACCAGTGCCAAGCACAGCATTGCTAGGTCCACACAGTGGGGTTGTACCTGTCCCCATGCTAGGTCACATATCCAGGCAGGGCTGGGACACGGCACTCAGGACAGCAGTTTGGCCAGTCACTCAGCAGGCACCAGAAACGACAAGCTGGAGAGAGGTCTGCGAGCAATGCAGGACCTGCCAGTGACCTGGCAGAGGAAGGAGAGGAGGCTCATCCACTCTTGCCCGCTCCACCAGGAAGTCCATGGATGGAAGCAATGTGAAATCCCACCAATCCCAGCTTCCAGTGTAGAAATGCCCCAGTGCTCCAGTATCCCCTTACTGGGAACAAGGGTTGAGAAAAAACCCTGTTCTTCATGTGTTTCTCTTGCAACAATGCTTTCTGAATTTTAGTCCATTCACTCCAGCCAGCTCCCTTCCCAGAAGCACCTGCAGCTCATATCTTTTTCATCTATGCAGTCTCATTTATCTCCTCATTCCCTTTTCCTACGAGCCACCAGTTTGTTGTTGTTCTTATTATTTTTAACTTCAGATCACTGCAAAATTCCTTCTACATTTGCTCTGACTCTCGCCATTTTTGTCAAATAAGTAGTAGAATAATGCTGCCTTTAGGACTGACCTGTTCTTTTCCTATTTCTCTTTATTCAGCGCTTCTCATTGAATTTGTTCATTTCTCTAAACTTTCCTATCCTCAGATTGAATTGCTTCCTACTTTTTCACTTCTAGTCTGTTTTCAGTCAGGTAATATAAACTCTGGGTCTCCTGGGACAGCTAAACCAGTATGAGGAACACCAGACTAGTCTACTGGTGAGAGGCTTGTGAAGTGTCTATGATAATAAGAGAGTTATCCAGCCAGCCACTGGAAAATTTTTGAAGGGGATAGTAATTTCAAGCCTGTAGGAAAGCACAAAATGGGATACAAAGCAAGGATGGGTTACTGAAGGTAAACCCCAGAGCTTACTTGCGTAAGATAAGGGTGTTTGTAGAAAGACGGTACATTGGAGCTAATCCCTTTGGGTGCGTTAGATGATCTGAAGTGATGAGATACCTGCATTGGTTCAGTCACTTAAGGCCAGTATTGTGGTAGGCCTCCTGCCGATCCCATCACAAAGGGTGGCTGAGTAAGGAATGGGGAGCTTTTTTTCTCAACATATGTGAAATTTTTGTTCCACTGCTCTGGCAAGGATTGTGTTTTCATCTTGTTTAGCACTCCTCTGCAAATGAACTGCTTAGGAATACGGGTTTTCCTTCTCCTTTTGGAGAAGGACAACAAGAAATTGAAAGATTTTCAGTTTCAGATAAAGTTCCAAGGGGAGGAAAGAAGAGATGGAAATCTGTTATCTACCATTACATTTTTGCTATATATCAATATATATGCCTAAATGGCACAATCTGGGCTCAAACTTTCAATATCAAGAATAGATCATTTTGGAACACAGAAGAAAACAGACTAACTTTGGGAAGTTTCAAGCAGACCTCTTGGTCCCTGGCACAAGGTCTTAGTGCTTGCAGACAGTAAAGTCTGTGAAGGCGGTGCAATTCTCAAACAAAAATGCTGGCAGTCTGCAGGGCTGGAGAAGTGTTTTGCAACAGACTCTTTGCTCATTAAAGATCACCTTCTACCATTTGCTCCTGCAGCACATTAATCATTAGCTGTAGATGGGTGGAGGGGAAGCAATATGGGTTCAGGTTTTAGCAGAACTTCTATGTGTCGAAATTGTCGGTCAGATAACAGATGACAGGAGATCAGATTAAAGGTTGTATTTGAAACGTTTTCAGTGGCATTGCAGTTCAAAAGAGCAATCCAGACTGCCTGCTAGTGCACGCACCCCTGTGTCAGGGAGGGGAGAGAGGTATGTGCCTTTCTCTTCTAACTCACTCTTCGGCAGCATCTGCTTTTCTCCATTGACTGAGTAGGGAACAAAGATCTGGCAGCCCAGGGTTATAGGAAGTCTCAATTTCTCATTGATGTCTTGAATTCTGGTTGCGTATTCTGAGCATTAGTGTCTCAAACTGATCTTCACGCAGGCTTTGGTAGGATAATCAGTTTGATCCAGAGCAAGATGACTTCAATCTGGAAAGTCTGTAGATGCAGATATTGTTCTGGTGTCTGTCATGGGCTTTTTTGGGCTGCCATTTCACCTCTCTGTCTCCAGTTTCCCCACATGCAGAAGGCAATGCCCCAAATCCACTTCCCCACATAATGGGGACACAAGGAATAAGTCACCCGACAGTGCTTTTGACATCGCAAAGGTGCCATATATGTCACCAGCAGCAGGCAGGTGGATGCAGTGAAGCCAGCAGCTTGCATCCAAACCATCCATCTCCCAACACATTGGACTTTTCCAAACCCACGTTATTGGTGTGAGAATCTGCGAAGGCAGCCATTCTTGGACAGAAGACCTAGGATGATTTCACTTTGCAAAAGTGTTTCAGTCAGCAGCCAACCAGACTCACACTGAGTATTCAGCATTTTATTTTTTATACCAAAATAAATGGCAAAATTCCCATGATCTTCAAAGGGACAGTACAGCCCTGAGTCCGTATGTAATGCATTACTATTAGATGGAAATACTTGCTGGGCTCTGTTATTGGTGAGGTTCAGAGTTTTATTTTTAACTGCTGTATTTTATTTTATTTTATTTTGGCTCTGAAGAAAACCTTTTCAGTTTATTCAGGGAAAGAAGTAAAATCTGGTCCAGGACAGTTTAAACTATGGCTCTGCCCACAGTATGAAAATCCAGAGATTTGGATCAAACTGTATTCCTGAACACAGACTTGGGAAAGGCAGGGTGGTGGTGATCTCAGCTCTCCTTTGCTGCGCTGATCCTGATTTCAGAAATAATCAACTCCAAATGTTGCAGTTTGAGTCTCTGCTAAAACAAGGTGGTGGGTTTGTTGGGAAAGAAGCAGGCCAGGGAAAACAGTTGATGTGATCAGGTGAAGCCATCCTGGGGGGAAGGGGAGCGCAGACAATTGCAGCGCTCTCCGGTGTGGCTGCAGCTGCAGGTGAGGTGGGAAGGGGCTGGTGGAGCAGCAACTGGTGCAGGCTATGCCTGAATCCAACCCCCATGAAACCACCGCTCTGTGACTGCCAGGCTGCCTTAAACCCATGTGTGAGTGTGGGACCCATGGGTGCTTCTGAAGCCAGCAGCTGCATCCACAGCTGGCTGCCTTCCCCCAGGGCCCCCCTCACCTGCGCACATGCTTTATCCCAAACACAAGCTCCAGACCAGGATCCTCAAAGGGGATGCCAGCAGCTGTGGGCTGATTTACGAGTTGCTGTCAGATATGATGTGATAGAGGGAGGTTTGCAAGCTTCTCAGGGAGACCAGGTGGCTCTGAAGAAACCTCTCTGGGTCAGGGCTGCTGGTGATAAGTGCCCTTGGCTAGTTACAGCTCAGGAAATTTCTGCAGCTGAGCATCTGGAGGAACCCAAGACTGGGAGGAGATGGATGTGTGGTGATTCTTCATGACCCCGTCTTGTAGACAGGACCTAGATTGCTGGGGGCAAGTTTTTCCCTAATTGAGCACTACCAACATTAGTGCTGTAGCTGACCCAGCAGCCCCAATTAGGAGCTACAGCCAGGTTCAGTCATATGAACCAAAACCAAGGAAATGTGCATTTTGAGAGACATTGATAAAAAGGGTGAGCAGATGTGAGGAAGAGGGTGAAGGGAAATGCTGTGACAGATTCTCTCACTTTCCTCTGAAGCACCTGCTTGTGGTCACAGCTGTAAGTGTGGTGCTTGACCCAGGGACTGCTCTAACACAGCGATTTCTTTGTGCCTGGCCCAAGATTAACAGCTTCCTGGGCTCAGCAGCCCAGGAGTGGGATGTGCAGTTCACCCAGCACTGCACCCCATGCTTGGCTCTCCGCTTTTCCCATTTTAGAGCAGTGTAGATGTCTGGAGTGAGATGGATAAACCCTACCCCTCACCCATGAACACTTCGCAAGGGGTCAATACTAGAATTACATTTTCTAAGCATCTCTGCTGAAAAGCTCTGGATCAGCTTTGCAAGTGGGGTGGGCAGATTGCATCCAGCTGAAGGACTCCGCGGCACCATTTGCCATGGTGAAGAGCCACCATGCTAGAAGCAAACTCTTGGCTCATTGCAGCCAAGATACTGCAGGTGGCAAGGCCATATGCTAGATCTACGCTGAGACAGCTGTAAGAGCTCTATTTAAACGACATGGCTTATAAGCTTCTTCATTTGTCACTCCACATGTGTGTGTCCCATGCCAAGTTTCAACTCTTCAGTACATCTCCCTCGTTGCCCAAGAAGATCAAGATCCGTCTTGGCCCAAACTCTCTCCCTTGGGTTTGATCTTATTTTCCTTTTGGGTTTTGGTGGGAATCCAGCTTTCACTCAATCTTCCTTTCACAAAATTGCCCTTTTTTTGGATCTCTCTCTCTGCCCCCTTCTTCACCTTGTAATTCAAAGCTAGACCTTCTGCACGCTGATCCAGGCATTGATCTGGATCCAGATGTTCGCACCAGGATCTGACTTACAGCTGGCACACACCTAGCCCAGGGCACACAGAAATGTTCCCGGAGCAGAAACTCTGGGACAAGGCACTCTGCATGCTTTGCCCAGAAGTGGGAGGACAGGAGAACTCTGACTGCTACAAAAGAAGAGACCTTTTCTCTAGAAATGCACCTGTGTATCCATGTATCTGTGTCTGTGCAGGAGTGCCAACCATCCAAAAAATAAAATACTCTCAAAAAATACAATATTCTGCAAAAATCCATCCCAGCCATCTTTGCTGATTTGTACTGCCCAGAGTAAAGAGCAGAGGGAGGGAAACGGGGCACAGCTGCATCCTCCTGCATTCACACCAAAAGACCCCAGCCCTGGCACCATCAGGAGAGGAGATGCTGCTCTGCCACACTGCCCAAGCAAGCTGGGCTTCTTTTCAATGATGGATGCTGACACCTTTCCCCGCTGCGTCCCTCAACGGGAACAAAGGTGACTTCATCAGGCTGAGTCTTTCCTGAGCTTACATGGAGTGAGGGGTGGCTGTGGCTGGTCCTTGTTGCTGGTTGCCACCATCTCACTGCTCATAGGATCAGGCCTCATGGTGGGAGCCGGGGCGGTTGCTCATGTCTTGGCCTCGTGTTTCTGCACCTGAGGAGGAGCCAGCTCATTGCAGGGCACGTGAGAGGGAAAGCTGAGCTGCCGTGGTGTGGGGCTGGATGCAGTGCAGCTGGGGAGGGCAAGCAGCCAGGCTTCCTCCTCCTGCGTCCTCACCACCAGAGGTTGGCCTCTGGAGCTGCTGTGACTTCAAGGCACCTCCTCTTTGGCCCCCTGCCCACCGCTGTGTTAGGGCCGTGAGTCAGGGAGCAGAGAGAGGAAGCCAGGGGATGCAGTCATGCTATGGGGGAGGTTTACATGCCAGAGCCTTCCTCGTGCATGTAGGTGGTTGCTATAGGTGGAAACACTCCACTGAACATCACTGATAGGCCCTGGCATACTATCATGGCTGCAAGGTGGGGACCCAGGGGGAAGGTCCCCCAGACCTCACACAGCTCCCTGCCTCCAAACCTCCCTCATTGCTCCTCCTGCCTCTGCTTCTTCAAGGGACACAGGGGTGCTGCTGCAGAAAACCTTCCTCCTCTTTGTCCCAGCGATCACCCTGCATTGCCAAGTATCTGGTCCTCCCAAGGGGATACATAGACCTGCTGGACCTGCCAAGGCCTTGGCTGACCTCAGAAGCCGCTCTCCACAGGGCAGCTTTGGAAAGGAGTAGGGGTGTTTCAGGCTGGTTACACATTTCCCCAGACTTGGTTGTGAAAACCAGCTTTTGTCTGCTCAGTGTGGGACCAGCTGGAGACCTGGAATGAAGCTGGGAATCGGGGTCTTGCAGCAGGTGCCTACCTGTGCCCTTACTCCTGGGGCACCTAGGTAACGGGGAAAGGACTCGTTAGCCACGTGTAGGACACCCTTTCCAGAGATAATTAAGCACATCTGGGCCTGCTTTGTGCAACCATGGCAGAGTACATCAATGCAAAGTGGGGGCCAAAAGGTGAGACCCACCAACAGCAAATGCAGAACTGCTCCCAGGGTGAGCAGGGAACCTGGTTCTGCAGCAGCTTTAGGAGCAACCCACACAGGGTGCTGTGCAGGCACAGATCAGATTCCAGCAGGGCTTGACAGCAAGCAAAAAATCAAACCCATCCATCTGGGGCATGGAGCTGCTCTAAAATGTGCCTGCTTCACCTTGTTTAAAAATCTCCAAACTGGGACACCCCACAGTCCCTACCCCCTTCATGATGCCCCTCTTTTGTTTAGAGAGGATACTGCATCCCTCTCCTGAAATCACACACAGCCCAGAAACCAGGTATGCTGGCATCTGCTTGGATAATTTGGCTGACTGAGCATGACTTTGATTCATTTATTTTTTGAGAGCGAAATATTTGGCTCAACTGGAGACTAATTCCCTCCCTCTCCTGATACTGTCTTTAATAGCTAAATCTCAGCTCGTTAGCTTGCTCTCATACCTCTGGAAACAATTGAATCAATTCCTTGTTTATAGAATGTCTGTGTTTGTGTACAGTCGACAAAATAAAACCTGACTTCTATTTTCCTGCTAGACCTCAACAGCATTAGTCTTTGAGGAAGACTCTCACTAGATTTTGTGTGTTTCTTACTCTCTGGCTGCAGGAAAGGAGCACCTTTAGAGAAATAGGAAATAAAGTCCAGGGCAAGATACACTACTCACATTAAGGAATTCAGGTCCTGACCTAAACCCATTTTTTCATCCAGTCCTCAATCCAAGTACACCTGATTTTCAGAAGCTGATAGATAGAGCTGGACTTGAAATACACAACACAGACATTTCTATCATAGATCTCTATCACAGATAAAGTGCCTAAAGCTCTGCCTTAATAGCTGTTTTTCAGGTATCTGCTGACCTCCCACGTCCCTCTCGCTCAGGTTCATTTTCTCTGACCCTAGCCATCAGATGGGTGGAGAACCTGCACTTTTTCAGGGTGAGAAGTGGGATGGCATGAAGCAATCCATTCTTGTAGACCTATTTTGAATGTCTACTTTGGGTGAGACAAATCACCCCAGGACCTCACCTTTAAGAGGAGCTGTGGGTGACTTACTTGCATGAAGATATCCACCTTTGGTCCCCAAATCCCATGCCCTGGGGCTAGGAAAGGACTGCATAGAAGCATGCAAGAGTGGGGAAGCCAGGGCTTACCATGGACAGGGTGTGCAAAGGAGACCTGAGATGCTCCCTGTGAAGGACCTGGAAGTTGTGCCTCTGGGCAGCATCTCAGATGTGCATCTTTACACCAGACAGGTTCAGGCTTAAATAGAGGCCAAGAAATGAGAAGATTTTTATATTTTCCCAACATAAAAATAACACCAGTGCAAATATTCCATGTGGCTTAATCAGTTAATTTTCATGTTCTAACTTTCACGTCAGGCTGGCAAAACATCCCAGCTCCTCCTGGAGCCAGGACAGTCACCCTGGGCAAACACAGCTCAGCACTAGCTTGGGTTTTGGCTCTCCCCGTCAACCTTTGGCCCTCAACCTCGTCATGCCTTGCTGCTGCCAGCAATGTTCCCAGGGTTCAGGGTAAGTCATTGCCTGCGCTTCACATGCGGGTCCCTGAGGCTTTGCTGACACCAGTGACCTGCCTGGCACAGCCGTTCTGTCCTGATCGCTGCTGGAAAGAAGCAGGATTTTGAAAAGAAAAATGAGTGCTCACACAGAGCTATTCTGGCACAACCACAACACCTTTAATTCTCATCCTCCGTTTGTTTGAAATAACATCCTCGTGTCGACAAGCGGTAAATTCAGTTCTGCCAAAAAAACACGTTAATCTTTGCATTTCTTAACGCTCATTAGACAGACCTGCTCCTGGCTTTTTGGCTCTGAGAAGGAGCCTCTGCTGGGTTTTCCATACCTTGAGTTAACTGGCCAGTCACGTCAGGGTGCTTGTTCCGTGAAAGTAAATTTGGACACTCCCATGCCAGGATAGGCTGCAGAGTGCAGTCTAGGGCAGTTTTTGCTAACCTGTGGGTTTTGACTACCTAGAAAGATTGTGAAGCACATCCAATAGGTGGTCGTGGAGAAGACCTATTAGCCTAGACCTATTAGACCTAAACAGCATTAGCCAGCAGCAACACCATTCCTCCTGTATGGGAAAAGAAGGACCTCAATTTCTGGTTGCAAGAGGTCACCTTAGCCAGGGAGCTGCTGACTGCCTTTAATTGCTGGCCATGGGTGCATGCTTTACCCCTGCAGCTGGTAACCACCAGCACATCTCGCTCCCTGCCCGGAGGGACTGAGCTGCTGCTGTATGGACTGGCTGGAAACTGGTACCAACATGAGGAAGTCTGAAAAGTACCAATATGTTTGAAAAAAAAATGCAGTGAAGAAAAGCCTTATCTTCAGGCTGATACAATGTGTAGCTATTTTTACCTTGGCATATCTAATTTTTATGTGTAATCTAAGATAAACACACCGTGGAGGCAAGTTAGTGCAGTTCTAAGTCAGCAGTAAACTTCTCAAAGCCAGCTCCAAGGAGGAGATAATCCTTCCCTTGTCTAGTTTGTTTGGAAAGAAAATTAAGCTTGCTGGTTCTCATTGTATGTTTACCCATTGTATGCACATTGGTTCTCAGTGGAACAAAGTACAGCTTTTGCTGCAGTGCAAATCAGTCTATAAACATGTTCACTTGATTTTGCTGCTTTCTTGGCTCTAAGTGATTTTAAAATATATATAATTACAAAACTTTGCCAAAAGAGCATTTTCAGCTGAGTTCTGCTGCAAATGAAATTAGAAGTTGAGGTCTGTGTTACAGTGAAAAAAAAGAAGGGTCTTTATTTCTATTTCTTGTGAACATTCATGCTACAACCTATTTTGTGCAGAAGCAGGAATATTTTCTGCTGTATCTCAAGCCAGGGACTGTATGGTTTGTGTTGCAACGAGCACAACTGCACATGCCCCCCTTCCTCCTTGTTCGCAGGGGGGGAGTGTTGTTTCTACCAAGCAAGTGGACAAATTAATAACATTCAGGAATTAGCCAGCCTTGTAGCTCTGTAAAAGCCATTGCTTAAAGGTGCTTCTGGTCTGGAGAGCAGAACAGTACAAGAGAAAAACCAAGCACGCTTATGATTAATTCATTCTGTTGATACAGAGTAAAGTGATATTATAGACACAAGTACAATCTCTAACAGATAGTTAAAACCATATCAGTGGGAACACTTATAGGTGGCTCTATCTATTGTCTGATTAACCATTTATGAAAACACATAATAATAACTTCATAGTCCTTTATCAGCTATTAAAACACCTGTGGTATGAACTGTTCCTGGAAAAACACATCTCTCTTTTCATTAATGAATAAGATGATGGATTTTATTTTATTTTATTTTATTTTATTTTATTTTATTTTATTTTATTTTATTTTATATTTTATTTTCCTTTTCCTTTTCCTTTTCCTTTTCCTTTTCAAAGGCAGTCTGGATGGCACAGTGATGGAGGGGAGAAGAAGACACATATGAATTATCTACAAGTACGGGCTGGTAGGACCCAAAAGACACAGCCTTCCTTTTACCTGCCTGTTTGTCTCTTGCCCTCACAAAACTTAATAGAGAGGGAGGCACCGAGATTTAGGGTCTACCCTCAGCAGCCACTTAGTCATGATTTCTGAGTCAATCCAGTGAGATGTGATCTCAGAAGGGTGTAGGGTGAGGTGAAAGGTCTGGTGAGGGGAACCCACCTGACAACTTCCATGAATCTCCTTAGAGCTATTGTAGGCAGGAAAAACTCGGCAGAGCTGACTCCAATGTGCAAACATGCTTCTTTGTGAGATTTACAGGGGCTCCAGACCTGGATGACACCACCACAAGGTTATTTCTTCTTATAGTGTTTCAGCTTTTCCCGATTGGAAGACATCATGGAAAGGAGGGGGAAAAAAGCCATAGGCAAATATTTCCTTTTTAAGCACTAAGTCCACATACGTAGGGCACTATGGGACTGTGGGGGTGGAATATGTTTTCCCCTCTTGGTTTTTCCTCATCCCTAATCTCTTGGTCCTCTTCATCGTTTCCTTTCTCTCCATGGTTACTCTACACAAACAATTTCCCTGCTGACTTGGTCAATGCAAAACTGCCATAAATATGCACTGCAGATGCAACATATTACTCAGCCGTGGAGTGACTCATCTGGAGCAAGTTGGTAAAGAGCCATACTGGGGCCTGTGAGTCAGCAAGGCTGATTTGCTTTTGAACTCACACCTACAGGGAGTGGAAGCACATCTCAGTGCCTTCTTGGAAACCCAGGGAGCCCTGCACGGGTGGCCCTGATGGCTCATTCAGGAGATTACTGGAAATTAAGGGAGGAAAGGCTTCAATCGATTTTCTTGTTGTCACTGGCAGAAGGACAGGGCCTGTGTAATGAGAAGGTGGCCACTGTGATCAGATGTGGGACTCAAGCCTGAGTCTTCCCATGGCAAGAGCCCAAACCTCAGTCACTGGAAGCCAAGCAGGTGTTAGCAACTGATGGAGGGCAGGCACATCAGGCTGCATTAAACAGAAAGAAAGCCATACAGGTGATGCCTCTTTTTTTATGGAGGAAAGCAAGCTTCATGTCACGAGTCCACATACCATGAATTTTCTTGTGTCACTGACCTTAACTCAGGCACAGCCCAACTGCGTCCTGAGTCTGTACGGTCTCAGCATCCTGAGGATGTTCAGAAGTATCCTCTGTTTACTGTGGACTGTTGATTCCCAGCCATGAGATCATTGTTCACAAGAAGCCAGGGAACCTGCCCCGAAGTGATTAGGTTTTCATGGTGACAGATTAAAGCAAATTTTGCTTAACAATATAATCAGTCAATACAGTGGGCAAACAAAGAATAAAGCAAGGGGGATATGGCATGGGAAGGTTATGTGTAACACTGATAGGAACTGTATGAAAATGTGAATGCAGAATAGAAATAAACCCAAATGTTAAATGAGGAAACATAGATACCTGCAATCAAAAGAGAAGGTGTTTTTTTTTCTTTTTTCTTTTGTTTTGTTTTCTGTTTTTTTTTTTGTTTGTTTGTTTGTGTTCTCTTTTAAAGGCTAATAGGGAAATAGCCTACTAAGCCAGAAATTTTGCATAAGCCTGGTGACTAAATTTCATGTAAGGCTGGGGCATCTGTAAGTGGAGGACATTGTATCAATGTCAGCTTGGGGACAGAAATGCAATTTGGGCATTAAATCATAGAATCATAGAATGGCCTGGGTTGAAAAGGACCTTAAAGATCATCTAGTTTCAACCCCCCTGCTCTGGGCAGGGTTGCCAACTACTAGAGCAGGCTGCCCAGCGCCACATCCAGCCTGGCCTTGAATGCCTCCAGGGATGGGGCATCCACAACCTCTCTGGGCAACCTGTTCCAGTGCCTCACCACCCTCTGAGTGAAAAACTTCCTCCTAATATCCAACCTAAATCTCCCCTGTCTTAGTTTGAAACCATTCCCCCTTGTCCTATCACTATCAACGTGTGCAAACAGGCGTTCTCCCTCCTGTTTATACGCTCCCTTCAAGTACTGGAAGGCGGCAATGAGGTCTCCCCGGAGCCTTCTCTTCTCCAGGCTAAACAAGCCCAGTTCCCTCAACCTTTCTTCATAGGAGAGGTGTTCCAGTCCTCTGATCATCTTAGTGAAAAATCCCTCTTTTCTTTTATTAAGAAATAATATAAAATATACTTATCTAGCTGAAGTAGATGGCCACAGTCACACCATTTTGTCTTAGTCCAAATAAAGAAAAAATTATGTCTACTGGCTCCACGACACTCAGGCTGTTTCTCATAGCCTTTTGCCCAGGAAAAGACCCAAATGCTTCATACTCCTGACATTCTCAGGTTCTTTAGCTACCGCCTAGCCCAATTTACCCTAAACTTCCTAAGGCCATCCATAACAGTTCAGATCTACTAAGCTACAACTCATATCTTGCATTATTTCCAATGGTTATCATACACCGTTTCACAGCTGACATTGTGCCATGTGCTATATTGAGGCCTGCTGAAAGAGTTAGGCTTAAATGAGGTGTCTAAAGGGTGTAGAGCCCTTCTGAGTAACCATTTGTAGATTGGCCTGATCATGCCAGGTCCAACTTGTGCTCAGTCCACTCTGTTTGCTGAGCAAAGCTTGGCCAGTTCTGTGATGCCCAGCACACTTGGGCTTGCTCATGTTCAGACTGCCCTGCAGTTCAGGTTTACCTTCACCCAGATTTCTCCTGCCAAAGTGGTCAGTTTGTAATCTTACCTAAAGATCCAGGATTAACCGGAGTCATAGCCCCATCCCCAGAAGCTGCCTTGTCTGAAGGAGAATTCACCCTAGCACCCTGTGGTCAGAAGGCCAAGAGGTACCTCTGGGGTTATGGTGCCTCAGTGCCTCCTACTCTTGGCCAAAGCACTGTTGCCTCCTTTTCGATGAAGAACTGTTTCCAAATCGACTTTGTCAGGCTCCCAAAAAGGCTGGATCACAGCCTGTTGTACAGAGGAGATAAAGTTAGATGAACCCTTATGCTCCATGAAATGCTCCATGAAACTTTGTAGGGGATAGAATATGAACATCATTTAAATAGACTCCCTCTGACTGCCTGGGGCCTGCATTTCTCATTAAGATTGTGGTTTCTTTTTTCTTTTTTTTTTTAATGAGCAAGGGATTCTTGAAGAGTGCCTCTCCTCGTTTCTCTTCTACTTAAATCCCTCTCGTTTCTCCACTGCACCATGTCTTGGCTGTTGTGGTGACACCTTTGTGGGGCTCTTGCTAGCCACCATGTTCAGAGCAACTGGTTTGGTTGTCAGACTGACTGCACCTTGTTGGGTTTCCCCCTCCAGTGCCCAGGCTCCTCTCCACATTGGCAGGTGGTGGTGACTTCACACAAGCCCATTCTGAGCAGGAGGAACATCTTGCTGGATTCGGAGGCAGAGGCATGAAGCTGCTTAACAGGCTTCATGCAATGGAGAGGGAAATAACCATCAGCTGCTGCCAAAGACAATATAATGCAGTAGAGCATGGATTTGTGCTTTTTTTTTTGGGGGGTGCTTTCCTGGGGGCAATTAGGAGTCTGAGGAAATGTTAAGTGGACTTGGTTGGAAAGGGAACGCCTGATGCATGAGAAGAGGAAAAGCCCTCCAGGTGGAAGTGGGAAGGGTGCAGGCATCCTTCAGATCATTTATCAGTCTGAGGGCCACGGACTGCTTCCAAAAGGTCGAGTGGGAGCTAAGAAATGCACATTCATAGGCTTTATTTTGCTTTGTGGGAGTCTACTGCACAGCTGGAAAATGTAATTAGGTCCTTGTGCTGTAAAATGGGCTGCACACATGATGCTTCAGGCTGAGATTATGAGGGAAGTCTGGGAATAGATTAGGCACAGGCTATTCAGGAGTGGAAATGTGCTTGCCATGAATTTGGAAGGACAAGATTTGTCCCAGAAACCACCTTCTCTTAACCTCAGCCATTTACCTGGTGTGTCCAAGGCAGTCAGGAAAGTTTGTTACAAACCTGGAAAACTCATCTATACCCCTCCCTTTGGGTAGAGTGCTCAACAATTTCTAAATTTCCAGCCTGAACATTAAGTTTACAAGATAAATTAGGGGATCTAATGAGGGAGCAGACTTGGAGGAAGACAGAGAGAATCCCAAACAATAGAACCATATTTGCAGGAGATGTTCTCTCCTGCTATGGGGGTGAGAAACTGAGCTGGAAGAGGACAGTGTGTGAGCAAGGTACATCTTTTCCTGGCCGGTGAACTGGTGAAGAGACACCGGGTTTGAGTTTCCTGTGTACTTTGTGTGGTTAGTTGCCTCTCCTGGAGAATGCTCCTTCGCAGAGCCAGGTGAAGGATTCAGAAACTTCCATATCCAGCATTATTCCTCCATCTAGCAAGTAAACAGAGCACACAGTGTATTGTCCTCTGGTGATGCCTCCAAAGGAGGATAATCCCCTGCCAATATCATCAGTCAATCCTTCAAGTTGTAAAGATCTGCATTTTTATCTATAGATTCATATTTTTCTCTAGACTGAAGTGGGACTAGTCAGTACATTTCCATGTGAAAAAGCTTTTGTTCTTACATCACTGTTTTTTTTTTTTTTTTTTTTAACCTGGAGAAAGTCCAACAAAGAACAATAGTTAAGATTCCAAAGGTTTCAAAGTTAGGCACCCTGGTGCTAGAAGCTGCCAGAAATCAGGCTGTTCGCATGAGTTCAGTTTGATCTCCTATTTTGATTTTTTTTACAAGATTCTGCATATTTCAGCAGAGGGCCCTAACTTCATTCAGCGTGTTGGTTGGACAGTGAACAATGCAGTGTGCCATAAAGCAAATACTTTCTCTTGTGATTAAGGCACAGTATGGATATCCAGGAGAGGTAAATTATATTCTTGGCTTTGCTACCACCTTTTGTTTGATGTTGAGCTGGGTGAGATAGTATCGTAATGGAAGTGTACAAGGTGGCTGAATTATGATGGTGGCTTGGCAGCATGAGTTATGGCCTTCTCCACTGTAGCTTTTTTGGGCTGTACTTTGCAACCTTTGCGTTCTTGCAACTGAGCTTTTTCATAGCACAGTTTGTCCTGTCCGATTGGGTAGATACCTGGTGGAATTTTTTTAGCGTCCTCAACAGAAAACAGCATTCTGGTGATCTCTGGCTTGTGCAGCTCACTGTGATAGTGCCGTTGTCCACTTGAGGGCGATGTGACCTGGTTCAGTACACATGAGAGGCTATTCAGTGTGAAATTAAGATGACAAAATTTTGGAATTTAACTTTGGGTATCCAAATGGGGTCTAAGCATTCGAGTTTCCATTGTAGTTGGTGGAAATTCAGTCAATACAGCCTGTGGAGCCTGGAGAGAAATACATCTTTTTCTAAAGTAGACCAGCATCAGCTGATAGTGTGAATTGTTCCCTACATTGTTTTGACTGTATTGGGTAGGGTCAGGACTCTCTTCCCAGCCCAGTGCCTTGTGTCTTTGAGGTGTCCTTGAGTCTCCTGTATGGGCTCTAGCTGCTGCACCAGAAGAGTTTCCCAAAGGTCCTTGATTGCCTCTGCCATCTGTGCACAGGTAGTTTGACTATCCTATGTCAGTTGGTACCAGATACCTCCCAAACATCCACACTGAGGCCCAGATCTCTGCTGACCATTATGGGAGCTTGGGCACTTAGCTTACGTGTAGACACAGACACTCGGATACCTACATTTAAGGGTCTTGTTTTCAGGCTATATCTTTCCCAGAGTTATTGATGGCATTGAAGAAGGAAAGATCCCCAAGTGGGTATGGAAATGCGGGACATCTTTCTAAAGGTGACTGCATGCCCAGCTCTCAGTCAGATTGTAAGGATTCTGTGGGTCAAGATCACAGACCAACAAGAAGCCAGTGAAGTTGACTTAAAATACAAGTGACTCGGCACTGCCAGGTTGCATTGTCAGTTTTTGCTACAAAATATGTGACAGCAGGGATTTTTAAAGGCATAAACCTTGCTTTGTAGAGGCCCATGATGCTCCTTGTGGCAAGAAATATGCTCCAGGTTTCTCCTATCAAGCAATACACTTTCTTTTTATAATCCAGGAAAGCTACTTTGTTCTCCAGAAATATGGGAATATGCAATGAATGCCTGATAAATGTTAGTTAATCAGAATAATCCAACCTAGTTAGGTTTGGTTTATCTGTCAGGCTGATCAGTATTTATCTTTGTTGTTTGCAGAAGGAATAGGAGAGAAATAATAAAGATGGAAACGTTCCAGTCTGCTGTAAACTACATGAAACCAGATTAGTCCTATAGTGGCAACCAAAACAGCCATTGCTAATTAACAACAGCTTAAAATAGCCAGAAAGCAATGGTCTGTAAGGAAGTAAATAGAACTTCATTGTTCCTAGAAGTAGGGAAAATGTTGTAGGGCACCAGATAACCACAGCGAAAGCCTAGGGCTCATGCTTCTTTCTGGAGCTTGTCTTCCATGACCATGTTCAGAGTATTCACAGGTTTAGTTCCTTTCCTAAAATCAATTTTCACATGTGGCACTTGAACTTTTTGAAGCAGAAAGGTATATATTCTTTTTCACTGGGTTTAAGTGTTGTGCTGATGTGGTAACAGCTGTACAGACAGACCTTTATTTTTGGGTCAGTAGAGACAGGAAAAGGTTAAATCCCAGGGCTTGGAGCAGAGCATGGACCTACATGTGCTTATCTCCTTGAAACCTGCTAAAGTTTAGACCTCTAAAGAGCAGTTGGGTCCCAGAATACCTCTGTGGATATCCCCAAATACTGTTTTATCCAGTTCCTTGGGTCTGGCCACCTTGTGATAATCCAATCACACTTTGATTGTGTTATTGCCCATGCAGGGTGAGGATTTGGTTTGCTTTGGAAAAAAAAAAAAAAAGGAAACTACAGTGTTTTCTTAGTAATCCATTTATGTCTTAGTGGGATAATAGAATGGAAAATGGTTCTTGGGTCATATGCTTCATGTGTGCCACTGTCTCTTTTCTCAGATAGACAAGGTTCTCTTAGCCTTTGATATGAGACAGAAATAACAGCTGGAGGGAATCAGAGAAGGAAAAACAGGTTCCAATGGGGAAATTTCACACTGGCCTGTGCACCTCACTCCCACAGGAACAGACACTGAGCAGGAATCATGACAATTAGAAAGTGTCTGTTCATGCCTAGGTAATTGTACTGGGTCTGACAGTGGCAAACCCTTTCAAACACACATCACGAGGCTCTCTAACCTTGGTTGTGGTCTTGCATTTTCTCCCAAGACAAGTAGCAATATTTCTTCTCACCTATTTCCCAGTGAAACCGTCCAGCAAGCCCTGGCACCATGACGGCTGACCCTGCAACCATCAGCGGGTAACAGCAGGAGCCTGCTGGCTGCCTTGCTGTGCGAAGCACATGGTGACATTCTTGCAAGAGGGACTTCTGCTTAGCGGTCGCCCTGCAGAAGACTGAATTTACTGGCTACATCTTAAAAGCTTCTACTGTAGTGCTGAGAGTAATGGGGATATACATTCCTGCTGGCCTGCTTGCTGCTGATTTGACATCATGCCACGTGGGGGAGGTGTTGGAAATAGGCAAATACTACAAAATTAAAAATAAAAAAAATAAAAAACCACTCTGAGTTGAAAGGGAGGAGAGCCAGGAAGGGAAATACCTTGGGCAGAGAATTAGGTTACTTCTGTATCAAAGCCAACAGCTCCTTACTTTAATATTTAACACCCAGGAGAGCTGAGAGGGAGGATGCTGAGAATGGGAGAGATTTTTCAAAGGCACCCAACTTCCAATGATTTTCTTTGGGTGCATTTTTCTGGTGAATATTTGGTTTGATGAAAAATGCGTCTTTTGGTCACCCAGGAGAACATTTACACATTCAACTCCAAATTGCTGAAAAGTTTCAACTGGAAAACAAAGTGTGGAGAGAGGCTGGAAAGGGAGGTGACACCAATCCATACAGCCCAAACCCAGCATTCATTACTGCTGCTTTTTTTACCAAAAGCCAAAGTGTTTCACTCTGGGTCAAAGGGATTGTTCCAGGTGTCTAGAGAAGAGAAGGGGAGGCAGTTTATGTTATGTTTACCTAAATAGGATTATAGAGAAGAGTTGCGCAATAAAAGAAGAGGCAGTGGGCACAAGTTGCAGCAAGGAAAAATTCCTTTTGGACGTAAGGAAAAAGTTCTTTCTCATGAGAGCACTGAAGCACTAGAAGAACAGCCCAGAGGCTGAAGTCTCAGTCCGTGGAGATAGCAAATACTCACTGGAGCAAGGACCTGAACAACCAGATCTGACCATGAACCTAGACCTGCTTTGATCAGAACATTGAGCTGCAGACCTCCAGAAGTCCCTGCCAACCCAAATTATTCCATAGTTCTGTGAAGTTGAGACAGAGATTGAATGAAATGAAGGAAAAAAGTTCCCCATTTTTCTGACTCATTCTTCTCTCTTCAGCACAGCTGGAAACTGGTGTTCTTGTGCTTTGCCATACCTTTTTGCTTTTAATATTTCTGACCCATGCAGGTACTAATATCCATTTCAGCTGCTTTGCTTAATCAATTAAGCTAGTTTGAAGTTGTTTCAGTCCCCAGTGATGCTGTCTGCACCAGTGACAGTGAAATCAATTACACTGCAATGAGAAGCACTCTTACTGCATTGCCAGAACTTATAGGGATGTGTTTTGATGCTAATGGGACAGGGAAACAAATAAGACAAAGGCCAGACAAGGTACAAGGTAGGTCTACAAGCTCACCAGAGGAAAGACAAAAAGAAGAAGAAGTTAGCTGACATTTATGGGAAACTTGAATCCGGTTATTGAAGTTGCATGGTATATGCACATGGATCTGCTCCCTTAACCCATCTTGTTGGTAGGAATGGCATACCCTGAGGCCCCATGTCTGGATGCAGGACATAGGAGGCCAGATCCTGTTGTACAAACCAGCAGCATGATAGTCCACCTGTACCTGGTAAAGAGCTGTGTCCAGGACTTCTTCTCGGAAAGGAACAATATATTTTTTGCCTGTCTGGGGATGGTGTGTGGGAATCCAAGAATCATGGTTTGATTTTGGGGTGGGGAGTCAGTCACTTGGCACCACAGGCAGGAAAGTAAACAGTCTATCGCACCAGCTATTAACAGGGAGTTAATAATGCTTGTCACACATTTGGATACTGTTGGGCTCTGGGCCTGATCCGTCTCTCTGACTGCAGTGGCAAAGTCCGTGGATTGACTTTGGTTGGTTCAAGGTCACCTCACATCCCTGTACGTAACTGCAGGGCTAGGAAAGGGCCAGGACGCAGAGTTAAGTGAAACACTTGCTGCTGTGTGTGTCTTTGTCTGCACTGGCAAAGGCCCTGTTTGAGTGGATCCAGAAGGCTTTTGTCCCAAATATTTACAATTTGTTGTTAAAAGGAACTGCTGAGTGTGACTTGGGGGCCTTCTCTCCACCTTTTTGCCTGAGGGAGGTGCAAAACAATGCAAGGGAGCTGCACTTCCTGCCAGGCTGGTCTCCGCCTGGGGAGGGGATGAAAGAAAACCAACCACAGACAGCAGATGTCCATTATTTTACTTAATACAGCCCACCGCAGGGGAGAGAAGAAGAACCTGTAGCAGACAGACCAGCTGAAAGCTCTGCTGGGGAACAGCCTTCCTACAGCTCTTGGAAAGGGCCGGGGTGTGGAGCAGCCAGACCCTAGGCCGCGTGCTGGGCTGCTGCAGCGAGCTCAAGTCCTCACTCGCTGTGGGTCACTGCATCTGCTTTGACTTTGCTGCAGCCAGTGAAAAGAGCGGGGAGCTGGTCCTTTGTCATTTATTAGAGGAGGGTATGTCTCCTCTGGAGTTTTGGAACCCTCCAGTGAATCAGAGAGAAAGCTCTGTTCCTGCCCAGCGCTGCTCTTCTGTGGTTTCAAAAGAAACTGTGCAAAAATGTTCATTCTTTTAGTTGTAGAGTCTGTCCCTATAGGACTTTATTGGTGTCTCTCCTCTTAAATTCAGTCTCTTTCCTGGCTTAAAGGTAGCTGGTAATTGACTTACAGCTTCCTCTCCACAGGAAATTACAGTATTATATTCCCTTTTATGCTGCTGTGTCATGGAAATATCATTCCCATGGATTTTGGGGAAAAGGAAGAATGAAAAGGTGAGAGCAGGATAGAAATCTGCCTCTGGTCCTGAGTCTGCTGTGGCTTGCCCCAAGGTTCAGAGGGGATCGGGTTTTGTCCTGCTGAGGACTGTCACTAAGAAGAGCTGCATGGTGTTCATGATCATCACAACCCATGCAGGGACTTTCACTTGGGTCTAGGTAACTACTGTTCCTGAAGTTTTCTTGAAAGGTCACTCTTGCTTTTGTAAATGATGGTTGTTTCTCCTTGTCTGTTTCTAGAAGATGGTGAGAGATAGAGAATGGCCCTTGTGTTCAGTCCTGGCTATATTCCTATTCCAGCTCAGGGTGTTACGAGACTCAGACTTGGACACTTTGAGTGCACATGCAGAAAGGCATGTCTGCATCTTCTTGTGGATTGCATCTCTCTGTGGATTTACCAGCCACTAAACAGTGAAGGAGAAGACACTTCAAAGGCTCAGAAATCATACTGTCAGTGCAGAAAGCATGCTAACAAACCTACAGGAGAAGGAAGCCAATGCTAACCATATTAGCTAAAATTACAAGGGCTTGCAAGCTTCATTTGTCAGGGCAAAACTGATCTCTGGGGATGGCCAGGAAGGCTGTTTCCCCCGTGGAACTGGATTATACAAGCAGGTGCACGAAGCAGGTTTTATGACTGTAGCGCAGCAACAGCTGGAGGCCCCAGCATGGGATCGGGTTTCCTGGCTTGGCCCAAGGTTATACATCACCACAGGGACTGCCAGAGATGTGATCTGGTTCAGATCAGATAAGAACATCTGCCTTCTCCCGCTGCCCTCCGTGGATGATATGTCAAAACTGGCTCCCGGCGTGATTCTGCTGGAGCCGAGCTCCGTTCACCTTGGCAGGTAATTTGGTGCGGCGTGTTGCGAAGCGTCGGAGCTGCTGGGGCTTGAATTCCCATGGCCACAGCTGCTCGCGGTGGAGCTGGCGAAGGAGGCACCTTCGTCATTCGTCGCGTGATCCAGCTTCCCCCTCCGCGGCCTCAGCAAGATGAGCAGCTTCTACGCGGCTATAAAAGGCTTTATCCTTCTGTTTGGTTGTGTGCAGATGGAGACTTGCTGTGGTACAGGCAAGTACGGACCATGTGCCCATGGCTGTATCACGTTACTTGAGCATCTCCAGATTGGCAGGGTTGCTGTTCCCCTGTTATCCAGCTCTACTGGACCTCTTTCTTCTAATATATTGATTGTGGGGAAGCCTGGCCTGATAAATTTTCTTGATGGGAATCTAGACAGAAATAAAGCTGCCAAAACATCCATGCACAGGAAAGCCTGTGCATGGATGTAATTGTAAGTAGGAAGACCGGTGATCTCCAGAAAGGGCCTTTGCAAGATACCAGACAATCATGGCTCATACTCCATAAGCCCCTTTGGGATATCATCAACCAGCATCTTCAAAGTGAAGAGCCAACTCTGTCAAGGATCTGCATGAACCATTTATGAATAGGCACAAAGTCCTCCAGCACTTTACAAAATAGCACAGAGGTCCAAGACCTGGCACCAGAGATGACAGTGAGTACTGCCGAGTTGTGAGTTGAGGAACCCTGGATGTGACATAGCCAACATTACGATGCTCTCGTCTGAACATGCCGATCCAGCTTGATAAGAAGAATAAACAGCAAAGCCACAGGGAAGTCTCACACCAGCAAACCCCAGTGAAGAGGAGGGGCAAATTCTAAGCTGGAGTTCTTTGAGGTTTCTGGTCAAAGTGTCACAGCTGTTCAGCAAAGAGGCTGGAGAATAAAAGGCTATAACCATAACAAAGTGGTATAATTTAGGACTGTAACTCCTGGGACTGTTGCTGAACGATCAGGCAGGGGCTGCTGGAGAGCTGTGATATGAGACGGGCTGACCTGGAGGGCAGCTCAGCGGGGAGACATATGGTGATGGCCTGGCAGGGTGGGTAAGCGCCTGGGGAGCTGCTGGGGTTTGCTGTAGTTTTATCTCCTCCGAGATGCCTTGGCTGTACTTACAGGACGTGGCGTGCTGCCACACTCGGAGATGTCTCTGCCAGGGGGGATCACAGCTACAGGGCTGAGCTGGGCTTTGGCACGTGTGTTGGAGCAGGGCTGGGCTGGCCTCTCAGGAGCTGCTGGAAACACAAGTGCTACCAGGCTGGGAGGAGACCTTTAGGTCTGAGAGCAGCCAGAGGGCACGTGCATCAGCTTAACTCAACTGATGGAATACAAAGGTCCCCCACAGCACCACAAGGCTGTCCGTACTGTTAGATGGCAGGCGCAGTCCCCAGCAAGGACAAGCTGGCATTTCCCAGGTGATGCCCAGGCACAGTTTGGGAGTTGTCACAGGGATGTGATCACATGTCCGTTTTGAAGGACAAGACATCTATGGCAGAGATGACAAGACATCAGTGGCATAGATGCAAACGGTGCTCCTGCACCATATGTCCTCAGAACTGGAAAAGGGGCTTGTGCCCACCCCGCTGGCTCCTGCAGCCAGGATGGTGCCCAGGTGCTGAATCAGGGCTGGAAGCCAGGGGAGACCTTGCTGTCCATCATGTGCTCAAGCCACCTCACAAAATGGCCTCCTAGAGAGCTGTCTGTTCATTTATAGCCACCTCTGAACTCTCCCCGGCTTCTTCCAGGTTAACACATGGACTCCTCAGCCCTGCAGTTGCTCAAAAAATTCAGACTAGGTGGGATCTGGGCTGAGAAATAGCAGCTGAGTGCTCTGCATTGCTACACTTATCTCCTGCAAGGTGAGGCTTTATTCTGCTACTTGAGTTTTGTCCTGATTTAAATACCCTGGCAGTGGTGCATCCCCATGGCTCTCAAGAGCTGCCAGCGTTTGAACAGCGCTTTGCAAAAATACAAGCTGCGAAATTTCCTGGTGCCGCCTGGGGTTGCTTGGGAAAAAGCAGCGAGGAGCTGCTGCTGGCTACTGTCTTACAGCACAACAGAGCTGCACACGGGTTGGATTGTCAGTGTTACCGCCGAGTTAAAGCTGATGAATAATAGGGCTAACAAAATAACAGAAGGTTCTTCCTTGCACTGCCCGGGGAACAGGAAATTCTGCACGGGCGAGCGCGCAGAGGTGAACAAAGCGTTAAACCCTGGCAGAGCAGCTGCTGCTGACCTTCTGGTCCCAGCACCGCTAAACAAAGCTCCTGTTACAGCTGAACTTTAGTACCAACTTCTGCCGCTCCAGGGATCCTCGCAAAAGTACACGCCGAGCTGCAGCTAGCACGGTGTAGCTCGCCGGGGAGGCAGTGAAGCCCGCAGAGGCCACCATGTCCTCTCCCCACGCTGTCCCAAATGCCATCCTTTGCTGTTGGCAGCGGTTTAGGACTCACAAAGATGGAAGGTGCTTCCAGAGCAAGGTGTTCGGTTGCTGCTGATTGATATATCCCCCATACATTTTTGAATTCCTGCTTAGACTTTTGGCCTTCACTGCATCCTGCAGCAATGAGTTCTGTGGGTGAATTACATGCACTTGGAAAACATGCTTTGTTATGCATCTAAAATGTGCTTAACTGCAAATTTTCAGAGTGTTCCTGGGTATAATTGTTTAATATTCATCTTTCCTTCCCTGTTCATGGTCTTACAAACTCTAATATCATATTCTCACAGAAATCTTTAATTTCAGAGGGAGAATCCAAATCCATTCAGTCTGTTCTCACATGGGAGCTTCCTGCAGCCTACATTTAACACTGGGCATCCTTGCTGACTTCCTTCATCACTTCTGCAGAAAACAGGATTTGAGGCAATCCCCAGTAGAGGCCTTACAGTTACGGTCCAGGCTCTTAGCGTGACATAATGATATGTGAGAAACATTTTCAAATGATGGCAGTTCTCATCCTCCAATGGGGCTGATGCTGGAATACCCCACAGAAAAGAAAATGCATTTATTTCTGTGTAAGACCCGATAAGAAGGAAGAGGCAGACTGGACATCAGGAGTCTGAAGTCTCCCTGATTTTATTCAGGCCCCCAGACCATGAATAAGGAAACACTGTAAGAAATACCCTGCTGGCTCACCTCCTCTTTAAAGAGATATCAAGGTAGCTTTGGGAAAATCAGCTCAAGGAGTGGTTTCAAAGAGTTCTCCAATATAGCAAAGTCTCTCTGTGACCCTGCCCTTCCCTCCACATGATCATTCGGTCCAAAAACTCTGAATTTGTTGGATGAAATAATAAATAAGAATCAGCAGACTTTGATAGGGGTGAGGCACAGAATAGAGAAATGGGACAAAAAATAACCAATTTGGGTTGAAATAACAAAAAACATCACCTTGATGCTTTCTGCATGCAACTGAGTTCAGGTTTGGTGCCTGGTTTTGACAAGTTGAGCTTGAGATTTGCCCTCATCCAGCTCAGTGATTTTTATGCATACAGTTTACAGTGCGGTCAGCCTCAGAGCTGTCCAAGATTTACTTTTTGCTGCATGGATCAAGAGCTCTTATGTACCTTGGCCTTACTGCTCCCAAGCTGTTGCCATTATGCTGACAGAAAGGTGAGGGAAGTGGGGTGTGCATGGTTGCTGAAGGTGGACATTGCTCCCCAGATGTGCAAGCATCTGGGGTATATATCTTGGGAGACAGGTGGGACAGCCATCAGAGGCTTACCTGATAGTATGTGTCAACAGTGAAGTGTTTGAGGTCAACCTTAAGATCAGCTCATTGTTTCTAATACTGTTCCCTGGGCCCCAGGAAAGCTGGGTGCCTGGAAGGACAAGAACTTAATTGCTTAGGAGCTGGGAGACTCTTTGGGCTTTCTTGTTCCCAGCCTGGTGGTAAGAAGTATCCCAAAGTGGTTGAGCTCTCTCAAGTGCATGGCTCACAGGCTTTTGTGAACAAAAGACCATGCAAATTACCATATTGGATCATTCTGGTTGTGTAGCACCCTGTCTTGGCATGGCTGGTAACTTCAAGAAAGCTATGAGAAACAGAGAATGTATACACTGCTCCTCCCACAAAGAGTTTCTCTGAGCTTTTAGCGAGCAATGTCTGGGGACTTGTTGTCCCCCCAGAGGCAGGACAACACCTGGATTGTTGGAGTCTGGGTACCCATCTCCTCAGCATCCAGCCAGGGGAGACAGGAAGCAGTCACGTTGCCACATATGTGTTAAAACTTGCATGTCTTGGTTTGGACCAAACTGCCTTCTGTGGAAATTGGTTTCATCAGACAGCCTCTGCCCTCCATGAACCAACTTTTATTACTCGGGATGGATCTTCACCTTTCAAAGAAAGTTCAGACTCAGCTCCAAACTGATCTGTGCCTTAGTATGTCCCTGGGATGGAGCAGGACCATGGCTTGAAAATTGCTTTGGTTACACCACAGGTGAGTGATGCAATTTCCACTTCGCAGGAAGTATTTGCGGTTGAGGCCATAAAGCCTGGTGCGTGCCTTGCACAGGAGATCACTTTGGGAACTCCAAACCTTCTCACACCAGGATGGGAGGCCGTGCTGCCTGACGTTGCCAGGACTCCTGGATGAGTCACACCATCCCTGGGGGTTTTGCCCCTGTTCCTGGGTTTTCATGAATTCTCACCTCCCCTTTTGAAAACTTGTGAACCTGATGGTTGCTAGGAAAGATTTGAAAGCACAGTGCAGGCATTATTGCAAGGCTTAACACCTCAACATTTACACTAAAATCTGACACTTCTTGGTTTCAGAAACCTGCTGTGGGTGTGTGTGGAGGCACAGGCAGTGGCACTGGTGCTTTTAGCAGTAACATTGACAGCATTAATATTAACAGAGCCACCATGGTCCAGGGTTTCATTTGCATTTGCTCTGTGATAACAACTCATCCGGGAGAAGTATTTCCTGTACGTACTGCAGAGGTGATGCATGAGGCCACCCTGCCCCAAGGAGCTCCTGATCCAGGCACAAGGGCTTTGACTCGCAGTAGCTCTCCCTTCTCCACAACCACCTGCACCTCTCCCTGGGATTGCAGCTCTTCAGCCTCTGCCCTTGACCACCTGGGACATCGAAGTTAACCAACGTGGGGATTTCTTAAGTGGCTCTAATGGGATTAGCTTGGCACCTCCCAGAGACTTTGGGAGCTGTGTGGTGGTGGTACCCGCTCCCATTCCTTCATGAATCATTGCCTTTTGAGAAAGGATGCTTGGAGCAGAGATAGAGAAGATATTTAGAGAGGTGCCTGGAGCATGCTGAGCCTTTTCTCCACGGGTGCCTGTCAGGAGGAATCTCTGCATCTGCCTGGGAGGTTGCTTGCCCACCCCCACCAGATCTGTGCGTAACTGGTGACAGACTGGTGCACTGGGTTCACAGCTACCCAGGAGGCACTGGGAGTCTTCTGGGCATGTTTGGAGCTCCCATACATCAGCCTGGGTCAGGAGGGTTCACAGCTTTGTTTGTGCCCCTGCCAGTATTTGTCAGGAGCTGAGATCTGGGTGTTGCTGGCAATGGTGGCCAAGTTTCCGATCTGGATGATGCTGCACAAAGCTGCCAAGAGCAAGCCCTCACCCAGGACCTCTGGGAAGGTGCCTGGGGCATGGCTTATCCCTGTTTCACACCGTCCATGGGCAACCCCTCCAGCCCTGCAACTCCACCGGCACACTGCTTGCTTCACAAGCGCTGGCGACCTGGGTGCCTCTGCTGATGGGCTTCCATCTGTAAAGCTGGCATGAGGAGCGCTTGCCAGCTTCTCAGCACCATTGCCGCAAATTGAAGAATGTGTTTGGAGGCTGCCTGATGGCCCCATAGTGTCCTTCAGAGGTGTCCTCGGCACCATGACTTTTATCTCCTCCCACCACTCTCCTAAATCAATAGTCTGGTGCCCTGTGCAACGTGATCCTGACAAAACGAGTAGGGAAGAAAACATACCCAAGAGCCAAACCTCCACCCTCTGCGGTTGCTTTGGACACTGTGAATTGCCAGAAGACGCGAGACTAGCAGGAGAGAGGATGGGGTGAGCAGAGGTCCATTAGTGATTCCCTACCCCCAGCATATGGCTAATTAAAATTTCTAATTAAGGCACTGTGGGGGTGAAGAAAGGAAGCTCTTGGCCGAAAGTCCCCCTCCTTTTTCTGTATTTCCTTCAATAGCTTTATAAATTTCCCCCCTAAATTAACTAATTAATATCACCTAATCAGTTAATAGAATTAGCTAATTAGATTGCTTAATGGAATTTCTGAAGAGCAGATTTAGAAGCTCTTAAGGAGACTTTAATCACTTTTTATCTGGAAAGCGGGGCACCAGTGTCTGTGTTCATTCAGCAACTTAGAGCAATCACTGTTATCAGCAGAACATTTCTGAAAATCACTAATCGGGCTTTATCCTGCTGTAGAGTCGCAGCTGCAATTACCCAGGCTTGAAAGGTCAGGTTGAGCCTTGCTGGCTTGTCCCTCTAAGTTGCTCTTACCTGCACATGATCAGACCAAAAATCCACTGCTCTCAAGCGCTCGATGCAGTATTTTAATAAAATCAGCTCTAGGGTACAGCACTGTGAAAGTAACCAACCTCCCTGCAGGATCTGGAGTGGTTTGTTAGCCCGTGGCATTTTCTCAGCTTGTTTGCTGATGGTGTGCTTAAGTGGTGGTAAGTGATAGCAAATCTCTCCACCAGCTACTACAGAGGTTGTGTCCACACAGGTCAAAGTTTTCTCCCAATCCACATGGGCATGCAAGACCACACAGACACACGCACCCATGCACACGCTGCTGACTGCTCCTGATCACAGGACAGCAGTGAAGGAAAAATATAATATGCGCTGACAAAAATACAGCACTGGCTTAGGTACAAACTGCATGCAGTGAACATGCATGGTTTGCAAGTGCCACCAAAGATAAGACTCTCCAGGGAGCACAGGGCAGCTCCAGCAAGTAGTTATTTGTTGAGGGTTGTTTGGTGGAGGGGGGTGAGAGGAGGGCCTGGGTCTGCGATGGTGTCCAGCCACAGGTAGGCTGCTCTTGCTGGGACATCCAGAGCTATTCTGGCTTTGGGCAGTGGCCCTTACTGTGTGAAGTGGGAGTGAAGGCTGGAGAGCTTGTCCCTGCTCTTTGGGACTCACAGAATCGCAGAATATCCTGAGTTGGAAGGGACCCACATCAACTCTAACTGCTGGCTCCACACAGTTGGGTTGATGTTCCCCAGCCCAATGTCTGGCCATGACAAGGAGACATGAATCTGCTCTCCACACATTACTAGTGTGGCTTTGAAACAATTTCCGAACTGTGTGCAGCTTCCAGCCCCCATGTTAATTGGCTTGTTATCAGGGAGGCTGTCAACAGCCAGAGATGAATGTGGACAAGCAGTCCTGTTTTGGGTCCAGGAGTCCAGTGTCTGTCTCAGGCAGAGGTTCAACCTGGTGTTTGGGACTCATTCAGTTGTGTTTGCCCTGGGCAAAATGTGTCCATCCTGCAGCAAAAATCAAATTGGCTCAGCCTGACCTGCAAACTCTGATGGCAATTTAATGCAGCCCTGGGTTTTGGCACCTCGACCCGAGATGGGCATGGCAATAAAAGGCTGTGCTGTTCCTAGCAGCTGCTGTTGTATCAATGGTGTGATCTTCTGTTCTCACCCTGAGTCTAGTGGGGAGGAGCAGGAGAATGACTTAGTGTCAGCTCTCACCATGCTCTGCCTCTCTGCCAGCTGTGCTCTCATGAGCTAATTAAACAATTACACTGCAGTAGGCACTTCGTACAATGACATGCTTTAGGAACCCCTGAGAGGTCAGCATTTTTCTATGGTTATCGAGGTGGGCTTCTTCTCCACGGCTGTCTCTGTTGCATTTTAGACAGTAGCTAGCATGGCTGCCTGGCTGCAACTCCCATGGGTGGCAAGGAGCTGACTGATATGACCTGGACCTGTGCAAAGGCAACTTGGTTAATTGTTCCTGCTGCAGGGTCTCCTGGAGAGAGGTCAGCCTCTGAACCGGGGGGAAAACTAGACTGACACTGGACTGGGACAGTGGGCAACCTTCAGGCTTTCCAAACTTGTTTTCCTCCTTTGTGGGAATGAAAACAAGGCTTTTGAAATATTTTCCTGTGACATGTGGCATTTTCCTGAGCTGCAAGTGCTCAAGTCTCTGCCCTGCCTGAAGGCTCAGAGAACAGTTTTATCTCAGACTGCCCCAGAACAGGACTCAAGCCATAAGTCTGGCAAGTCTGAAGGTCTCAGGGTGGTGAGGGGTAGCTCAAGTAGGTCAACAGCAAGGGGAAAACCTTTCCAGAGCCTTGTTCAGGCTCCTGCTATGAGTCATAGCCAGGAAGAGCCTGTCCGTGTATTCTGGCTGTGCAGGGCCAGAGATCATTGCCTCCTAGTAAAGCCACCTAATGCAGACACCTGAATCTTCATTCTCTGCCCCATGGCACCTACAAAGTCATTCTGACGAAGTTCCCATCAAAACCAGCCCTTCTGAAAGAGCACACTGTGTTGGGACTTAAGTCAGCTATGCAACACCATGTTCTCTTAATAAAAAAGTCTAGGCAGTTATCCAGGGAATTTGACCCTCCTGTTTTTCCCTCTTACTTGTGGATTTCCTGTGAACAAGCTGAGACCTCTAGATTTCTTCAGTGTCTGGAATTTCTCTGCCATTAACCTTCACAAGCCATTCTAGTCTGGGATTGCCTGCAAGCCCAGCCCATGCAGATATTTTGTTGGAGAGCTGATATTGTGTGCCATGTGGTTCTTCTGTTGGGCCAAAGTATGGCCAGAATGAGTGACTTACAGATGATGAGACTGCACCACACGAGCCTGGCTTTAAAACCTTGACATTTTACATCAGATGCATAAGCAATTTGAGGGGTCTTACAAAGAGGTTTATGGCAAAATTAGGACTCTTCCTGTGGACATCTCCATCTGATATTAATATTGTTCTCTGTAGAGAAAACCAAGCATTTTAAATAAGGTGATTTGCCTCTTCCTTGCAAGACATGGAGAGAAGCCAGTGAATTGATACCATGCAATGATCTTTCAGAGAGCAGCACAGACTTACACAGAGATACCGGAGCAACACAAACATTTCAGTGCCTCATCTTTGAGCATCTTGTTGCTCACAAACTTCCCTTGAAAACAGTGAGGAACACATTATCTGAGAGACTGCAGTCCCCAAGACCTGGGGCTTGGAGGGCCAACCCAAGATGCGGGTAATGAACCAACCTTCTCCAACTAACCAGCTGCAATGTTCAAAAGCAACAGTGCTCAAATCAATGCACCTTACTGTATTACCAGCACTTTACAGACCTGTTAGTAGTCACTAAGAATTACTGGGGTTTCTCAATGTTAATAGAACAGTTTCCATCCCCTTAAAGGCTCCACAGCCCATAGATATAACAAGGCAATAGCCCATGGCACAGTGAGGAGAAGCTGCAGGTTTTCTTGGCACTAATGTTAGCCTGAAGAGTTATGGTCATCTTCTGGTGATGGCACTGATTTCCCCTAGCATGGAAATAGCGTGATGATTGAACAGCATCTGTAGGGCAGATATGTTCAGGTTGAAGGACTGGCCATAATCCATTAGTTAGATTTTCCAGCACTCTGCAGATAGATAAAAGTTGTCCATATTTTACAGACTGCTGAAGACAAGCAAACAGAATATTTCACCACATATCACACTGCAAGTGAGATTCAATGACCTAAACATGGGTGTCTAGTGCCATTTTAGATGCTCCAGGATATCTGGGACATCCTCACAGAGACGACCAGGACCTAGAAGAGACCCATGTCCTTCTGGAGCAAGAGTTGGAGGCCAGGCATTCAGCTGAGCACACAGACCTGCTGCTGATCCCTGTCCTTCCATTGCCACTATTGTAGCCAAGGGCCTTAAGAGGAAATGCTTGGTTTTCGTACTTGGGTGCTTACAGCAGGGCAGCTCCGTGCGCGGGTGTCTGCTGCCGTAACAGTACCTCTGCCGGCAGCTGCCTTGGTAACGGTGTGATGATGAGGACCATATGGCACAAAAGCAGCATTGCTGCTCTAGGAACATCTCTTAACCCTTTGGAGGGCATCTTCCTCCAGGACTGGTGACGTGGCAGGTTTAAATGGCTGTACAGGGGCTAACCAGTGCAGCATCTCAGATTTGATAGTGGACTGCTGCAGATGCCCAGGGAAAAGAGGAGAAATTAAGGAAATCTGAAGTGGTTCTTTCAGTTCTCTGCTGCCCCAGTTGCTGGGAAATAGTGGATGAGTGCCTTCCTGATCCACAGAGTTGTGTCCACAGGTTTGTGTTTCAGGTCCCTTGGTGGACTTTGAGGAATGCGTCTAGCTTATAAAACTTCTCCACTTGTATACAGCTGCTTGTACCCTTGCACGTTAGTTCATGAAAGCAACAGCAATATTGTTCCATCTAGCTATTCATGGAGATTTCTTAGACTGCCGTATGGATTCCTGTTGTAATTTCTTGGCAGTGGCAAAATTTATTTTACTAGGTATACCAAAGTATTGCTAGAAAATTAAACCAAAAATGGTAAAATAGGAAAATGATTAAGAACTGCTGGATTAGCCTATCTGTAACAGTGACTAGATGCATGGAGAAAAGCAGAAAAACAGGAAAAGGATATTTCCACTGGACACTTCAGTGCTTTAGCAATATGTCATATGGAGTCTTTCTGAAGCAGAGTGTCATTAGCTTTAATAACCCCTGATGGATTTTTTTTTTCCAGGAACTTGCCTAATTCCTTTATGAGCCCTTGTGCATTTCTAGCATCCACATCCTGCAGCAAGGAGCTCCACAGCTCAACTGCATGTTGGGTAATGAACCACATCCTTTTGTTTGTTTAAGCCATCTGCCTGCTAGTTTTACTTGTTGGTCTCTTATTCCTGTACTGGTGGAGACCACGGACACCTGGTCCTTGTTTATCTTCTTTGAGCCACTAATGAGTTTTTAGACATCACAATCCTACCCTCTTCCCAATGACTTTGAAAGACAGACAACTCCTAGCTTATTTGATTATTGTACAGCATATTATACAAAGGCTATTCCATAACTGTGCTATATTTGTCCATTCCAGATGTTTCATATTCAGCAAAATGTTTGTGATAGCAGACGTCATGTAAACTTCTGAAAAACGTGGTTTTATATGATCTTTTTGGAGAGAGGTAGGGATGGACAATGATGTGAATGTATAGCTAAAGTGAGAATAGTAGAAGTACGGTAAGATTTTGACTAAAATACTAACCTCTAAATAATCTCCCCCATTTGTACAGGCTTTTTAAGAAAGAAGATTTTTTTCTTATTCAAAACACCCCTGAACTGAATACTCAAAGCAGGGTTTAGTTTGTTGTTGCAGGATTGTTGCTCAGGGCTTGTATTCTGACCAGCATAAAATGGGTGACATTGAAAAGCTAAATTATCACTTCTCTGGACATTCCTTCGGTGTGTCCATTTTCATAGGCTCTGATTCCTGCACTCCTTGAACACGTGAACATTTTCTGGTTTCCAAAACGGCAAGCTTATGTTAACTTTCCCTTAGTCTGATCACTAGCAAAGCTGTGTAAACAAATGACCTGTAGCCATAATCTTCTTCAGTTCCCCCTATTGATTTCACTCTGCTATTTTTCTGCCAAATATTAGCAAATCTTCCTTCAGAAATGGAGAAATTTTTAATGCTTCTTGGATGGAGCGAATCAGGGGAGACTGAAAACAGCCTGCTAAAATCTTTCCCATGATCATAGACTGGGGTTGAGGAAGACACCCATGTTGATATAGTTTATACAATTTATTCAAGGAATGTCACCCATAAGAGCATGATATTTTGATTTTGAAAGCATATATTTTTGCAGAATCAAGGAGATAACAATTACATGGACCAGTTCACTGCTGCATCTTGAAAGCCATTCATGCCATGACTCCAATGAGTAGAGCTATTCTGAAGTGGCTTCCCCAGAGACTGGTCTTCCTCCAACACTGTTTAAGGTTTTCCATAAGTCATTTGGCAGTGATATAGAACATATAGGGGTTAGGAACCTGTTATGGCATTACAGATGACACAGAAATTTGCAGGCTGGCAAATAAGGAAGATATGGGTTACTTATACTGAGAGATATAGATTGTGTACTTAACTGGTCATGGTTCAGCAGGATGCTTTTAGTCCAGCTAAATAGAAGGGAATCCCTCTGGGAGTGAAGAAAGCAGGGCTATACTTACAGAAAAGCAAGCTCCGTGTTCGAAAGCAGTGTCTTGAGGAATGACTTCAGGGTCATCTGCAATAACCTCTCAAGATGAGCTTTCATTGCAATTCCATGGTGGGGGAAGCTAATCTTCAGATCTATTGAAAAGGTAGGTAATGTCAGCTGGCGCAGGGAGAACACAGCCCTAGGAGGAGTGCCATGCTGAGTCCAGGTGTGTTGGAAGAGCAAGCATGAAGAAGAGTTCAGAGAGAGACCCAGCACTTCACAGCAGTAGCTGGAAATCAGGAAATTCAACCTCAGACTAAATTTCAGCTCCCTAAGGCTGGAGGCAACTGAACATTGACCTGTCTGGAGAGAGGTGGTGCACTGGGCTCTCTCCAAAGAGGCTGCCGAGCATCTGAGCTTATGCTTCAGCTCAGCTTTGAGGAAACGTTGTTTGTGGGTGCATCTGGAGGAGTAGTGGCCTCCTGGACCAGTGAGGTTCTGGATGTGATCCTCCTTTTTCCCCACTTCTTCTCAGCTCTGAAAGCTCTTGTTCATCCATAGTAAGGGAAAACTGATGAGCTTCAGGCTGTCATGAAGTGTGCCATGAAGGACTCATATAAGGAGTCATCAGGTTTTGTATGGAGAAACTTGTCTGTTTCTTGCTGGAGGCCACTCAGATGAGCCAATGCTCCCTTACACCAGCGATCCTTGTTGCCTGTGCCCCTGTGCAGTGAAATACGTACTCATGCGGAAATGAAGGTGCAGCTACACACCCATGGGATGCTCAGCCCCACTGGTGACGGCCAGGGCAGCACCACGACTTCTCTGTTCATTTGGCCAGACTGATTTTGATTTTCCTCTGTTCATTTGCCCTTCAAATTCTTTGAAGCACACAATTTACACAGACAGGAGCTGGTTGCCTTTTGCTTCCCCCGCAAAACAAAAGGAGAGACAGAAAGGATTGTATATACAAAGAAAAAGCTCCAGAAGAACAACCTTACAGCTGACAGCTCAGACAGGGTCTCCCCCAGGGAAGGGAATGCATTATATTAACCGTGATACACCAAGGAGCCTTGCGCATACATCACTTTCCAAAATGTTTTTAAAAGTTCATTAACTTCCAGTGGAAAGTTGTGGCTGCATCAGTTGCCTTGGAGCCATTTTTGCCGACTCTTGGCCCTGGCTCGGGAATACTTTGTTGATTTAGACGGGTCTATTAGAAAGCGTAAGTCTGCTGGGATATATAAAAGGCAAAGCTTCACTCTCCTGAACATTTCCTTAGTGCAGCACTTTAAAAAATTGCACGGGAAGCAGGCTTTGAATGGCTTGCTGCTTTTTAACTGCTGGACTTTCAGCTTGAATGTTTCAACTTGGTTAGTAACCTGTAAATGACACCAATAAAAAGGAATCTGAATGGGGAGGGAGGAGAGAAAGAAAAAGATGCGATTCATCCAGTGATTCTACTGCTTCTGGGAATTTGTTTCTAACTAGTAAGAAAAACACCTGGCACCCAGCAAGGACCATGTGCTGGAAAACTGAATGTGACCCATTTATTCAAGGGAAGTCTTTTTTTTTGGGGGGGGGGTGGTTTGGAAAGGGAGTATGTGTCTATAATATTAAAAGATGGAAAATAATGGGGTGAAATATTTTCAGTGTTGTCTCTATCACTTTTTCAAGGTGCTCTCTAGCACTTCCAGAGCTTCAAAAGGGGGTGAAGAATCACAGCCTCCTCCTCCTCCCAGTGCCTCACAAGGCTGGGACCTCTTCCTCCAGTTTGACAGTTGAAACATCAGAAAGAAGGGGAGAAAAAAAGGAAGGAGATAGTCAAGCTATCATCTTCATTTGAAAGTAAGAACAATAAAAAGTGTTTGCTAAATATGTTTATCTTTTTTTTTTTTTTTTCCTTCTTCTCAATCAGGTCAAATATTGCTTGGTGGTCAAAGAGAAACTGCTGTATTTTTCTGGCTCTGACATATGTTGTATGCGGTTAAGCCTAATATATATTTATTTAAAATATTAATGCAGATGACTGAGCACTGCCTGGCTGATAAGCATGTTCATCGGAGACTTTGCACATTGTCTTCTGTTGCTATCTGAGCCTCGCTCAGGGGCCTTGTTGGAAGGAGAAATATACTGGAGAGTAAAGGTTTGCTTTCTACCCTATAGGAATTTTTTAATTACCATTTTGACAGAGAACAAGTTTAACTGGCTCTTCAGCCACAGACTATAAGGTCATTGCTATCACAGACCATAAAGAAGATACAAAAATGAGGTAATAAAGTATATGGGCTGTGTATGTCTGGTAATTTAACATTATTCTTGTAACCCTCTGAGTCACCTGTGACTAATTTAAAAATGCTGATGCACTTAGATGAAAGCCACAGTAAACCACCTAAATCAGAGACTGAGAGCTGTAAACACTGGGGGTGGGGAGGAGGACGGAGATGAGGAGTGGATCCAAGCTTTTATCTGAAAAGATGCAATCAAGATGTGCCTTCAGCCGGTGGTGCACAGATCCCCAGAAGTTGCCTGCTTCACACAAGCATCCCAATGCATAGTTCACCCACTGCCTGCTTTGAATTTTGAGTATTGCTTTTTCCCTCTCTCCTTGGCCAGCAGCTGTTTGTTTGTTTTTCAGCAGTCGGTATCACAGGGTTGGAGGTGGAGGATGATTTTCCTGTGCGTGGGCAATACTTCCAGGTGGGATCCCCATATAGGCTGCTGTGCAAGGGTGCTGGCTGCAAGGGGACACATGGGTCCTCTGTGCCCCTTTGCCATGGGGACTGAGCCCTTAGCCAGGTTACAGATTCATTTTGTCCGGATGAAACCAATGCAAATCAGCTCAGCCCCCCCAAACCCTGTTTATCCCTGTCCCCTACAGCTGCACTTTCCCACTCCTTGCCTGCAGGGAGTGATGCACAGCTCACCCTGGGGTGAGCTGGTTCAGGGAACTCAACCAGCAGGAAATTATTGGCTTGTTTGGGAGGGTTTCCGCTGGCTTAGCTCTCTGAGCCAGCTGCCTGCAGGGGGAGGGCAGGTGCCTCTGGGGAGGGTGGGATCCCAGACCCAGTGGGTTAAAGATTCAGGGGACGTCCCACATCTCTCATATCTGGAGAGACCCCTTCCTTCCCCATCCTTCCTTCCCCATGCGGGGATGCAACAAAAACTTTTGCACACCAGTTGCGAGCGTTTTGTTTCCATGCAGAACAGGCACCAGAAAGGCATTTTTGGCTGTAATACCTATTATTTTCTACCAACAAAGCCAAAATTTCCAGAGTAGCTCTAATCCAAAGGCAAACATCTCCCATAATACCATCATTTTGGCTTGTGAATTGGTACAAGCTTTAAGAAACCCCATTCTGGAGCTCTCTTTGGAGGAGAATGAAGTGAATTCCTGCTGTGGGAAGTATGCCAAGAAAGGAGGGCAGATATATAACCATGGGGGCTAGGGACACTTGAAGGAAATAGCGATGGTCGATAGATATTGATCCCCCTCTTCAGTGTGCTCAGCTGCCACAGGCTGGAGAAGAAAAGCCTGTTGTTCCTCCTGGGAAGGTGCAGGAGGTGTGTTGTGCTCAGCAGCCCCAGGAGCAGATGGGCCAGAGATTCTTTTTTATTCACAGTTGAGGCTGACCCATGGCAAGAAGAAGGGATGCTCCCATGCTGCACAGCCCCCAAATCACACTTTCTGCTGAAGTCCAGCAGAATAACCCAATGCAGCATTACCCAGGCCTCCTATCATCCCTGGGACTGCACAACCCCATGGGACATGTGTCACTTGATTTTGGAGGCCAAGCTGTGCTAGCTGGTGGTCGTAGGGAGGTCTGACACATTCAGCTTTACTCTGCTGATAAATCTGCTCCAGGCTTTGGAGTGGCTCTGCCCTACCTAGTGCAGTACCCACAACCTTGGGGGTTTTCTGCAGGACCCACAAGCTTGGGGGTTTCCTGTAGAAGACAGGTGGAAGAAGAGAGAAGCATGATGGAGTGGGTGATGCAGATGTAGAGGCCCTCCTTGCTGAAGGACAAGCCATCAGGTCTTATCCAAAAGGCCCCTCAGAGCAGGCAGGAGAGGACTGGACCTCTGCTAGAGGCCATGTTGGTCCTCCTGGTCCCAGGACACAAGGTGATTGCCTGAGCAAAACATCCTCTGTTATTCACTCCTTCCTTGACGTGGCTGTCGTGCCATCTCTGGACTGGGAATCTGGAAATGCCGGTTCCCCTGCTGGCTCTGACCTGGCCTGTGGTGTGATTTGAGGTGAATCACTTCACCTCTCCCTGCCTCCCTTTCCCCTTGCTGCTTTGTATTCTCGGCTGAGGAGCCCCTGAGCTCTTCGCTGGTGGTGCTACCTCTTGCATGTTTGTTCAACAAGCAGCACAACGGGCCACCAAAGCCCGCTGTGACCTCTAGTGCCCAATTTGAAATGCAAATAATGAGGATTTATCTCAGGTAGCTTTCATGAGAAAGGTCTTTCTATCAAACACCAAGATTCTTAGTTCCCTGGAAATGGACTTTCTGCCCTCAAAAAGCTGCAACATCTCGATGTTCGGCTTCATCCTGGCACAATGTGAAAAAACTAACTTGGGAACAGGCATACCTGAGAGTCTTCACCAAAAAACAAATTCTGACAAAAGGTGACAGGTCTCGGGGAAAGATTTCGACATTTTTGACATAAATAAGAACATTTGGAGCTAAAACATAAAAATTTACAGAAGGTGATTTGAAAGTTGTGGAGGGGGGAGAACAAGCTGTTTGTTTAGACTAGGTGAAAAATAAGAGAATGTCACTGAAAGTCATGCTTTTGAACAAAAGTTGTGTTTTGACAGAATCCTGTATTTCATTAAGAAATATCGCTTGGTTGCAAGACATCGGTTGACCAGCTCTGTTCTTCCCTGAATCCTAACAAGATACTTAGTGCTGTGCAAAAATAGAGAGAGAAACTGAGCCTGTTCCGAGCAACTTCCTACCACGCAGCCAATCTTATCTCTTAATGTTTGATTTCTTTGCTCTGAAACATGTATTTTGAGAAATGGAGGCAAAGCCTGGAAGCAAAATTGCCCAATGTGTGACTTTCTGACATATAATCAATTGTCTGCTCACTGACTACAGACGAGCTGTGTTAATACGTCCGTGAAGTCCTTCAATTTATCAAGCAGGGCAGCAGCATGTCTGAGCCCAGAGCTGGTTGGCAATAATAGAGGGGAACAAAGTAACTGAATATAGCCACTCTTCCCCAAAGTAACTTATCATTCAGTCTATATTCATGGATTAGCCTCTGCTGTGTTTTTCAGCCTCTGGCTAGCTTGCAAACTGTGTGCTGGTTTTTAATGAAGATGTGCGAAGAGCAGAGTTTGGGTAGGTAAAAGGTTAAGCAGTGTATAGTGATGAGGTGCGACTAGATAATATATTTTGGTGGACATTTTGGAAGAATGACCCAGAAGAACTTTACAGGTCAAGTCTTTTTCTTTTTGGTAGATGGATGGGTGACTGTCTGAATTATCCAAAAACACTTAGCCGTCTTATCCTGTGGGTAGCTGTGACACAGGCACCACCCAGCTTTAAAGGAGGAGCATGTGGGAATCCTCTTTTAGATGATTAAAACACATCTGGGATGCTATCACAGACCTTTAAGGAAAATTCTTGTGCACCAATGTGGATCTGACTGAGCCTTGGAGTTTTAAAATATTTTCTCGGGGACGTTCTGCATGGTACAGGAGGCAGGTGAGAAGCCTGGACAAGGCTGAGATGCCACATGGCCATGGCAAGAGGACAGCAGAGGCTGAGGTGGACCAATACACAAACTCCAGTGTCTTTTCATCTTCCTTCAGAACCTGCAGCAGTTCACAGAAATGATGAGTTTGCCCTTTGCAAGCAGCCAAACCTTCCCCTGGTTCTGCCCTTCAGCAATGGTAATCAGAGAACGTTTTTCTGTGGAGATTTTCTTCTGTTCCTTTGTTCTTTCCCCTGCTCCCTCTTTCTTTCTGTGCTTCAAGGAGTCTAGCAGGAATGCGAATTTCAGCAAAGGAGGTAAGCTGAGCAGCCCGTGCAAACTCTCCTGGTTGACAGCCGCCAGTACAGCTGGAGTGCAGACTAGATTAAAGAAAAATATGGGGGTTTTTAATTTCCCTGTGTGGAGCTGGTAGATGAAGAGCCACCACGAGAGAAGTTTGCCAGGGGCAGTGAGAAGATGAGAATGTCAGGGCCAGTGAGAAACTACTGAGAAGTACTGGAAAGACATTTTTATTTGAAAGTTCTCATCTCCAACATTGGCTGCTCCAGGCACCGAGCTGGAGTATAAGATGATGTCCCTGGGTCCTACTGACAGGACAACATCTAAAGAGCCCCACTCAGTTACCATCATGTGGCTGTTGTCACTGCCAATCTCTCTACGTTCTCCACATGATGGGAATGAAACACGAGGATAGGAGAACGTCCCAGTATTGCACATGAATCAAAGCCATGCATCAGGCTCTGCCCATCGCCTATGGAAGGGGATCCCACCACCACTGGGAAACGCAGCACATTTGGGACCAGGAGCATAAAACCCTGGGGAAGTCCGGAGGAGCAATCCCATGCTGTAAGGGAGGCTGCACTAACCTAGTCCTTCGGTTCCTCTGAGATTACTCTGATGCTGGGTACTTCTGGAAGCTCTTGAAAATGTGACCTTCATCCTGCTCAGCTTGCTGTTTTATCCATCATCTTTTGGCAGCTACAACAAGTACAACAGGTTTTATCTCTTAGGCCCTGAGTTTGTATCGCTTGTTTTTTCACAACACCCCTCATCTTGATGGAAAACATTTTTCAAGAGCACTAACATAACTTAGATCCTAAATGCCATCTCCGAGCAGGACTTAGGAGCCTGCACATCATTTCAGGTAGAATTCAGAGGGAATTAGTTAAATCAGGGCCCTGCTCAAAAAGGCTGAACATCCATTCAGTCTCTGTGAGCAGGGATTCCTGTGGCTGCTCTAGGCCTTCACAAGGGATGAGGCAATGGGAGGCAGATAGTGCAGGCAGTACCACCATCTGTGGTTTAGGATCTATGAGGGGAAGAAAGTCCATGTTATTCATCCCATCGTCTTTTCTGCACTTAGAGCATCTTTTTGCCCAAGGTATTGGAGGTTCACTTCCTAGTGTACATCCCAGAAGCATCCCTGTGTGAACAAGCCCAAAGTCAAAAAGAAATAAAATGCCAGATGGTTTTGAGATGTTTTCCATTCATAGTTTCTTCTAATTGTACAGTGAAAAAACTTAGTTTTCAAAACTTTAAAACATATATGGTTTTACTATATATACTATATATATATGAACTATATATAGATATATTTACTATATCTACTATATATATATATGAACATATGTGTCTGGTGATTTCAATCAAATTTGGCAGGAGGACAGGTGTCCCATAGTTTCCTTCTAAATGTTTTGAGAAAAAGAAACACAGAAAAGTGATTTCCTACCTTATTGGCTCTAAGGAATCCACACGATTGAGACTCCTAATACGTGCCCCAAAGTGGGAACAATGTTCACTTCTTCAAACAAACATCTTTCAAGCTTTCCTCCCTCTCCTACACCAAAATCCTGCGACACAGATGAACAGGAAGCCAGGATTCCTCCATTTCTGCTTCCTGCCAAACCTGGAGGGAATATCTGGCTAACACTTGGGATTTTAGAAACTGAAAATGAACTGAAGGCTCAAAGCCCTGTTGCACATCAAAATGCCAGAGTGCTTTGGTACTGCTCAGTCCTTCTCATTGCACTGGTTAACTTGAATTAGCTTGTTTGAGAATGATGCCTTTTATCTGGTTGTCACATGCGTGCTTAATGTGAACAACAGCAAAAAGAATGGCAGAAGAATAAAGGCCTTTGATGGGGATTTATGAAGGTCACATGTCTCAATTTTGCAGGGGTGGAATTCAGAGGACCTACTAGAAAGTGTGCTTGGCAGGCACCCCTAAGTGCAGAGACCTGGAGGAAAGACAGCAAGTAAGTGGAGAAGAGGCCGTTCCCAGGGGGAGACAAGAAGGGGCTGGATGCACAATCACTGAGTGATCTTTCCCCTTCAGGACCGGTGGATCTAAAGGTCTCTCCTTAAAGCATCAAACTGGCCAAGAGCTGGAGAGCGCACGGACAAACCTACGGTCTAATTGTCACTACCAAAGTTTGGTGTCACAGGTGCCTTGGTGAGGCATTACAGGTGCTCCGTCACTGGTTGGTTACCGAGTGCTGGGTTAGCACTGGGCTTTTGGATGGTTGACAAGGGCTTCAGGAAGAAGTGAGACCAGCTCCACTAGCACTGTGCAGTTTCCAGAGGACAGAGTGACCCCCATTGCTAGCCACCACAGGCGTGTTGCATCCATTGCATCCATCGTGAGAGTCTTCAAACACAAACTAGATAAGCATTTCCTTGCAAAACTCAGTCCCATGGGTTCTGTTCAGTGGAGATGGTGTAACTGTGAGAACCACAGCAGAAACCCCTGGAGAGAAGTAACCCTCAGATCCCAACACTAAATAAACCTAGTATCTCTTCCTAGGTGGTGGGACCAGCCAACACTTCAGCCAGGCCTGGAAACACGGTGGCCAAAGTGCAGCTTGGGATTTACACATACGCAGTGGGTGGGTGTGGTGGATGAAGGAGGGAGACATTCACTGAGGAATATTTCCAGGTTGTCTACTCCTGCAAAGAAGAACAGCTGAAGTCAGTGTGGTCTTTGCTTTCTTGGGCCTGTCTGTAGTTTTTTTTTTTTGGTGCTGGCTGCTCTTTTCCCTTGAGAAGGCTCCGGTCTCAGGAAGACACTGAATCATTAAGGATAGGGACTGGACATGGCCCTGGCTACTGCTTTAAGCAGAGATGCATAATGATCTGATGCCTGCCTACAACACATCGCTGCAGATGCCAAAGTCCTTTGGTTCACATCAGGAAGCTACTTGCTGGCTCCAGAAGCTCCTTTGCACCAACTGATGTGTAAGGAGTCCCCTTCCTCTTCCTCTCCACCTCCTTCCCTTTGGTCCTGCTCCTTGCTTCCCTCCTTGAGGAGGTCACAGGACAGTTTCCTCCAGGACAGTTTTCCATCAGACCCTCACCAGGTCTGAACAAGCTCTAATAAATACCAGCTCCTTCAGACGCATGAGGAAAGTGCCAGCAAGGAGTGACGACAAATGCACTTGAAGGACATTGGGGCAGACACCAGACAGCAGAGGGATTTGGGGACTCTGTTCCCAGACACTCTCCTTCCCATCCCTGCATCTTGTTCGCCTTATTTCCACAGCAAGCTGTGCTCCTTCCCAGCACTGCAGGACTCTCAGAGCAAAACTATGATTTTCCTATTCTCTCCCAAATGAAGGACTGCGGTGCACACATATCTTTACAGCAAAGAGTGCCCTATTGAAGGCTGCTTGGCACCAGCCTTAAAGCAATTTAGCAATCTGCCATCTTAAACCATCTAATGACAACTCTTCAAGCAATTGGAAAATTGTGGCCTTCTGTAGACTCTCCAGCTGAGCAGGAGCCGGTGTGTGTCTCCTCTGCTTTCAGCAGGGCTTGGCACTCATGATGAAAGTCAGCCTGCTCTCCGTGTGCTTGGCATGGCATTAATCTGCATCCTGCAAAGCAGGATGGAAAGGGTGGGTTGAAAAATCTCCAAGGCTATGTCTATACTATTAAATAAAAAGGGCCAGGGCTTGCTCCCTGGCACAGGCAGCAGCTGGCAGAGCTTGCATGTCAGTGCATAACCTTCCTCTTCTTCAGGACAGGGAGGCTGCATCCAAACCGCCCATCGGGGACATGTTCTTGGCTCAAACATCAGCCCGCACTTGGGCTTGGAGCAAGCTCAATGGCCAGAGCTTGGCCAGAGACCATGTTCCCAATGGCCTGGCCTGGCTGATCACAGGACATGTTGGGCACGTTCCCCAGTTTATTGACTTTGATGACTTTTGGGTATCCCCATGCCAGCTACCATGTCTGTAGCTTTGCTCCCCACTGCTCTGCTGGAGGAGCGGGCAAAGCAATGGATGGTGGGTTAACACCTACTAACATCTGCTGTACAGTATGTTTAGCGGTTCCACCTGGGATGATGGGGACACATGAATGCATAGCAGGGCTCCTTCCAGCCCCATCACTGGAAGAAAAAGCTCTGAGATACTCCATGATGCTGGTGGGGAAATGAGACCTGGAGGGACCCAGCACCTCCTGGAAGAGTTGGAAGAAGGTAACCATAAGGAGCTGCACAGTTATGCTTTGCTGTCTGGGGAGAGATGGGGCGGGCAAGGCTGGGCATATCTCACCTCTAATGAAGCTGTCAATGAAGCAGCAATCAGAGTACACACACTTCCCAAAAGCAGACTAAATCTGGCTGAAGAGATTATGTTTTTTGACACATTCAAACCTGACTGGGAAGCTGACAGCATTCTTGCCTGAGGAAAGAAAAAAATGGATAAAAGACACAGTATATCCTGTATAAGGCCAGGGCCGTGTGGAGGATATGGGAAGAGACAGGCCATGTGGGGGTGAGGCTGCACCCCATGGTCATGAGGAAGGCTCCTGCTCTGGCTCAGCTTGCCCACCACACTCTGCCTCACTGCACACTTGGGCAGACCACAGTGGACCCCATCCTGCATCGCCTCGGTCATGTACAAATCCATCCTCATGGTGGGCACTGGAAGCAAATCGCCAGGGCCCCATGGGTGACCTGTCCTTCCTGCAGCCATCCAGGGCTGGCATTGGAGAAGGGTGGAAATCTCTTACCTCCACAGGACTGTGTCAAGATGGGTTTCTTGTACATGGAACATCCAGATGCAGGCTGTAGGCACACTGGGCAACATCACAGCTACCCTAAGGGCAGAGGGAACTCACAGACCCATGTTCACATCTGGTTCTCCCATCACACTACATCCCCAGTACAAACTTTGGGAGTTTTGTTTGACCACAGCACGTGGGAGCAGCCTTCCCTGTATCTGAGGGCTGTGATGGGGAGGGGGACAGGAGATGAAGCCACCTCATGGGGCTGCATGCCAACAGCCATGCTGCTGAAGGATGCTGTGCTGGAGGACAGGACGGTGCCATTTACATGGGACAGATGTGCTCAGCCAGCTGTGGAACCCCACTGGGGGATGTGGCATCACTTGCTGCCACCGCACCCCCTCCCTGCACGGGGCACAGCAGCCAGCATCGAAACCTGAACCCGGGAGGCTTTTGGCTCCTGCTCTGCCTGCCGTGGCTTGGACTCTGCAAGGAAAACCAATGAATTCCCAACCTGATGCTGAAGCCAAGTGATCCTGCAGTTTGGGAAGCAATTTGATTGCACGGCCCCACTCGAGTGTTATCACCCCAGCCAGGGGCGAGCTGAAACTGGAGCCGAGCCCAGGCCAGCGAGCCCAGCGTGGGCTGAACGTGCATCTCTGCAACACTCGCAGCTCGGGCTTTTATCTGTATTTCTTTATAGCTTATCGTGTTTGCACTAGGGCTCCACAGATAACAATCTATTAACAGTAAAGTGAATTAGATCACTGCCTGGTTATTTCACTCAGCTGAGGCCAAACTGCTCTTGTCCATTCAGGAAATTTGTGCTCCTTTATTCTCTCTGTGCACGAAGGCATGTCACTCTAATTACCTCCCGTCTCATTCAGCCCGAGCGACTCCAAAACGTTTGCAAGGCAGGAGGGGAGCTCTAACCTCATTAGAGCATGTTATCGTAAGAGATCAGACACTGGCAGGGGCTTGTTGTGATGAGCTGCTCACAGATGTTTTCTTTTGAAACTACAAAAGGGGAAGAGGGCTCTGAAGCCGGTGTTGCCCAGCCTGGAAATAACCCTCTCCAGTAGCAGGAATGGGAAGCAGGTGTGCAGGGTCACATCCTGCCCTTCACCTGGTCTGCAAGGGATGGGGCGAGGACAGTGGGGGGGAGTTTAGGGACACAGCAACCTTAAAACGGTCCATTCCCTGCTAAATCTTTCTATCAGGAGAATGTTTTTTTTTGAATGTGCAGGTGAATGTGTGCCAGAGCAAACAGCCCTTTCTGAAGGCGGATAGACCAGCACTGCAGGGTGAGTGAAGTAGGCTGGTGGGCAGCAGGCACGGTGGGTTTGGGTTATGGAGCCCAGCACAATCCCTTTCCTGATCCCTCTGGGGTCTCTAATCCAGAGATGCTTAACAACTTTTTTATTGTCACCCCCACTACATCATTATTATTTCTGACGGACCTTCCCTTCTGACCAAGCAAAGTAAAATGTCAAGCAAACCCACCCACTGTTGCAAGCCATTAACCAAATTAATGAAAATCAATCTATTTTTGGTTGCACATGGACGTTTTCCATTGAAAAGTCTGTTTTGTTCAGGGTACAGAGAGGAGTTTGCAGAGGCTGGGCAGCAAACCCACCTGCCAGCGGGACGGACCATGTGCAGGAGCCAGGTGAGCTGGCTGTGATGGAGAAGGCTGTCCCCAAACCTTGTGCCCAGACCTCAGAGGAGGTGCTTGGTCAGGGCTGGCCATGCTGATAGAGTTGGGACCAGCCGCTCACAGTAAGTGAGTGCAACTCTGCCACAACACCCCCATACCCATGCATCTTCTTGCTGGTAAACAGGTCCTAAGCATTTAGGAAACACCACTGAGCAGCTTCCAGTAAATCTAAATCTCTTCATTTGTGTCAGAATAAACTTCAATGATCCCTTTTATTATTAGCTGTTGGAGGGAAGTTGAAGCATTAATGTTTAATAAAGCCAGTGCCCATAAGCAGCTCACTGCTGCTGCGTGTGCCAGGCCATCTGGCAAAGGCACAAATCCCACCCTGCCAAGAGTGCCCAGGCAGATTCTGGCAATTTATTGATGAAAGCAATTTAATGGGAGGTTAATTTAAGTCACCAGCACAGAAATGCGCCCAGGCAAGATAGCTTTGAGGCGCAAAGGGGTTAATGCAGAGCCACTTTCAGCTTGGTCTTCCTCTCCATCCTAGCCCAAGCAGTGTTGTCCCCCCTTATTGCAGAGACCGACCTCCTGGTCTTGCTCCCATGGGAAGTATCCATTGCAGATGGTGGGATGACAGTGTGGAGACATGAGCAGCTTGGAGGCATTTTTCTTGGTGGGACCACACCATCCAGAGATCCTGCAAATGGAAACGTTACCTTCTTGCTGCTTCAGCAGCTTTTTATCTTAATGCTCATTTTGACCCCTGCTCTGTGGGAACATGGCTGCACCTAAGGCAAGCAAAGCCAGGACGTCTAACACAGCACCCACTCCCTTCCCCGTGCCCATTCAGGGTTGTGGGATGTGGTTTCACCCTCAGTGAATGCTGAAGTGAAACAGTGAAGGCCCTGATCCAAAGCCCTCTGAAATCAAAGGGAGGTTTGGTGTTTTTTTATTTTATTTTATTTTTTCTGCCTTTGACTTCTACTGCTTTGGATTACACCAATATCCAGCAGTTTCCACCAGGTGAGAGCTGATCAGTGTTGGGCAGTAGCCAGACAGCCTAGCTGAGCATCTACACATGCAGACATGCTTTAGCGATGCCTTCCAACAGATTTGGCTTCAGACCAAAGGTCCCACTCACCTCCTGACCATGGTCCAAGCTGAGGTCTGGGCTCTAAACAGTCCAAAAAAGTTGGGGAATAAAGCATAGACCAGGATAAACCCACCCAGCACCTGCCGTGCTTCTGTGCACATACCTTCCTGTTCTCCAGATGTCTGCAGGAGACATCAGTGTCAAAATCACGGGCAACCTTCTGCCTGAACTGTCCATACTGGTGAAACCCCCATTCTCTCCCATCTCCATTTCTCTCCCTTAGAACCCCCTGGGCCAACTCTTGTCTTTCAGTTGCCGCAGTTGTAATTCGGAGCCAGTAAAGAGACTTGTTTAATAATCAGGCAATGATCTCAGATATGGCTTGAGGAGGTTTCCTAACATTTTGGGTGCAGGGAGGCCTAGCTTTCAGCTCTCCCACGAGGACCAGAAAAGTAGAGGTCTGGCTTTTCTTTTTCCTCTGTTTCCTTAGTTTTAATGGCAGCTGAGTTTTCTACTGGATACTTTTCTTCTAAGCCTAAGTAAAATCTCAGATGCTGGGAAGACAGCTTCTGGTACCACAGGCCCAGGTGCCGCAGAGACAGCCCTGGGACGGGGTGGTTGGACTTGAGCTGGGCCAAACGCACAAGCATTGACTCCCTAATCCCAAGCAGGAATCATCCAACTGCTGCGGTGTGTGGAAAGCTGAAGGGCTTGTTGTCCTCCAGGACAGCTGCTGTGACTGCTCACACCTTGGCACCTACAGCTAACACGAGCCCAGGGGCCTCTGCAGCAGAGCGGTATTGAGCAGAATAGAAAAGGTTGCACACACAGACATGCACACAGACATTGGCTGTGAGAGGAGAGGGACTTTGAGATGGGAAAAGGGAAAAGTCTGCTCTGATGGACACATCAAAGTCCAGAAATGGGCGAGGAAGCATCCCCAGTGGCAAGACAGAAGGTGACTTGTGCAGCAGTGGAGTCGCTGAGTCTGTCCCGTTGCCCTCTGTCTCCGTTCTGGCTGGCGAAGATGTTGCAAAACCATCTTCCTGTCTGAGGCTCTGGCTTCGCGTCAGCCCAGCACATGTACAGGACAGCTTCCAAAAATGCAGAGCCAAGCGACGTCTGCGAACACAGCGCCTGAAAGGAGCCGATCCGCTCCCAAACCCTTCCTGGCTGTTTGGGGAGCAAAGGCCACAAGGAGACAGGATAGATGGCAGAGGGGGCAGAAGCCTGCTTAGCCCAGGAGAGCCAGGGGAAACCCAGGGGCACCGAAGGCACGTACCTTTTACAGTTGTGGAGTGATTTATTGAAAGCTTAACGAAGGAATTGCCAGGCTCGCTTTGTTTCCATGGTACCTTAAAAAATGGATGGGAAGTGACTGAGCTGTCTTGTAGCTTGAATGTTTCATTGGCATGTCGCGGAAACCTCCAGAGGATGCCTGGAGGGCATGAGAACTGGCTGATGGAATGTGCTAGTTTGTTAATTTAATAGGATACAGCGTTTTCCCTTAGCACCGCACATGCAAATCAGGGTGGTGAATCAGGTCAGCACATCTCCCTCACACCCGCAGCAGTAGGACCGCGGTCTCGCGTGGCGTGCCACGGGATGCTGAGGTGCCTCAGCCCCCATCACAGCACCCAGCAGGATCAGGCTGCGGGGCAGATTCTGGGCTCTGAAGAATTTAGTGGGAAATGAGAAGCAGTGTTTCTGTGACGTGAAAGCCAGCCTGAACAATGCAACGGTATGCAAGGCAATACCAGCTCCTCTGACTGGAAGGGGACAGATCAATATACACCTTGATAAGAGTACAAAAAAGTGCAGGTTGTTTGTGGTTCATTGAGGACTTTGTCAGTGAATCCTGCCAGACCATTAAGGAAAAGGCTTACCAGATTTATCTGGGATTAGTAAACTTACTGTAGTATTTTTAAACCAAGCTACAAGACATGACTCTCTAAAGACCACAAAGTGTTTTTACAAATCCCACGGAAAGGATCTCAGCCTCTGATAACTGTTTATATGATTTTAGCATCCTGTCTACAAATCCTTGTTCTTTTGATTCCCATTAAATTCCCTCAATGTTTCCAAAAGGTGACTGATGAATCACACATAAATACTGTGAGTGCACATACACATGTATTCATGTATATATGTGTGCATGCATGCATCCTAGAGGCCAATGCTCAGGCCTCATCCGTCACTAGAGGTGAGTCCAATCCTTTCACTGAGCTGAATGACTGAAGTCCCATCCTGGGAAGGATTCAGCCTTGCTATAGACACAGGCTCTTCGGAGGACAGACATAATCCAAAATTAATTGAACTCAGTGGAGCTCTTCTCATTTAAACCAGCCAAAGACATTTGAACTAGCTGACTTGCCCCATCCCTTGTCCCTGCTGCAGCCAGAAAAGGATCCCAGCTGTAGCTTTGCTCTGAAATACCCAGGGCATCTGGAACCAGTGTCCTCCAGAGGGTATCATTTCATACTTCCTAAGACTTATGCAGCCGGTCTGCAAAGCTGCAGCGTGACCCGGGCTTGGGCTTCATGTCAGCAGCGCTCCTGTGCCATGGGGTCCCCAGTGCCGGCAACGATGCACTTTGGCTGCTCCCTGGGGAAATGATCCAGTGGATCTAACCTCGGTGCATCCATCACCTTGCTATGTTCTCCACCACCTGCGAATACCTCCTGTGCGTGGGTGGCTGGGCTGGCCCTGCTCCAGCTATGATGCACAGCCAGACGGTTTCATTTTCTGTTGCCTGATGGCTTAGTGCTTGTCTTCCTCCCTCCGTATCTTGTGCTTTCCCACTGCACACAGTTTGGTTTCAGGCTCTTTGCCCTACACAAGAGTTCTGCTGTTTCACCAGCCAAAGAAATAGTGAGAAATTGCCATCAAGCTGCAGAGGTAAGATTTCAGGGTGCTTTTTTCATGTGTATTTTCGTATGTGTGGTTTTTTTGTTTGTTTTGTTGTTGTTTTTGTTTTTCTTTTTTTTTTTTTTTGAATGGGGGAAGGAAATTACTAATTTCTATTGAAAACTTGCTGTTGTGTTCAACTCCTTTTGAAATCAGAGTTTTGTTCTCTACCATAGTACAGCACAGGCCTTAAGGATCCTGGAAGAGAGGTTTTGTGCTTTGCAAGGAGCTCCACCAACCTTCCCTGCATCACCCCAGCTGCTCCCAGTGTGAGCCAGGAGGACAAACATGAAGTGAGAACCTTTTCTAGAAAAAAAAAAAAAGAAAAGAAAGAAAAAAAGAAAAAAGAAAAAAAGGGAACAACTGCCACAAAAATCTGACTGAAGCTCATTCCCAAACAATTCAATGCCAGCTGCACAGCAGGAAAGCGGATCCGAATGGACAGTTGCAGCAGTCGCGTTTGATCTCTTGCGCAGGGGAGGCCAGAGGCTGCATCAGCGCCAAGCCCTGCATCACTGCTGATAGCTCACGGCTAAATGGGACTCCACTCCTGGAAGGCCAACTGATCTTAATTTAATGACTAGGTGATGAAGAACGTACCATGCCTCTTTCTAATCAGTGATTAAGTCCTTTTGGTGCTGATTTACTTCATCTGACTTCCATCACATGTTTCCCTGTGGCTACATCTATATTACGGCAGATAGCTGTGGGCTTGAGTCTGCAGAGCTGAATGTCTCTGTCATTTCTGGGGCATTTCCAAGCCAGCTAAAACCGAGATGTGTAGAAGCCCAGGCTGAACTGCAAGTGCACATCCAGAGCACACAACACCCACTCAGACTCGAACCAATTGCCTGAACCTTTTGGAGTTCCTCCAACACTCGTCCTGCTCAGGGATGGTGTTTTAAATAAGAGAGCCTATACGACAATCTGCCTAGGGAAGTGGGTTTTTGGTGTGCATGGACTGTCTACCCTGGAACAGAGTGTGGATATCATCACACAGATTTCAAATCACCCTGGTAGCCACCTTGCTGTGACACCCTGATGTGTCATACAGGTTGTAAAACCTGCCTAAGAAACAAGAGAAGTTAGACCGATACTTTGTTCCAGTTACTGCTCCCTAGGATACCTTGTGCAAAGCTTCTTTACTGGTTTGTTTTTGTTATGTTCTTGTGCACAAAGTGGGGAGGGAAGTCCAAACCTATCAAAGGTGCTGTTAGGAGAGCTCTTTCAGCAGCGTGACTGCAGCATGATTGTACTGCAGCTCTGTAGCACTCTATCTGCAGGAAGCTTCGGTACAGCTGTGGAGACAAACGGCTAGTGCACAGTGAAAAATCTACTTACATCAAACGCTATCCAGCAAGTACTCGTCAGGACCCTATGCAAAGCATGGCTAATCTGCACCTGCAAGTCCATATGTACGTCTCCCATCAAGCATTCTCACCCCTGTCCCTGGAGTGACAGCAAATCTGAACTTATTTTTCCATGTTCACTTCTACTCCAGAGGTTTTGGGAGGATGTACAGCAATGCGTAACTACCAATTCCATAATGTGTCCAGTTCAGCATCCTCCCCAACACGCAGCACTGACCTCTGCTGTGTGATGGATACCAGATGAAGAGAATTAACCATTCCTCTGTTCTTATTTAGTTAGGAAGCAGTAACCTTTCAGTGCTCCCTGATGTACCAGATATGTCAGAGCTTCCCACTTTGACTTCAAAGGAATGTCACAGGAATAGGAAGCACAGAACCAGCAGCAAAGCAATTAGTGATATGATCTGGTAGAGCCGTTCCCCTGCTCTGCTTCCTAATGCACACTTAGTGTGTTTCCATTAATGTTAAACCATGTGTTAAAAGAGATTGGACTCTGAGAAATGAAGTCCCTCCTAGAAAGAACTGGGCACCACTTTATGATGGATTCACAGCGAAGTCAGGAAGAAGAACAGGAAGCAGCACTAGGAATGGATTTAAAGCATGCACTGGGGAACATTTTTCTCTTGCACGGATATTTTCTACGCAAGCTGGTTTATCTGCGTTTAAATACAAGAGAATCAAACTCTGCCTGAAATCCTGCTCTTGCTATGCAGTGGGACATGGGCAATTGGCAATATAAATGTAAGTGGTTCCACAAGCAGTGGAAAAAATAAACTCTGGCTTCCCTTAGCTGTATTTGACTACAATAACCATAGTTCTTCTGTGGTGAGAGATAGTCTGTGCACTGATACATCACTCATGCTGACGGGCCAGCCAGTTCTGCATACTAATTGGCCAGCTGGCCCCTGCCAAACGTTTCAGCTTGCTTTTCCCTTGTTTACTGGTAATCCATTACTCTACTAGTCCAGGATCTGAGTAGCCAACACCTGAATATGATACACTCTGCTGATGGGGAAAATATAGAGAGGATTTATTCTGCAAAAGTCCTGTTTCTAAGCCCCGGTAAGATCCCAGCCTGCTAGGCTCTTGCTTTATACCAAGTGCACATTCCCCTTTCACGATGTGTAGGAGAATTTTAGGGCACCTTCTCCAAGAGAAGATTTCACCTGACATCTCAACAGGCTAAAACAGACAAGAAGAGGATAGGCACCCATCTCAGCTATCTTACCGCTATCCCATCAGTTTGGCGTTGCAGAGAGCCAAATGAATGACAGGAACATCAAGACCTTAGGAATACCCAAGTAAGTGGTGGTGGTGGTCTTGCCCGGTCCTTGAAATCTGGCCTTTACACTCCATTTTAGGAGTCACTTTGGTATTGGTGCCTCTGGGGAAACATTGCTTCCCATATAATGTGAGGAAGAAGGAATAATGGGTGGTGGGCTTGTCCTGGACAGCAAGTTCACCCTTGTGTGTCTGCACTTGCCTTAGCAGAGGATGTTCTCCCACCGCCCATGGGGAGTGAGACTGACTCAGCCCAGCCACATCCAGGCTGCTTCAGCCCATTTATACCATGTGAGGATCTGAACTCGCATCTGCACTAGCAGTGGGAAAACTGGAAGCCTGCTTCCACTGTCCACTGTTCTCTGCTATTTACTGCTCCTGTGCTTAAAGGGTTTATAGGCTTACAGCAGACAAGGAAAAAAATCATCCGGCAAACTGCTGCAGAGGGTGAATGTAACCAGCCCAGTAAACTGCCTCGGTGTTGCCCCTGGGCAGAGGGCTGGATGCTGATCTCCTCCATGGGACCCCTCCTATTTCTGCGCAACAAAACTGCCTAACGTCTCTGCTTGCAAAAACAGGGGCAAAAGGGTTATCACCCTCCCTCCTTCAGCTTTTCAAAGACTGTGAGTGCTCCAGGGCAGGACCTGCCAGGTTGTGTGTGCTGCGGCTCAAAGGATGCTGGAGCTTTGCTGCTCCTTGCAAGAGCAGTGCAGCGGCTACTGTATTAGCATGGGCTGGTTTAGGTTTTTCTCCATCCTTTCCATGCAGGAAGCCGTGAATTCAACATCGAATAAACAGGGATCGATAATGTAGCAAGCACAGGGATGGTTTCTTAACACTGCCTAATGGGCAGATGCTGCAGGCATCACGGCTCACCCTGGCCTCGGTGGGAACAGAGGGACTTCATTGTGGGGACATCCTGACTCCATTCACTTCCCTGCTCTGTGAGGAAGGGGATGCTGGGGCCAAGGGGGGAGCAGAGGCAGTGGGGAGGAGGGGGAGATGAAGGGAAAATGTACACACCCACATCTCTGCAAACCAGGGGAGCTGGGGACCATGTCTGCTTGCAGACAGAAAAAAAAAAAAAAAAGGAAGGAAAGAAGGAGCAATGGAAGAAATGGAGGAAGATTTCTTCCTGGAACAAAACCTGTAAATGAGAAAGGTGCGTTTCCCCTGAAGTCTTTTTTGTCAGCATGCAGGAGGCCCGAGCTCGCTCCCCTTCTTGTGCAGGTGTTCAGTGAGTCTCATGGCTCACACAACAGATTTAGGCTCATGGATCTTTTCAGCTCCCCTCCTCTTTCTCCCTAAAGTGCCCTCTGTGCTCAGCTTTTCATTCCTTGCATCTCCAGCTCTAATTATCTTTTCTCTCCTGCTGCTTCTGATGAATTGCTCCGGTTTTTCATATCTTTGGGGCCCTGCTGCTTCTTGGGGAGCTAGGCTGGAGAGTTATATTTCTCATCCCTCTCAGTCATTACGAAAGACAATTGTCTCAGATGAGGACATTCATTAAGCTGATTTGGGAAGCTTGGTCTGTCTTCACTGTGTGCGTTTGCATTAGTATGGAGCAAATAATTAAAATGCACAGGAAGTGTAGTCTGGAATAATAAGAAAGGCTGGTCCTAACCTTAGGAAATTTGGGGGCAGGGTAACCATTTCATTTTTAATAGGTGTCCCCATCCCTGCAATTGTAAAACAGATTTGAGTGCTTTCTTCCTCAACTCCAGGGTCTTTGCACAGCAGAGCTTATGGGAGAAACAGGTGATGTGACCCTGCATATCCCCCCAAGCCCTGAGTTTGCCATAAGACCCTGACAATTATCAAATCAACAATGCAGATATGGTGGGGAAGGAAGGGTACTTATGTGCTTTCTGAATTTGGACCTCTTGAAGCTTCCCAGGTCCCAGCTTCTCTCCACAGCCAAAAAAAATCAAAAAATATTTTCAACATAGAAGCTGAGATGAACCTGATTCCAGAAGGTGGGAATGTAAGGGAGAAAAAGATGAAGAATGCAAACCACACAGAGATCACAGTGCCAGGAGTGACTTTTTATTCTGGTGGTGGAATAGGCAAACAATCCCAGAGCTACACCCTGCCGTGAGTGGGCACAAGAACAGGGTGGTTTCAGTGGGGAGGTTGGCATAGATCTGGGGACCACGAAATCTCAGTCCCATTCTCAGATCTGCCACAGCCTCTCTGAGCAAGCCACCTCCTCTCTATTGCTTATCCACAGCAAAAGTCTGTTAACACTTTTATTTTTTGCCTTCTTCATGTAATGATCTCAAAACGCCTCGGGGCAGGGATTATTTTTTTTGCGGCAGCCCCTAACAAGGCTCTGAATGGTGCTGGAGCCACTACCAGGCTATGGGAAAGCCTGGATTATTCTGAGGTCTCTTCTTCCTCAGAGGCAAAATGGCCACAGCTTGCACAAGGCCATGGGAGGCTTGCAGGACCCAGAAGAAGCAGGGCACAATTAGTCTGGCCTGATGCCACGCTAATGTGCCTAATTGGCTTTACGCTCTTGTCCGCGGGTGTGCAGCCCTGTGGACATGTGTCTAGCAGAAGAACCAGGTTTGCTTCAAGGCTCTGCAAATTCAAAACTCTCCCTTGGGCTGAGTTTCAGACTTATGCTGAGGTATGAAGCCAGGGCGCTGTGGGATATGGTTTAGACATTCACAACTGGCTGAAGACCACCGTGAAAACTGGTGAGGACCTCCCCAGTTCCTACAGCCTCCCTTCTGCCATGCTTTCTGGAGGGGTTTTCATCACCATCGTTGCCTCTCTCCCTTTTGCAGGAGCCTCACACCAGATCCCAGTCGTGGCCAGCGGGCAGGAGCTCAGGGCAGAGGAGAAGCACTGTGAATGCAGGCAGGTACCACGGCATGGTCAGAAGGACCAAGCTTCATGCTCAGTGTGACCTGGTGCACTTTGTGTCCAGCCTTTTGTTGTGGAGGTCACAGGGGTGTGACATCCCTGTGTACACATGCTCTGTCTGAGATAATGGCAATGAACTTTGAGGGTGGGATTCAGCTGCCTGTATGCAGATTCAGGCTCCCATCCTTGCTCATCCGTGGAGACATCATCAGTGGTGTCCAGGGTTCAGCTCTTCCTCAAGAAAACATCCCCGGTGGGGCAAATGTCCTATAAATGCTTCTCTCTTTGCACCGCCTATCAAGGGAGCTGGGATGACTTGCTCAGAAGGAGACACCTATGCTGCAGGTATCCAAATTTACACGGCCTAATGGGGTCTGGGTTGGCAAGGATGGGCATGCAGAGCTGCTGTTTTGGGATATGTCAGTCATAGGAACCCATCGGCAGGCGGAGAGGAAGGTTTTTATTTACATACAGTGCAACATGCACAAAGGGTCCTGTCCCAGCACTGGGAGAGAAAATGTGAGTGTGTGCGTGTGCGCATGAGCGTGTGCATGGCAGCGTGGGCCTGAGAGACAGAGGCAGAGAGAGGGAGGGTGGGGAGCAGGAGGAGATGATTTAGTGCCACTCACAAGGTATGTCCTGTACTTGCCTCTTCTCCAAGGTCTTGGCACCAGAACATTTCTCTGCAGAGGAGCCAGAGGTGCGCTCCTCCGAAGCGACACTCTATCAAACAGGAAAGCCATTTACTTTCTGCTGGCTCTGCAGATTTTCAGTCTGCTCGCAACTGCAGACCTAAAAGTTTGTCTTACCGGAGGAATTTATATGGGGCTGTGAGATGGGCTGGTGTTATATGGCTCTAAGTAGTTACATGAAGCCTCTGTGGGCTAATAAAATGGTATTAATTGTATTGCTAAGGTTGCATTTTAAACATTAAATTATGGATGGCTTGATAGCATCGTGAAAGCCAGCATCTTGACATGACCTAACCATTATCTATGGAAATGGCTAAAATGCCTTTTTACAGTGTACTCTGGTTGATTTAACTCTTTGAGATGATGCTGCACAGTAAATTATTTCCCCAGGCAGAGGGAGAGCAGCGAGGGCTTCTCCTTTCTCCTTCCCCTTCAGCATCCCTGCTCCATTCCTGCGCTGTTCTTGAGCTGCCTTTAACCTTCCCAACATGCTTTAGCCCAGAAATAGCAAGCGGGGGGACACATCTAGATCACATCCCGCTCCCCAATTTGTCCCATGCACGTCTGATGGTGCAAACCTGAGGGCCCTGCTAGGCACAGGGAGGGCAGCAGCAGAAGAGAGGTGAAGGGGGCAGACCAAGGTGGGGCAGTGGGTGCTGCTCCCCCGCCCAGCCCCATGAGGAAACCAGAGGGGGGATGCCCCGGCCCCTGTTAATTTAATTAGGGGGGTCGGCCCTAAAGGTCAATTATGGTACAGCCAGTACCAACAGCAGTTCTCCCCTCACTGGCTGCTTTAGGGGCAGAGCTGGAGATTTTTGGGGCTGGGAGCGGTGAGCACAGCTGAAGAAGAAGCAGAGATGAATAATAATTTAGTTGTTTTGCTTTATTTTATTTTTTTTTAAAGGATTGATGGATTCATCACGTATAATCACTGGAGATGTCTCAACCAGCTAAGGAGCAGATAGATATCCCTGCTGTGCTGGGTGAGTCCCCCATCCCCAACATCCCCCTCCCCTGCTCTTTTCCTGTGTGTCCCCCCGGCAGGAGAGGCACGGCATCTCCACAGGCTCTGTGGTGGGAGCCTGGCTGGTGGCACACTCCCAGCACAGCAGGGGGACCCGAACTCACACCCCGGGCCATGCGAGGTACAGCTGGCTGGTGGGGTGGCCGCGTGGGACCCCACAGCACCTGGCATCCCACGCCTGGCGTGTGACATCCGTCAGCTCCGTGTTGTCAAAGCTGCAGCTCTGCCATGTGTCCCCCATTCCCAGCCCCAGAGCTGCTCACAGCCCCAGCTGGAGAGCAGAGCCCAGGGGGATTTTAGGAGAAGATTTTAGGAGGGGCTCACCCTGGGACTGATGCTCTCCAGCTGAGGGAGACATTAAATATGGAGGAGAGGAGAATTGTGCCTTCTGGCACTGTCCCCTCTGGTCCCTGGGTCTCTGCTAGGAAGGAGAACCCCGTGCCCACTTGGTTTCATCCCATAAGCCATGGGGTCTGTCTCCTGCCCCATCACCTCCCTGTTCAGGGATAGCATCCATGGACACAGAAATGAAACATAAAGCTCACACAGCGCACGCATCCCCGGCATGCAGCGGCAGTGTGAAAACCCCAGCCGTGGCCTTTTGGAATCACACAAAATACATAAAGGGCTGATACCTGTGGTGTGGTGACCTTGAATTTTATACTAAGAAACCTACTTGATGATGATTTTTTTTTTTCAAAAGTAAAAAAAATCCTTTCGTAGGTTGCTGTCCCCTGACAGCATTTTGACATTAGAGACCCATCATACCTCTTGTATTATGGAGTGCTAATTTATCTTAGAAGCCAGTAGCAGCTGCTCATGTTACAAGTGGGAATTTCTTCCCTTTGTTTTGCTGGATATTGCTCTCCTGAACTTTGGTTCAAGGGTTGATTTAAGTGGATCTGTGTTACAGACTAAGGAGGTATTTCCAGCGAGAGAAACGACTAAACGTGGCATGGTTAATGTCTTTGGTGGATCAAGCTCACCTGTCAGTTCTGGACACTTTAATAAGCCCTGCTTTGTAGAGCTTAACATCTGACGGCTGGGCTTACCTGGTACAAAGCGTACCCAATGGAGTTACACTCATGCAAATTATGGATAGGAATCTCACCACTTTTCTGTTCCTTGCAGCCGCCAAAGACCTCTGTTACAAAGCAGCTGCTCTGGAAAGCCAAACTGTCACACAGATTGGCCCAGAAGAGAAGACCCCTCAGATGGAGCCTGAGAATCCCACAAAGTCAATAATCGGAATCACAGAATGACTGAGGTTGAAAGGGACCTCTGGAGGTCACCTGGCCCATCCCCTGATCACACAGGGCCACCCAGAGCAGGTTGCACAGGACCATGTCCAGGTGGCTTTTGAACATCTCTAAGGAGGGAGACCCCACAATAGTAACTTGAATATGAGGAGGAAAAAGGATCAGGAAACCCTGCCACAAATGCCTAGAGGGCAATTTATGGGAAGTGCTTGGTAATAATGTTTAAACCAGATTTAAAAGTTTGAGGGCTGAGATTTTCTGGAAAATGTTTTTTTTTTTTTTTTTTTTTTT